>JABXJD010000151.1:600000-1147500 GCA_013375575.1 Percina caprodes
CCTCATCTGACCATCTATTCCAAGGTCAGCTTTTCAGCAGGCTTACAAGGGAATGATACAGAAGATTATTGCCTCGATCAATAAGCTCAAAATGAAGCAAAGGGGAGTTTACTTTATTGCCTTTCTTGTGTACAGTGGCAGTTTTAACATTTAATTGTCTCTCTGTATTTAGAGCAAACTCCCATTTAGTGCCCGACAACTGTGCCATCCCAGGCCTGCCTCGTCTCGCTTCCCATTCACTCGGGCAACATTTGAAACAGCTCCTTATAGCTTAATTATTGACAGTGTTATGCTGCCCTGTTGTACTGTGAGACATTCAGAAAGCAAATAAATAAATGAATGGCGTTTTTTTTTCAGTAGCTCTCTATTTCTCTCCCTGGTGCATGATTCTCTGTCTGTGGAGATTTTAGCAAAACTTGGGGTACGTTTGATATCAAAGCTGTGTTCCCTCAGCTTTCAATTGACAGGGCAACAAACCCTCAGGTCCACATTCCTACAAGGGAGCGTGAGGCAAAACCGAAGAAAATCTGAGTGTGTCAAACTCAATATTCCTCCATAATGTACTAGGCCTTTCTGGTGCATGCTTGATCAATTTCATTTATTCATCTGCCAGGCAGAGTTATCCCTCTTGTTTTTCTATATCCATTTCATCATCCTCTTCTTTTTTATTCCTTATTCTCCTCCCCCTTCAGGCCCTGGCTAGTGAAATACTTTTAGACGTTCAAGAGGTCAAGCAGCAGTTGATGAAGAGGAGGAGGTTGAAGCAGTCCAATGCTGTGGCAGCAAAGGGCGGCCTCTCAGTCAAGTCTATGATCAAAGCCAAGTCCATCGCTGCCTCCATCCTCAATATGTCAGAAAATGATCTTGCAGACATAATGGACACTGATCAGGTAAGGCCAAGGGACAGTAGGTCAACATTTCATATAAATGCCAACTTAAGGATCTATATCAAGTCTAGATTACGCCCAGAGCACTCAACATACCTATAATAGATTTTCTGTACTGTCAAATTTAAAAACACTCTCTAAAAGTTTTCAGCAGGTTCTGCTTTGTTATTGCACAAGAGGACTGGGAAAGACATTATATCATCAATATCAACTTGTAGCTTCGCCTGTTTTTCAGTTGAGACTAAATGAGGTGCTACAGTAAATTTGGCTTATCCTGTGGAAACAGATGCTGTAGATTGACATTGGTGCAGAGGAGAGGAAATATGTAGGAACATAATTCTTCTGTTCTAAATTAATTTAGCCTTTATCTAACAGTATCTGGCCTTGCTGGAAATCTCTGCTTCTGTCTGACCTCTTATTAATGAGTAGATATATTCTGGCAGGTAAGCAAGGTTGAACACCAAGTAAAGGTGAACCACACACCAAGGTATGTCACTAATAAGTTGGGAAGTTGCAGTTCAGTAGAGAAGGCTGTGGCTTCATGTTTAAAGCTGGTTTTCTTAATCTCAACAAGATCAAAAACCTGTCAACATCTGCAGCACCTGTCAACTTGATACAAGATTTAATACCGCACAAGTTGAGTAAGTACAACTGTTTTCATCGAACTGAAAATCCTTGCTATTGACTGTTGGCCGCTTACAAATATCTGAGTTTTACACTCTTTTCCAACTTGATGGGCCCTTTCTCTACCATAGATCATACCCTGCTATGTCATCAATTAGCAATCCCATGTTACAATCAACCTCCCATCTCCAGGGACTTCCTCCCATCTATCACAAGATGAGAGAGGGCGCTCTAGGCACTCACTCACACTTGAAACCAATTTTAGCCCTTTGCAGCCCAGTTCCACCCAGGAGATGACAGGGAACAGTTTCTCACTTGACGAAAAAAGTCCCTCTAATCAGAGCTGAAAACTGCGTGTAAAACCCTCTCTTCTCCTCACAACCTGTTTTTTTTCTTTTGTCGTATTAATGGTGGTTAAATGGCGGGGTGCTTGTTGCCTAAACATGGTGGGTGTGCTTTTTCTGTTTTGTTAATTGTACTGTCAACGTTAAAAACACTCTAAAGGTTTTCAGCAGGTTCTGCTTTGTGATTGCACAAGAGGGTACATCACAGCGCTGTTGAATATGCACACACACCAGAGAATTGTAAATTTCGTGTCACACTGAGGTTTACAGTATAGGTGTATGTTACCGGGTGTAATTATAGAAATAGATCCCGAGATAAACGGTTTGTTTCTGTACATGCATCTGTACATTGATTGAAGTGGGTGACTTGGAGAAACTATTTAAAATGTCCACTAATTGAAACTGCTGCTGGCCACATTAAAAAAATCTGTGTGGAAATGTGTTTCTATATGTAGATGTTGGTCAGCTTGGACTTGAAGGTAACACAAAATACACAAAAACACAAAAACACAACACAAAAAGTGCACCCTACTTAAACCAGCCTGAACTTAACTATGCTTTCGCTGTGCACACGAGACTTCAGTAGTTGTGAGCATTTAAAAAATGGATATACTGAATGTTTGACTACAACTAACCACATTCTGAACTGAGGTTGGTTTGTGACACATAGTTGGAACAACAGTGAAAATCATTTTAAAGTTTGGCAGAGTTGAAGTGTCATGATACTTGTTTCAGAATTGAAATATCTTTTCCCCCTCACTCAAAGAAATGTACGGAGCTTTTCCACAACCTTTGTAGATTGTAGATGTTTTTCTGTAGACTTGTGGATGTGACATGAGGTTATCAGAATGTCCCAGAAGTCTTCAACAAGTCCAACAGATAGCAAGTGTATTCATTTATTCACATGGTAGTGCGATACCAGTGTGCTGAATGAGAGCTCAGGGCCCAATGGGACTGCTTTTACTTTTCAGTTTTACTTTTAAATGAGAATACTCCATTGCTACTTTTCTTTAGTTTGGCAGATTTCTCTTGTCAACAGTGTTTGCTGAGGTTTTTAACATTGTAGGGCACTGGTACTTGCTTTCGAAATCAATGTATTTTTGATTTCAGACTTATCAAAATTTCTAAATGAATTATTCCTGGTTGTGGATATATTTTAGGAGAACTTCGGGACCAAATGACCTCTGTGTAATGACCACCATCTTTTCCATGGACTGCATATTTTCTTTCCTCCATAGCATTAGTCTTGGTTTGTTGATTTGTCCCTGCAAAGAAACCAGAGCTTTTGCTTGAGGTATTTTTCTGAACAGAAATGTGGTTGTCACAAGGCTACAGTATTTGTGCAGCTGGTTCTGTAGTTATAGACAGCATAACAATGAACATGTTTTCAGCTATTTCATGCGAATGGGGAATGTGTTCTCTTTTTGTGTGCTTTAAATGTATTAATTGATTTTTAAAGCTTTTAAAAGTCAAAAAGAAACTAGCAGCTGCTCCTTACACTCTAGTACATACTGTATACAAACAAACACAAAATCAATGTACAAGTATGTATATAAATGCAAAGAAGGCGTAAAAGTGTGCTCAAACATCCAGACATGCTTACACACATGTATCACACTGCACATTGTTTATTTGCCTCTGTCCATTCCATAGCTTTCAACAGAGGACCAGAGAGGGCCGAGCAGCTCCAGGCTCCCCTGGTAACTTGTTGTGGAGTTAATGACCCAGATGTAATAAGGCTGTAATTGCCTGGCCAGTTTGTTTTGCACCTAATGCTTGATAGAGGGTCAGTGCTTTGTTATATATCTACCAAGGGTGGGCAAGCACTCTCACGCACATGCACCTCTTCACACACCATGTTCACCTCTGCGGAAGGCTTGAAAGCAGTAGTCACCTCTCTCACCCTCTTTTTCTCTCTTGCTATTATATCCACACACTCCCCACCCTCGGTCTCTGAATACTTCTCAGTTACTTGGAGCACCAGGCACAATAAAGCATACACTGAAATTAGCCTAGACCAACTGCTATCACCTGGGATCACACATAGAGGGTACCAAAAAGCTGGGGAACACCAGTGAGAAACGCATGCTTAATCCAAATGTCAACCCTCCCGACCTTACTTGTTGCCATGGATATGGCCAATGCCAAAATCTTAAATGTCCCAAATAGGGCTTCAGCTATCGCTTATTTTAGAAGTTGAGTATTCTACTGATTATTAAATCGATTAATCGAGAAATACTTTTGCACATTAAAGAGCAATAGTAAATATACAATAGAAAAAATAAGACTGGTCTTTTAAAATGAACAACTAACCCAATCAACTAACCAGCTCTGTGTCATCGCAGTGTGGATAGAGTGTGACTCCCTAGGTTTTGCGTCATGAGCGGAGCGCTCTTTGCTCAACCAGCAATCCTATTGATTTATTTTAATGTTAACGTTACCGTGTGTCAGGTATGCTCCGAGGATATGCGTAACATTAGACCAGATGCTTCATGCTGAGAGGCTGAAGCATTGATGTTGTGCTACTGTGGTAAGCTAGTTCGGTTTCACAATAGACACACTACATAGTACAAAGTTTTTATTTTGTTACAGCTTGAAATGATTACTTTCTGTCCAAAGTCTCTGGCCTCTCACACTCTGCAGATTTTTTGACTGACTCACATTGATAATGATATCAATATTGGGTGATCTTCAGAGCGCCCTCTTGAAGTTAGAACCCAAGCAGACTCCATCAAAGTCCACATAAAGTCTGCATGAGCCCCCTTGTGGACTTTTGGCATTGGACAGTCCTTTGCTGTCCCAGACTTCACAGGACTGTGCCCGTTAGGTCCGTCTGCAAGCTCAGGGACTTTTAGATTCAGCCGCACACACACTTTTTTCCCCCTCCTGCCCTCCCCCCGTCCCTGTGAGGTAGTACAAGGCTTGTCACATCATTTCAAGCAGCAACGCCTGGGGTTTGAAGTAAAGAGGTAACGCATTAGTGCTGAGCTGTACATGGCCACGCAGTCGCTCTTCTTTCTGTTCATTAACAGTAACAAGGCTACCACTCTGTTAGGTCTTCATACATGAGTAGCATGCAAACGTGTAATGGCATACCTTGCCACTGAATCTCCAGAGAGCTTCTTCAAGGTCCTCGCTGGTGTGATGCTACAATTCTGCCCTCTAGCACGAGACTCACAGAGGCCAATCTAAAGATACAGCAGCAGGTTCTCTATTGAAACATCAAGTATCTCTAGTCTGATTCACTTGAAATATTCATATTTTCTCCATATACAAAATGTTAACATTCCTAAGATTATTGTTTAGTCTCCCTACCTGACATTGAAATAAATATATTTGCTGTTGTGTTTGCAGGGGGCAGAGGCCCGTTCAGAAAGTCCAAGAGACCAGGAGTGGCTGGACCACCTGGACCACATCCTCCAGCAGAAGGTCAGGCTCACACCCATCTGCAGTAATGATAACACAAGTCACTCATTCCTACACTTACATCAACAGCCTCCCTTCATTGCACAGCTCTTACTTGAGGTGTAGATTTGTATACAAACGGGCCTATTCAGTGTAAAAAGGGCAACAGAAAATTAGAAAAAACTTTTTAAAGTTTATGGAAACAAAGATAAGTTCAAATGGAGCAGAGTGTTATTCTTACTTTGCAACAGTTTGCCAAAAACTTTCACTGGTGTAATTTCCTTAAGATTTATTTTAGAAGGATGACAGCCACTGATTTGTATTGCTTTACATGAACAAAAAAAGTGTATTAATTTGTTATCACTCCGCCACTATGTTATAATTTTCTGTCACTGACTGACTGACTGAAATTATTTGATTGCAAAATTTTAGAATTGGTCAGATGTTTACATTTCTGACAAAGCTATACAGTATATTGTTAAAAGTAGGTATTATTACCAAGTTAAATGTATAAAAGAGATATTTTGTTATATATTGACTTTTTGCTTGGTAATTTAGTTAAAGAATAATTAATTCCTGTTTCCAGTTTAATTTTTATTTAAGGATTGAATGATAGTGTAACTTTGTGTATCCAACTACAAATAATTACAAAGCCCAAGGCTGTTATACATTCTTTAGAGCAATTGCATATTGCACAGTAGCCATTTTTTGATCTAGATTCCTATTATACCAAATATTTTAGCCTAACATTGCAGATAAGCAGCTTTGTTAGTCTTCAGTGTAGAAGAATTTGGGCACCAGTTTAACCCAAATACAGTAAACCCCAAAACAACAACAATGATACAAAAGATTAAACAAAGAAAAGCAACTACATCCTGACTCTGTGTGTGTGTGTGTGTGTGTGTGTGTGTGTGTGTGTGTGTGTGTGTGTGTGTGTGTGTGTGTGTGTGTGTGCGCGTGTGTGCGCGCACGGGCAGGCATGTGTGCAGCCACTCATCTGTGAGTGCTCTGCTGGAGCTTTACTTGAGTACTGTCAACGTCTGCTCACTGTGATATGTGTATGATTGAGAGTGTCGACACTGTGTATGTGTGTCTTTCCTGTGTTCTTGTCAGCGGCTGCCGCAGGCACTCATGCGTCGCCTTCGCACCACGACACACACCAGACACTGTTCTCCTGTTCCCCAGATCTTCTTCTGACCTTTCCACCTTCCTCTCCCCCTCAAACACACACACACACACACACACACACACACACACACACACACACACACACACACACACACACACACTGCTGAATCCATGTTTTTCCCTTCTAGCTGGACAGCTCTCAGTCCCTGTTCTCTGTCTCTCTCTGCCATCCTCCACTGTCCTGCATTCCTCTCTCTCCCTCTCTTTCTCTTTGGCTCAGACCCCGAGGCAGCTTGTTAGTGGGGAACTAAATATTGATTTGGCGGGTCTGTCGATGCCGAGAGAATGAGCTAGTGTCCACCAGAGACCTCGGCACCGGCAGCCTGCTATCGACGTTTTCCGTGGGCAGAACAGGGGTGGTGGAAGGGGGAGGGAGTGGAGGAGCTGGTGTGAGGAGTGGAGGAGGAGAAGACTGGAGTATGACAAGGCTGAGACTCGCCCCTAGGTCTCTGTGGGGACCGCTGGGACCACCGCAGTCATCTCCCCTCACAGACTAACAGACTTTTTCTATCCCCTTTCAAGTCCATCTAGTTCTGTTTTTTTAGTTCTGTTTTTTTTTTTTTGTCTTCATTTATTTCTATTTATTTTTCCTCTTTTCTCTATCCTGTCTGGTTTTTGAAAGCGTGCTGTCGTATCAAGAGAACACCAGGCTCTGTGTCTCTTGTGTTTCTGTCGGGTTTTTTTTTGATAGGCTGGTTACATCTTACATACTAAGAGACCAAGGGAAGGGTGTATGAAGACAATTTCATCGTCTGTCTATTAGTTAATTAAGGTAGATCTTCTAATGTTGACGTTTTGATAAGGTTATGATAATATGTCTATACTGCACATGTCCGCTAATCCTGAGAAGTGAGCGTTTTCTTAGTGAGGGAAAACACTTCAAGAACTCATACTCTGTCCTTTTTGCCTCTCTACTCTCTGTCAAAGCTTATGAAAGGCTCACCAAGCAGAACATCTGTGGAGTGGAATGGCCTGGCCTGTCACCCTGCCTGTGACACTAATAACACACTCCCCTAATAGTGATATGATCTTACCCCCAAGCTGCACTCACACACACTTCTTTGGATTAAAAGACACAGTGACTGAAATAGACCCAGTGAAAGGAAAGAGAGAGATCCATGTCCTTAACTGGCTGGCTGTCACTGAAAGAGGATGAGGATATGTTCAACTGTGTGTGTATGTCTGGGTAGTATGTGTATGTATTCTTCTGTGGATGTGCACTTTCACAACAGCCTCATCTTGTCACTGTCAGTGCCTAATGGAGCTGCCAGTGGGACAGCACTTTATTATCTCAGTGGCCCTGTCAATAGCAAACCCATCACTCAGTGTGTGTGTGTGCCCTCAGATGTGAAAGAGCTGAAGAGTGGTATGTATGTGTGCATCTGTGTCTCTGTGTGTGGGCCATTGTTTGCCATCGCTGTCGTGCGCTGCCACATGTCAACCTAACAAGAAAGAGAGACATCCACAACACATCAGCAAACAGTGTGTTGCATTCATGGAGGTAGGTGACGTGAATGCGTAGAGTTGCTGCTCCGTTGATGCCAGTGAAATGGCATAGATTTCTGGAGCCCCCTCACCGCTGCCCCACACGTCTACTCAAAACCAAATGAAACATTGCATTCATTTCCTCGTCTTTCACCTCCACTGGTGAGTTAATGAAATCAAGCCCTACGCCTCTCAGTGGAGAGCCACCATAAGCAAAACTCCATAGCCAGAATCAAGGGAAGGTGCTATGTAATAATCATGAGCAGGCCAGGGGGTGTACTGTATGGCTCCACGGCAACCCACCATGAATAAGGCCAGCAGAGAAGATGGAGTGTCCATGTGGGCCATGGGGTCCAGGCACCGGCCCGAGGAAGCATTGATTTAATTGCCTTTGGTTTATTTGTGGAGTCCTAATTATTGACTAGAGGTAGGATTTAATGGGCCAAGTCTTTATGAAGACAGGGAAATGACTGGCTTCTGCTGCTGGCCAATAATGAACAGGAGGACCATGTGCATGCAAGTGTGTGCACATGCATGCAAACACACACGCTCCCTCCAGATCATTATTCAGACTCATTTTGTACACACACATACCCATCTCAAGCCTCATGACAGCATAATAACATTTAAAAAGTCATTGACTCTGTTGATTTCTTTATGAGAGGACAGTGGTTTGGTTTACTGGTATGGGGTGGCGCTGAGGGCCTGCTAATATTTACTTCACGATCACACCCGAGGGAGACGTACAAGCATCACTTCTTATCAGCCTCCAAACTATAACAAGCAGGTGAACATTACATTAAGATTACATTACTAGTAGAGACAGGCTGGACCAATTTCGAATGGACTTATTATAAAACATCAAAGGCATTAATGGATGAACTACAGGGTTGAAATTTTTCCTGTAATTTCAAACCCTCATTGAATTTTAGGGAGGGACTGCTGCTGCTCTTTGCTACGGTATTAATGACATAATTTATCTAGTTAAATAACCAACTTTATTCATGTCATTTCTTTTCAAAGCCTCTCACCATATGGGTAGTTCCATAGGGCATTACATCATTAACCCTTTGTATTAAACATATCAAAAGCTCCATGCCTTACTCACAGTGCTAATGCAGCAAGAAAGTTTTCTATTGTTGTCAGTGCTGTGAGGGTGAGGGGAAGTTTGTTGTGTTTTGTGGCTCATTATGCCTCTGTAACGACAAGGAACAGCTCTGAGTCCCACGCTTCTCTCTGAAGGAAAGTGACTCTAATTAAGCCTCATTTAATGATTGAGCTAATTAAATCAGCCATTCTTTTTCTGTCTCTGTAAATGTGTTTGTATGTGTGTGTGGAGGGGACTCAAGCCGAGCCTTTTTACTGTAAATATGTCACTGGGACAATTGCAGGGACCAGGAGGGTCAATCCCAGGAGTAGACTGGTGATAGTGTTGTTGATAATACCAGAGCATGGTGTGAGTTATCCTGTACGTTCCTGTACTTGCATTTCACATCAATAGAAACAGCAGATACAGCTTGCTGCTGTTCCTTAGCCATTAAAACTGTTGGGTTGATTACTTAACCAGGTAAGCTACAGTATATCAAACAATACATTTCTGGAGATCAGTTAAAATAGGCCAGGTGAATGATAGTATTATTCTTGAGTTATAACACTATTTTGGACCTTTAAGGTTGCTGCCAGTTTGATTGTTTGGAGCACAGTGGACTTTCGCTCTTTAAGTTACTACAGGAAGAAAATTAAGGATAAAAGTAGACATTTCCTCATTGAAGAGATGACAAGATGTGTTAAATTCCTCATGTATGGATATTCCCTCATGTCAGGTAACAAGCATTGGAAGGGAACAATTCTTAGCACCTTCTTGTTTTGTATGTGACAGTTTGCTGCAGGTACAGACACTTTTGTTGATTGTAACTGCTTCCCAGTACATTACCTCAGCCAATGAGCCATTCTGGTAATCGCGGGTGTGTTTGTCATTGCTGAATTCTACCTAAAGGTTGCATCTGTTTTGTATGGATATCACCTTTCTATATTTATACCCCAATCGTGCCTGAATCACCTCATTTTTACACCTAATGAGTAGGAACCTGAAACAAAGACCCGGTGCTTTCTGGTGTTTAATCTTGGGTGTATTTAGGTCAGATCCTTAACAAATGCATGTTGCACACTGAAATGATGTTTCCAAACAACGTATCAAGAAAAGAAGAGATTCTTAATTACAGTATTTGTGGCCCCAAGTGTCCAATTCCCTTTCATATCAGTCTCTAGTGACCTAAAGGGGAGAAAAGAGAGGGATCTGCTCCACTTCAGGGGTAGGTAATTACGAAGGAGAGGGAGAGAATAGGCTTGTCGGTGCGTTAGTGATTTTCTTACCTGAACCCCTCTTTGCAAATGTGACATATTCATTATAGGAGATAATCAAATGCAAGACTTTTTAGTATGGTGCCTTTGTGCTTGGGCTTTTTTTTAATCTATTTATCATGCTGTTGTTGTTGTTATTCCCCCGTTTGATAAATTTGATTTTCAAACAAAAGTGAGAAGATCAAAGATCAAAGAGCTGTTTTTACCTCTCTGTGAGAAAACTACTGTAACTACTTCTCCCTTACCTTGAATAGTGGCCTAGATTGGAGACGGCTAACCAGCCAGGGACAAAGATTTATAGCAGGAATCCTTCACCACTGTGAAAACTCTCCTGTCGTGCTAATCAGATCCAAAGCCTTACTTTTTATGGTTATTATTAGATTAACCAGTAGTGTACATCCTTGTTTATTACAGTGATACTATACACTGTACAACTATAAGGTATGCTGTTGTTACAGGTAGACACTCCTGAAGGACTTTGGAAGGATCCAAAAGTAATTTTTGAAATTGCAGTTTAATTAAGCAGCAACATCTGTCTAATTATACTTGGCTGTTACATTTATATTAGATAAGGTGGTAAACTGAGAAATAACTGCAAAAGAACACTCAATAGCAACATTCTGAGGGCATGCAGGAATATGAAAGATGTACCCCCTTATATCTCTTTTAGGCTGTCTGATTCCCCCTCCCTCTTCATTCTGACTCATTTAGATATCCAGCAGCCTGACACAATCTTTACAACTACTCACAAATTGGGCCCTTGGAAATAATTGTGCTAACGCGTTCCGAGGGAGAAGACAAAAGAGCTGGAATGATCGATCTTTTAAAAAGGAAAAAAAAGTTGATGTGTGTAATGCCACTACCAGACAATGGTCACTGGAGTGCTTCAACTTTGAGCTGCTTCTTGCCTTGAGGGGTGCCCCAGGCTGTAGAATAGCAATGTCATTTAATTGGCTCATAAAAACACCTTTTGCTTGCAGCTCTTGTTCTTGTCTTCACACACACACACGCACGCACTAACGCATGCACACACACACATACACACACAAACACACATGCATGCATTCACGCACTCACTCTTACACACACACTTGTCAGTGTCAGTGGCTTTACATGTCAGTTCACTTCTGAAACATGTTCATGAAATCACACCTAGACAAAAGGTCTTCTCTGCAGGGCCTGTTGAATAGTAATGGCTGTGAGTTAGCATGGCTTAATGCTACAGTAGCTTTTTTAGTGTTGCCATAGGGGACAGGCCCTCTTGCAAAACCGTGGCTACGTTGCTTAGTGCTGGCGCAGGCTAGCTCTGCCAAAGGGGACAGGGGCCCAGCTAAATCAACTGTAGCATAACATTAGTGCCAGTTCCTAACACTGCCTTAAGCAGCCCAGGGGATGTAGTAGAGCAGCTGCATCACAGCTTACCTCCAACCATCCTGCAGGGTTTTGGTCCCCAACAAATGTGGCAGTTAGATGAAAGGAAAGTATTGTCCTGATTGTCCCGTCCGTGAGCCTGTGTGTGAGTGCTTGTGTTTCCTTGTGCCAGAAGCTGCTGATGTGAGTCACACACACACAATAGGGAGATGAATCTGAATGAGAGGTATTTTATCAAACGCAATAGAGTCATTTATCAACCAAGAATCCAAAATGTTCTCTCACTGTACTTGGTGACATAAATCATCTTTAATGAAGCTTTATAAAGATGTTGATGCTGGTGGATCTTTGTCTGTACAGTAAGTTACTGTACACAGTTTTTGTGCGCCCCCTTGAATTAGGGGTTAAGAAGCTGACCATAAAGTGCAACATCCCCATCCTTTTGTGTCTTGTTGTCTCTCCACTGTCAAGTTAAAGACTTAAAAGGCCCTAAAAATACTTAAGATGAAGGAAGATGAGGTTTCCTTCGTAGTTTTAACATCTGTTTCAGACTTAAATTTCACTCATCTTAGGTTTATCTAGATCATGTTTACCTGTTAGTGTTGTTTACCCATATTCCCAAATCGGTCCTTTTAATGATCCAGTCTCCCTCATTGCTGTCCCATAGAGCCTTGTGTTGTGGCTGTGTCTCTATTTTAGTGAGTTTGTTTGCATAGTTAGTGGCTCTAAGTGCAATTAGCTGATTGGGAAATTATTTGTGTGTGTGTGTGTGTGTGTGTGTGTGTGTGTGTGTGTGTGTGTGTGTGTGTGTGTGTGTGTGTGTGTGTGTGTGTGTGTGTGTGAGAGACAGCGAGAGTGAATAATTCTCCCTGGAGGACAGAGGCAGAGGGAGTTGTCTCAGCAGTTACTTCAGTGTAGTGGTTCTCTGAGGAATAGTGCTGTGTGTTTGATGCATCCAGTGCTTTTGGAACTGATTCCCCACAGCACACGTGCTCAAGTACGTGCACACACACTTCCTGGCACACAGGGCCTTGTGTCTCTGCTCCTGTTACCTTTAATGAAGATGGGAGATGTGTCAAGGGGCAGCATGACTGTGTGTCATGAGTTTCTGAGGTTCTCACTCTCTCCAGACATATTAAAAACTGATAACATGATTAGTAGTTAGATATCCTTAAAACATGTCAGCTGCAGACCTAATTCCAATATGAGTTTGTGTTAATCACTTCAAAGAAACATGATACCTTGTATTCCCTGATGCAAATGTTATTCAGCAAAGTTTGTTACAGCACTTCAGACTTGTGTCAGCCTGTTTTCTCCGTGTATGGTTCAATAGCTCATGTTTTCACATTCTCTTTCAAGAGATTAAAAGTGAAAGATTTTATGATATTGAAATCACTATTTTGAGCTTGGCCAGTCCACGTGTCATCTTATGCCATGTAACTTAGGAAAGTACTCAGGGAATGAATTTGTTTCCCTCGCTTGAAAACGGCACTTGTATTTGCTACACATAACTTAAAGTGAATATCTATGGGTTATACATCATGAATGCCTGCCTTTGATCCTTGTGGTGATACAGAGGAAAAACAAAATTAGCCAGAACTCTAAGGAGAAGCCTGCTTTTTTACTTCCATTGTTTCCACGACAACAACGAATTAAACACATATAGTTCCTTCATACTCAACCTTAGTAATCCTGTATGATAAAGTGGACATACATATATTCTCATCCTTTCACATTTCCACCATAAACACAGTCTAGTACACAACAATGCTGTAAATGTCCTCATTGATGCTCATGATGTTTTTGTTATGCCTTGAAGTAGGGTTGCACAGTTAATTGAATTTTAATCACGATCACAATTTCGGCTTCCCACGATCAAATTTGCGTAATGGAGCGATATTTTAAATGCGTCATTCCGTTCATTTTTTGCAAAGCCAATCTACCGCTCCGTA
Organism: Percina caprodes; assembly: GCA_013375575.1. Classification (NCBI taxonomy): domain Eukaryota; kingdom Metazoa; phylum Chordata; class Actinopteri; order Perciformes; family Percidae; genus Percina; species Percina caprodes. The sequence goes on from JABXJD010000151.1 coordinate 613,618, forward strand.
AGGAACTGTCTGATCATGTGCCAGACCTAATGTCCTCACATCCACTGCCTCTCCACAAACAAAGCAATGTTGTTTATATCGATATGGTTTAATTTTGCGTTACATGACCCATTTCTCCTGTAAAGCCGTGCCTGTGTTTGGCTCTCTCCCGCCCCCATTAACTCACACACGGCTCCCCAGCAACATGGAGAGACACAGCGGCGACGGCACCGGTACACACTACATTTGTCCACAGTTTTAATTGTCAGTAACACAGCTGTATATTGTTAAGCATGAGAGGCAAACTTGTATTTGTACCAGTGTTTTCGCTGGTAACTCTGCTATCGCGGCGGCCACGGCAAAAAACACAGAAGTTATTGAATGCAACTAACTTTAGTTCATTGACTAACAGCATGTGAGGTGGAGCCTGCTGGACCTGGGCGAGAGATGTGACCCATGGCCAGAATATCATAGTTCATAAAAATACACCGCAGTGACGATACATACCTTTATACACAACGTGTGTAACTCCACTGACCGGCCATTCGATGCGTGCTGGACCCATTCATAATAAGTCAGCCGTGACTCTGTGAGTAGCATACGCTTCATTCCATCACGCTCCCTCTCTCTCCCCCTCTCTTTTAATCAGTCTGTTATTGTTGTTGAAAACAAGTGAAGGAGCTTTCTCAGAGATAATTTTCTTTTAAAATATATCCTAGGCTATTTATTTCAGATAATTTGCATTTACATGTATCGCAACTGTATATTTTCAGTCTTTGTATTTTATTTTAATCCCAATTTGTTTTAATAAAAGAGCTTGTGAAAAGTGGCTTTGACTTAAAACTAAACATTTAGTCCACTTTGTAAAAAAATACAGAGATATACTGTATATCGTGTATTGCCATTCAGCCGAAAAGAGAAATATGAGAGATATGATACAGAGATATGATTTTTAGTTCTAGATTAGTGGAAGATTTGATAAGAATCAATGTGTGTGTGTGTGTGTGTGTGTGTGTGTGTGTGTGTGTGTGTGTGTGTGTGTGTGTGTGTGTGTGTGTGTGTGTGTGTGTGTGTGTGTGTGTGTGTGACACCTGCCATAAGACCTTGAGCCATGAAATGACAGTTCTCAGTTCAGGGAAGCACTTTTAAACAGTAGCATTTTCTATTTTGCTTAAATGTGTTAGTTTTGCAGCTCAGTGAAGTACTTTAAACATTTTTTTTTTAACATTTTTATATAGCCTACAGTGTTGTATCTTGTTTAAAATCATTTACGTAATATATATGAATGTATACAATCCATGATAAAAAGGTGACCTTAAAATTGTGGCGTTAACAGCTATGCAAGGAAAAATTTGGGTGCACCTAAATTTTGTGCTGGTGCACTTAAATAAAAAAGTTTGGCGCACCAGTGCAACCAAGGCTATCTATTGCCTCTAACATCTGTTTTGGAGCATCAGAGAGCAACACAGACATTTAAGTGGCACTGTAATGAGGTACCAAAATCAGCGTTGATATTTTGTCCGGTATGGATGGATATGGATGATCCAATATGGATGTATTAGCCGTAATGTAGCACAATATGGATGTGAAAGCAGTTATAAATAGCCTATGTGACAATAACATTTGTTTTGGTTAAAATCAACAAATAATCGGGATAATTAATTGTAATCTCAATATTGATCATAATAATCATGATTATGATTTTGACTATAATCGTGCAGCCCTACCTTGAGGCGTGTCTACTGAAAAGTGATCCCTGTGGAGAAAGCGTAGTGTATGTTCAGCTAACCAAAATAAAGAGCACTGTTCTCAATATTCCTGTGGATCAATTAAACATTTATTTTAAGTCTGTCACAAAACCCTACTCACATGCTGTAATAATTTCTCCTGTCCATATTGGCCAAGAAAAGATCCTCTTCTGACATGATTCCAGTGTAATGTGAGGTACAAAATTCACAGTCCTTTTCCAATGCAAAATTAATTCTAAAATTTAGCTTATATCAGGTTTGTTAAATCGAGTGGAGATCTTCCAACGTTATGGCCATTTTAGTACAACATTTCTCAGTACAACAGAATGAGAAGGCTGATTTGGCAGATGCCCTTTTAATTTGTTTGACTTCAATCTAGGAAAGCATTGGCTATTGGCCCGACAACAATTTAGTCTTTCGGGGGGAATAGCCAATATTTCCAGTGTAGCCAGCAGATAATGAATATCCGGGACAAGAATTCTCTTTCATGCACCAGCCATTGTTTATAGTCCGAGTCGATAAGTTTTGTAGATTCTTTATGCCCAGACGACATTTTGGCTAATCTTTATAAACAGATATCTGCATATGAATGCAGATCAATAAAAAAGGTAATAAAAAGCTAAATCCTTGTCAGATGACAGCCGATGGGTTCGGAGATTGCATTTTGGCCAATGCGTTCCGCCTCTTTTGCTCTCCTCACAGACTGTTTACCTGCATGCAACCAAAGTCCGCTCAAGCGTGATTGGTCAATACTACAAACAAACTACAAACAGAAACCAACACGCTTTTACCATAGTCTTCATGCAGATATCTCTTTATGGCGATGAGTCTGACTCACACTACTGATGCCCTCATATTAGCTTTAGCTTAGTTTCACATTGTCAGACCATATGCTAGAGAATGTCTGCCTACACCTCTTATCTATTCTGGGATAGGAAAAAAAATGCTGTAGCTTGTTTCTCTTTAAACAAATCACAACCGTCCTGGGTGGCGCTAAGCCCCGGATGGAGCAACGGTGCCCTTGCAAAATAGTTAGTAGAGATAGTGGATGGGGAGACATCTGCCAAACAAAAGATATGCTTTATCCCAGCACTGTCATCTGGTAAGCTAGACTATCTTTAGCTTGAACCTAATGCAATTTTGCACAGAACAAGGACTGTGGATTTTGTCCCGTGTCTCTTACATTGAAATGACATTTCACTGCCACTTTGGACACTTTTGACTGTTTTAATGTACATACAGTATGAGCATGCAAGTGTTGCTTTAGGACAGACGTACAGAAAAAAATTGAACCTATGCTTTAATACTTAAGAATTGTACGTTATTGTACCACTGATAATATGAGAACTTGAGGATAGAGAATGGAATCTCAGATAAGTAAAGGGCAAAATTAAGTGTTGAAACTGGTGCTGTGTAGCCTGTTTTATAAATTGCTTTGTAAAAACACTCAACATGGATGGTGCCTCAAAAGTTTGAAATGTCCTCAGGCCCCTCTGAGGTTCTGTTGTTTCACAAAACAGCACGTAGTCTCTCTGAAAAGCTGCCAGGTGTCAAAAATCCGACTCTTTTTTTAAATTTATTTTTTATAGTGGTACATTTGTGTGTTTTCCTCATTTTCTCTAACCCCTTTTACTACCACCCTCACACTCTTTTTCTATCCATCCCCTCCCCTGCAGATCCCCTCTGCCGGCCAGCTAATGGAGGCTCTGCGCGTGAAGATGAAGGAGAGGAAAGTGCTGACAGAAGAGCTGGCCACGCTCGCAACACCAGTCAGCGAAAAAGCCTGACTCCCTGGGCTGAGGCTGGGAAAACTGTCATCCTCTTTTTTTCTTTCTCCCTCCCTTCTTCACTCCAGCCCCGGTTCCTACTCAGTGGGAGCTGGGCTAAGCCAAGCTGAGCCGGGGCAGCAGAACCAATATTTGTGAGAAAAGCGCTGTCGACTCACTCTTGGCCACTGGCTCAACACAGCAGCCCGGCTTTTGTAAATGAGCCCTCGACATCTGTGTTAGCGCTCAGTGCACTATGTCTATCAGACAGGCCCCTTTAGGGCCAAGCTAATTTACAGTGCAGCCACTCTCCCCCCACTCTCAACGCAGACCTGGGGTGATAAGGCAAATGCTTATACTAATGTTTAAGTTAGACTTTTTTTTGCCCACTTTTACCTCTCTCCCTAATTTATTTGGCACCCACAGGACCTTAGGGTGCAGGGACTTGACCTAGCAATGCCAAGTCAACACTTTGAGAAAGGCAAGAGTGCAACACAGAGCAGAATGTTCACTATAAGAGGTTACTACACTGCTCTCAGAAAACATATCCAATGATTGAATCCCGCTAGATTTTATTCATCAAATGCACAGCAAGTATTTATTTCTGAAGGAAATTATCTTTGTTCATGGATGTTTAAAATATGTTAGTATTTCCAAATCTGCATTTGTTCTGTTAATAATGTATGTGGTTATAAGGTATGCATATTATGATTTTATTTTGAAAAGCTCTTATTTTCTAAATAAAAAACAATTTCACTAATTTTTGGCTATATTTTGTTCTTCAAAAACTGCATTATTGTTGGAGTTTCATGGTCGTATTTCTATGTGGTCACATATATTTTTTCAACAGTTCACAGGACTGTCAGTGATTGTGTGATTGTGACTGAGTATGCTCTGATGGACAGCAGGGTTTTCACACCTCTCTCATGATTGACAGCTGACTGTTGGCACGATTGTTGTCTGTAACAAGTGACCCCTGCTGTTGACATCATTAGCAAGGGTCCACATGAGCACACACAGCACAGGGGTGTATTAGAGGAGTACATCCTTGACATAACCACCTCCAACCCCTTTTATCTGTTTTCCTCTTCCTCCCGCTCTTATTATTCATTTTGAATATTAAACCACGATCCTGATCTCCTCTGTCCTTGATTTGGCATCCTACACAAGAGACCACACACTATTTCCTTCAAGTCATCCTTTTTTTTCTTTTAACTCCTTTCCATACCTCTCCTAGCTTTTGTTTTCCTCTTCATCACTTTCCTCCTTTCTCTTTATTATGTATAATTAACAATGGTGTAAAGAATCCTCCGTTCAGGAATTAAAAAGAAAGAATTCCACTTTTTAATCCCCCCTCCCTTCTCAAATATATGCTAATTATGTCGTTTTCCTTTATCTTTGTATAATAAAGGATTAGGCCAGGACTGTCTCTAGCTGCAACTCGGGGACCAATTTAGCTGGGATCCAGGAGAGACAAACCCTTGTGGTTAATTACCATTCATTAACATAGTTTGCATCTTTTCTTCCTCTCCGATACCCAGGAGCCAGCTATTGTCAATATTTGTCCCATATAAATTTCTGCAGTTTTTTCCAGTCACTGTCCTCCAGGGTAATGCAGCTAATGACAAACATTAATAACTCAGAGAAATCCGGTGGCGCAGTGGGTATAGAAGAGCAAAGCATTGGGGCCACGCAAATTATCTCGGAGCCCCCACCTCTGTCTTTGCTGTCTGACTGTCTCTATTTCTCTCTCTTCCTTTTATGCATAGTCAACATGTTTGCTCACCGAGCCTCAGCTGACACACTCGTGCTATTTCTGTGACATATTCAAATGCGGGCCCCCTTAGCTGGTACTCCCATGGGTTTAATTAACCTGGCCTTGGCTCTGACACTCCCTCAGTGAAGACGTTAAAACGATCTTGAAAACACCCTTCAAACACCCCCCTCCCCCTCAACACACACACACCATGTCTTCCACTAGGTGCTGTATATGATTCATCTCTTTATTTTTTGTGTAGGAATGGCGTGCCGTACCCTTCTTTTCTTCTCTTTCACTCTCTCGTCTTCCACCCTTCTCTTCTTGTACAGTTCTCATTAAGAGAGGTTTCCTGTGGGAATTACTTTGATCAGTAGTTCCAAATTCAAAGTTTTACTCCCTTCCCCTTTTTTCATTCCAGCACAATCAACTCTGTGTCATTTCGTCAGCCTTTATCGCTTTCTTTCACCTCGACTTCATTTGAAATCCAACGCTCTTGTATTTTTGTCTTTCCACGGATTCCTGCAGGAGATTGTTCCTGGAGGGTTAGAGGAGGTCAGGGTCACGGGTTGACTTTGGGGTTGATCGATGATTTGTGTATGTGTGTCATAATGCTTCTCTGTGGTACTTTTAAGTTTCCTCAGTCTGGTGTGAGTGCGTGCCACTTGGGCGGGAAGGCAGGTCGCCCTCAGTACAAACAACAGTCAAAGCACAAAACTGAGAATTTCTGCAGCCTCCAACTAATGCGCAATTAGTCCTTTTGAATCTCGTCAACCAGCTGTGGAGTGAGTAGAAAACCGCCTCTGGTGATTTCCCTTACTTCACTGACACAGTTTCACACCCCAGCTATTGCTGCCAATAAACCAGTCTGCTTTGATTTCACACACACACACACAGACACTTGGCACTGTCTTAAATAACAAGGTACTTGTGACATAGCCAAATGTGTTTTTGACAAATGTATAATGCAACATGTTTATGGTTTTCATTGTGTCTATCCTTCAGGTTTGATGCACTGGAAGAAAATTCAGAAACAAAAGGTAGATGCTGTTTACAGAGTTTATGACAAAAATTGCACACTTTTGTATTTATCTCTAACTGTTGGGTGAAATTTTAGTCAAGAGACAAATTATCTTTTTAACTTTTCGATCACAGATATGGCTCCTCAATACATCCATGAAATATTTTCTTATCAGATCAGATGCCACCTTAAAAAGAAAAAAAGGAATCACATATGCACATATGCTATGTATACAACCTCATTGATCTTCACTTGAACAAGTCCCTTATCCTCCTCTACAGCACTCCAGACATGAAACAGCAGCAGATTATGGGTGGATGCGGCCCGCCGTGGGAAGCTAGAGAGCAGATAAAAAGGGCAGCTACTCGGGGGACTAAAGCTATGTTTTGATGCTGTGTGATAAAGCAGAGGCATAGGGCAAGAGGAAGGGGAAAGTTACAGGATCTATATATATATATATATATATATATATATATATATATATATATATATATATATATATATATATACACACACAGTATATATATATATATCCTTTTGGCTTCCCTTTTTGGATTTCTCTCCCCTCCCTCTCACCTCTTTGTCTTCTGCATCGAAACCAAGCTGGTCCTGCACTTTTCTTGTTCTTTGACACTCACACCTTCTCCATCCCAGTGGACTGTCCAAAGCCTTGCTCATGGCAGCTGTCTCTCTAAAGCCATGGCCTGAGCTCCTGGGGAGAAAAAATAGAGAGAAAGAAAGAATGGGCGAGGGGTTGATCTGGTCTCTAATCCACTTTCTCTTACAGCGTAGGAGGGAAGCTGCAGTCCTCAGCATCACCTCAGAGAGAAGCGACTCTTTGTATGTGACTACCTGTGCTCTCTGGTGTCCGTATGACTAATCTGGGATGTTGTCTCAAACGATGTAGAAAATGTGGCTTCTAATATCACAGATCAGTCAAACTGTCATTTTTGGGTGCACTATATTATTGTCAAATATTTCATACTTTCACATATACCAAGCTTCTAAGCAGGGGATTGTTTTATTTTTGTTCTGAAGCTCCGAGTTCATCAGTTGACACACTATCCATAGGACCATTTTGTTATGTTGAATCAACCCAAACAGAATCAGTTTTCATTGGTCCTGGTTGTTATAAAAAAGGCAGCCGTCCTTTGTTTTCTGCCCCAGCATATATAATAACACCTTAGTCTGCGGTGTATAGCTCTTCAAAGCACCTCTCCACCTTGACTAACTTTTCCAAGCGCTCATTAGCGGACTGGCTAAAGTTTGGAGGGTATAAAGCGGGCTGGCAGATTACCCCCTGTAAAGTAGCACACCTCAGGTAATCACACTAATGAATTCAAGAATCCCCCCACTCACCCACCTCTTATTCCTTCTCCTTTTCCTTCATTTACTTTCTCTCTCTCTTTCTTCCACAGTGGCGGGTCGGTGCAAGAAGTGCCAAAGAACAAAGAAGTGTTTGTTTGCATAATATTAGCACTGCACGCTTGCACACAGTGGCGGGGGCCTGACTGCAGGACTGACTGGAGGCTTCCCATGAACACAGGTGGAGCAGGGCGAGGATCACTGGGACCAATTAGAGCAGAGCACAGGTACATTAGCATGTTTGAGTGGAGTTGGATGGCGTGGGGATTGGTAGGCCTTACGAAACACACAAACACATGATCACGGCCTGGTGTGTGTTAGTTATTTGTCTCTAGTGACACAACTGGCATATGTGTGACAGATGACCCCCGTCCATCCTGTCTTTTCCATCTGCACCTACACAACGCAAGGGGCTTCCTTTATGATGAAATATTAACATGACAATTTGCTTATGTTTTAAAAATTAATATAAGGTCAGTTTTGTGTGGGTTGTTGCCTCAAAGGGAAACAGAAACAAACAGGATGTTATTCCCAATGTGTTTAGTTCACCAATGCAAACAAAGAATGTTACTACATGGTAAAATTGAGGTACAAATTAAAGTAAACAATGAATTAAGATTAAGGTTTAAAAAAAAAAATAAGGATGTCAATGTGCCCAGGAGTTCTGGGTCTGCCGTGTGGTCTTCTCCCAGTTAGATGACGCCAGAAAACTGCTACAGAGTGCATTCCTGATTTCTGACCCTACCCATCCCAGACACCCTGCAAAAGGCCACTTGTAAATCATTCTTGTGGTCAGTGCCAAGAGCTCATGATCATAGGTGAGGGTTGGAACTCAGGACTGACGGTTAGCCTAAAAGAGGTTCTGGCAAACTGGTTACTCAAAAAGGGAAGGCAGGCTAAAAGAGAACTGTTGACCTCAACCAGAAATATTAGGATGACGGAAGTAACACTTTGAGGAATTCTTGAGCCAAGCCGACATGTGCTATATGGATGAGATAAAGTTGATAAAGCTATTGTTGGTAGAGGTCTGGATATTGTTGGGCTGTCTTACTTTACATGCCTTATTAATGGCATGCAGCGATCATGATCAGCGCTTATTGATTGGTAAATGTACCTGTTTTTAAAATAAGCAGTGTGGAGGGTTGACCCCAATATTGGAACATCAGACTGATCCGCCTCTCCAGGAAATATTAAACCAGGGTGCAAGAAAGGCAGACCCTCTTTAATTTTGCCGAGCGACAAGTGGGAGTTTGGTAAATGAACGCAATGTTTAGGCTTTGTTGAGGAGTGTCTAGTTTGGTGACTTTGGTACTGTGTCTTTGCCGACAGTGTGGTGTATAAGTAGGCATTCAACTCTAAATCATTTACATTTACGGCAGAAATAACATTCTAATATACTGTATAGTAGCAACTATCTGGATATAATTATTACTGTCATACACGTTAGAAATGTGCCCTCTGTGGACGTGTCAGTAATGTGTGAGACTGAAACTCTGACTGTTCCAACTGTGTGATATTCCAACTTTCAGTCCAAGGTGATGACTAAAATGAAACCAGTGGTCATTGTTATAAAGCTAATGGTAACAATCCCATGTTTCACATGAGCTCAGCCTTCATCTGTCTACAGTACAGGTGAGGTTTATTATCTCATGAGTTAAGACAAATGGACACTCACCTCAAGCCACATCACTAAGCCGTGGGACATTGCCCTTTATCAGAGGTGCCCATTCAGACCAGTGGGCAAGGAAACTTAGCAAAGAACTGCACTCAGGTCACTGTTAGTTGGTTTTGATGTATCACTCAAATGTATCGATGTATCTTTCTCTGGTAGCCAATCAGACCTACTCACACAAAACAACAATGGTTTTCAGGGTTATCCTGCAGTATTTGTGATAAACATTACATATGCTGCTTTCACTTCGTAGCTGCTCTGATCTGATAGGGTCATACAACAAACATGTGATCATGTGTGTTGCATGCAGTTTTCACTCTGTTACAAACATATGCATCATCATTGCTGCATTATTTCCTACCACTAGATGGAAGCAAAACATCGTAGATTGTGACTTATTGGGCAGGCATATAGAGCTGGATACCATATAAAAACAGGACCCTTTTTGACCCTTGATGTCCTTTTGTTGATGTAGACATTTCCTTTGCTGGTATCCCTTGTGAGTAAACTGGATTTATGCATCAGTGATTTATATAAATTATGATTGAATTGCCTTTGCAATCCATTTTCAGGCTTATCTTTTATAATATAAATAAAAGCTATATTTTTGTTTGGTGTCTTGTATGTGCCAGAGAGAGAGAGAGAGAGAGAGAGAGAGAGAGAGAGAGAGAGAGAGAGAGAGATGGTAGATAATTATTTCCTTCTTCCACATGATGGCGCCACTACCATAACAAATGATTCTCCACATTTTTAATCATCACTACCTTCTGTGGTGTAATTTAATCATTACCTGATTACAGAATTAGACCCAATTTTAAAATAGAACAAAAGTGAAACAACAAAATGCTACAATCAATCAGTGAGGACAAAATGGAGTTATGCACCTGAGGAACAATTGAATTGTTTAACAGATAAATATACTCACAAAGAAGCTGTGCCATCGTAATAATATTAAACACACATGCACATCCTGAACTGTGTGGACCCAATGTGTGGTCTAATGGTGTGAAATAAACCTCCCATAAATGTACACTGCACACAATAATTACATTAGTTTATTATTGTCCAACCAGTTTGTGTTTGCATTTCAACACCCAGCAATTACTTATCAAGATCAAAAGGTAAGCAGTATTTAAATGCTTTACTTTTAATTGAAAGGGAGTGTTAAAAGATTAATGTAATACTATAACATTTCACAGCTCTAGTATATTTTATAGGTTGCATCTCTTATTGACTGTTTAGAGTTCATTTCTTACACAAAGCATCTTCAAATATGCAGTCTCTATTTGTTTTATTTGGACATATTTTACAGCCGCAGATACCATATTTAGGATTTGATTGCCCATTTGGTGATCGTCACTCCAAGTCTTATTCCAGGGCTGTAATAGTGGGCATATGGGATGCGTCTCTGACTCTCTGCCCAAGTAGTCTTACCAGAATCAACCAGCCATCTGGTGTAGAGATGGGCTGCCTCTGAGCTGATAAATGTGTGCAGGTGACTTCTTAACTTTCAGAGTCATTGTGAGTACAACAGCAGAAATGTGCACATTTTGCTACTGCACGTTAAGCCCTCAAGTGCATTGTTCTGTTCTGAGGTAACTTTAAAGCCCACATTCACTATTATTTGTAAATCAATGTCAACACACTCATCTTTCATTTTGTTTGAAATAAACCAGATTTCTGTCTTTAGAATAGTACAGTAACAAAATGTGCACATTTCTGCTGTTGTACTGAGTTGACTGACTAACACTAGTCAGGGATGGCACAAGTTCAGGATTTTATGTGTTGAGATACTCATTGACTTACACATCGGATTTGGACAGTTAGAAACTTTGTGGAAAGCTGACTTCCGTTTCTACACACAGCTGAAAAAAAAAGCAATAACAAAACAATGTCACCATGTCACAATGTAATTCAAGTGCTCAGGAAAATGGAGCTGTGAGTATCTGCAAACTCCATCTGTTGAGGAAGATTGTATGATAAGATCCAACGCTGCAGAACATCTACTAATGGACCTTGCCGTGAGATTGTATTGTCAACTTCTGTTGCCATGGTCAAGAATGAACTTTTAATTTTGTCATAAATTTAGTTAATAAACTAACTTCCTTAAGCTATAGTAAAATTTAAATGGCAATCATATTTAAGTTTTATTTGTTGCTTTCTGCTTATTATTCTCGTTTGCCCGCACTAATGTTTACCTCTCAGCTCTCTAAAGGTTTGTGTAGGTGTGTATTTTCACAGCTTATTGCTTTCTTTTATTAACACCAGTGTGTGATCGTTTTTGTGTGTAAATCTGCATTTTTTTGCACCTGGACCATTCTATTGTTCAATGTAGAGTCTGTTTCAATGATGAAATATGAAGAAAGTTAGTCACTAAGTTTCTAGTGGGTCTTCTGTCTCTCTTGATGGGTGCTGTCCAGGGTGCTGGAGAAGTTGGGAGCTGCTGAAGCTGTCAGGCTTCTTTTTAAGAGTCAGTGTCTCATTAGAGGTGCAATCACCGAAGCTAATTGTATATCCCAAGTGTTTTTGTAGCCTCTCTGTATTCTATATCCAATTCATCTAATTTAACTTAGTAAAGACAATACATTTAGCACCACCACTGCAAAGGACAACACACATTTAACCAACAACGTGATCCACAAACCTTGATATTAAGGTTAGGAAATGTTTTACTTTTCTCTGCATTATTTCATCCTAATGTCAGATTAAAGCTGAGTCTAAATCAGTGGTGGAAGAAGTGGAAGATCCTTTACTGAAGTGAAAGTACTAGATTAGATTAGATTAGATTAGATTAGATAATACTTTATTCATCCTACAATGGGGAAATTCCCTGTAACAGCCGCAGTATTTCCACAGTAAAAAGCAAACCAACAAACAAACAACCAGGCAAACAACAGATAATGTGCAAAAGTGCTGAATGAATGTAAAGTGGCATTATATAAAAAGTATTTTAAAGTAAAGTAAAGTGAGGTGGCCATAGTACGAAAAATATTGCAATGTAAGTAAGTAAGTGACTTGAAATTAAATTGAATAGAATAATATGTAATTAAATAATATAGCAAAAGTAAGTAACCATGATATAAATTATATTGAAGTGTGACCATAATATAAATAAAATTACAAAAGTAAGTACTTGGAATAGAAAAATATAAATATGTATAGATGTACATAGAGCCATCAGGTGGTGCAGAGATATGTATGATTAATAATACTGCTGCATTAAAGTGTGTGTTGCATCTATTTTACAGCTGTAGGGGTTGAATGTTGGGCTAATAATTGAACTCTTTTATCTACAGCATTGCAACATTTACTATACTGTAAGATTATTATATGTTTGAGAACCATGTATCTCTATAAAGTCCACTTTTCATGAGAAAAATGGCCCTGTTTTTGGCTTTGTGAAGATGGATTTTAGTTTATTTTTCTCAGCCCAAAAAAGGAAAACTGAATCCTTCAGTGTATGTTCCAAATCAACAAATTTAGGGATAGGCCCTATTTGGTTTTCACTGGAGAGGAAGGGTATGTAAAGTGAAATTGTCAGATGCGTGTAGTGGAGTAAAAAGTACAATATTTGCCTCTGAGATGTTGCAAATGGAAATACTCAAATAAAGTAGCCTACAAACACCTCGAATTTCTACTTGAGTAAATGTACTTATTCTTATTTACGTTCCACCACTGGACTAAACTAAGACTATATCTAGGGCTATATGTTGCTGTCCCCCAGTTTGAGCTACTAAATGAGCTTAGATTAGAAATACCTCATCCTCCTTTAAGAGTATCCATCCGTGATCAGGCGGCGGCCGCTTTAAGAGGAGCTGTCTCCGACGTCAGCACCGTTTTATAGACATGTGGCTCTGACATCCAATAGCCTGATCATCAGGGCTTTAGTCTGCCTCTTTTTCACAGGAGATCCCTCTGCTGAAGACCATCGTAGAAAGGGGTTAGCCACGGTTGCAAGATCATCACCACCAGAAACAATTATAGGATCGTGATTTCCTCCCTTACGCATCTGCAGCATCACGTTTATATTCCCAGCTAGAACCACCGTGTAGCAACCATGTCTGTAGCGGGGCTCAAGAAGCAATTCCACAAAGCCACTCAGGTAAGAAGAACGCGACGTCTTGAACACAAGATCTTCATGATGCAGTGTCACATTGTTGGAGAACCGTGCAGTGGCAGAGATCTGGCTTTATTAACTCCTCTGGCTGCACTTATACATATAGCATCCTGCTGTAGCTGTGCTCCATCTATTCCCTCTAAATCACTTACTCAGTGCTGTCCTGGTGCTGAAATGTACTCCGCTGTAAATATGGTGCAGTATTGCACCAATAGAATAATTTACTACTCGTGTTTTGCACTGCAGCATCCGCTGTATTTTGCTGTGGTTAACAGGAAGGCCCACAATAATGATTCAGTCCTGTTTCTGTGCGGCCATCTGGGAGGCAGGTGGCACGACAGTGTGATGATGGTGATGTCGGCGACGTCAATTCCTTTCTGTACCCTTCAGATGACATTCCGCACAGAAAACCAGCAGAGCTGCAGCTCATGGCAGCCGCTCACATTCGCGCAAGTTGTTGCCCTTAATGAAGGACGGTTTTAGTCAGATTCTTTCAGTCAAACACAGTGGGAACTCCGAGGAGGAGCACGATGTTACGCAATCGTTAAGTGCGCCTTGGAGAAATCCGCTCCTACTGTACCAGCAGCGGCACGCCATGTCCTCGGCGCCCTCTAAACTCACTGATCTTCTATTGCAGGATACCAGTACTGAATGAAGTCATGTCTCCCCTTTTTAATGCTGAATCATCTGTTGTTTTTAGATAGGACCAATGCATGAGAAGATACTCATCCCTTTTAGTATTTTAATTATTTTATTTAGAGCTCAGACTCTCAGTAAGTTTGAAGGCCATCAGAGGGCTGGTCCTAGGCAGGCCTGTCATCAGAAATTATGGACAACATGGTCCAAATTGGAGACCCCTCATCCAACCCACACTAGCACTATAGGCATGTGTCACCTGGGGTCATCTGTACCCTTTGGCCCCGCCACCCACTCACAGCAGCCTGGCCATTGGTCACCAATAGGATTGATGGTCAAAGGTATGGACAGATCTGTCCCTGCAGCCTTCCACTAACTCTAAAGCTTAGAATGACTTTTATTTCTGGTGTTGGCTGGGAGCACAGCATCTGAGGGAGGTTGTCCTGTTTCTCGGGGTGAGTCACACTAACACTGACAGTCAGCTTGAAGCGTCACACAGCAGGACACCCAGAGCCTGGCTGAATCACACACACACACACATATATATATATATACATATTCTGCTCTCTCCCTCCTTGTTTTTCAGTTCACCCAGTTTCCAAATGGCCTTAGCTACAGCTCCCAGTGTACATTATTCCTAACCGTCACTGAGATAGATGGGAGGGTATAATTTCTTATTTGTGACACTGATAGTTGTGTATTTCTTGAAAGTTGGCATCTGTAGATAGTAAAGGCTATTAATTACTTGTTGGACCTGAATTACTGAGACTAACACAGCAGTTTGTGAGGACAGGAGTTAATTTACACATTTAAGAGCTGGGATCCATGTGGCCATACAACAAAGCCTAGTATTGTATTTTTAGTTATTTATGCTGCCATTAGATATTATTGTTCATGTCACACTGACATTTGAGAGACTTGTAAAGAAGATTTAAGCCAGGCACAGGAATGCTCTTGAAGTGCAGCACTTATAGATCAAATATAAACAATGAAATCAAATAAAAGGAAATAAGAAAAATTAGTAGAAGGTTGTGTTCTGCTTTTAACATCTCAATTTTAATCAGGAGCTCTTTTGGTCAGATTGGAAGTAGACAGTAGACAGCAGCCAACACAGGGCATTAGATGGCTGCCCAGATTGTGTTAATTCTGTGTGATGAGTCTGTTGTTACCCATTAGCAGAGCCTTCTCGCTCCCTGCAGATGTTCCTCTAGTCTACAGCCTCAAATGCTTCTGTGTGTGAGGCGAGGGTGCATAAGAGAATTTATATCTGTAACTATGCATACAGTTATGTCGCTTTCCGTGTGCATGCATAAAGAGGCATGGTTGAGTGTGTAAATATGCAGTGAATAGCCTGCATCTGAATTTGTAGATTTTTACGGTCTTCGTTACACAGTTTTACTCCCAATGTGATTCATTCAGCTCAAAGCTCAGAGTTAGCTGTCTCTGTGGTCACCTTCCATCTGTTCTTCAGCAATATACACATCCCCAACCCCCAACACACACATTGTCACCCTCCATAGACTCCTAGTGGCAGAAGGCTCCTATTAACCCCTCTGTTACAGTGCCACAGCCCTGTAATCCACGCCCCAACTCACTAAGGCAGCAACCCAACAATCTGGCTATTTACACACACATCCTCCAATCAGACCACGGCAGTACCCCACCCCAACACATCATGAGGTGGGGTCACAAAGATTAAGGGATTGGGCCAGGGATTTAAAAGAATTTGACAGGAATTTGTCAGAATGTATATCAGCATTAAAGTAATGGTTCAAATTTTTGGGAAATATGCTTATTCACTTTCTTGCCGAGAATTAGATGATATTATGTTAATATTATGTTTGTATGGTAGCGAGTTAGTTTACAGTATGTTAGCATAAAGACAAAATATTCCTTTATTGGCATTACCTATACACAACATGTATGGTCATCTAGTTTCTAAGTGTCAACACTCTGGACAGTTAGGTGTGGGTAATAAAATGTAATGGTTATTGGATGAAATAACCAGACAATAATTTTATTTCAGGTAATACAGCAAATTGAATACACAACAATTTAAGCTTTCTTTATTGACAAATTGATGCAAAGTCATATTAAAATCATATATTGGCTTAAAGCAGTCCTAATTGCTGTGCCACATTAAGTGGTTAAACCACAGATATTAAAGGACAAGCTACCTTGCGATAAATTGCAAAAATCAGAGTGGATCAAATGAAATTGTCTCAAGCTAGAGAAAGCAGAGCCATATGGACAGCAGAGTACAGGACATTGTAGGCCTAATATCGGTGATGACATAAAATCTCAATATAAAGCATTTCCATAAACACATGGAGCTGCGATAATGTCCAACACTATGTAGATGGAAACAGATTGCACATCATAAAATGCTGCATTGACCTTATAGCCCGATGTGTCACTAATTGCTAATTAGCCGTGCAGCTTTGTCTGACATTAAGTGTACAGCATCTGCTCTATTACAGTTGGAAAATCCTCATTCTTGTGCGTTTTGCAGCATTTCTTCATTATAGACTTAATGCACTCTGCAGAGACAAACAGACCATAAAAGGTAGAACGCATGGGGTCACAGGAGTTTTGTGAGACTAACACACACATGCTCACACAACCTCCACTTCACCTTCTCACATACATACATTTATTTTACACAATCACACTTTTCTCTGATGGAAGACATATATCTTTCTTACCCAAGGACATCCTGGCTCATAGTGGTGCATTAATAACGGTGGCCATTTTATAAAGAAGGGGATCATGGGGCATGAAGGGTAAAACCCAGCAGGTCCACTTTAAATTGCCTTTAAATGTGTGTGTGTGTGTGTGTGTGTGTGTGTGTGTGTGTGTGTGTGTGTGTGTGTGTGTGTGTGTGTGTGTGTGTGTGTGTGTGTGTGTGTGTGTGTGTGTGTTGTGAGGCTTATTATTTAGGGCTGTTATATCCTCAACTAATGGTTTTGCAAAAGAGTAGATTGCATGGTGCAACACCTACACTGATTGTTAAGTCAACCGGCAGTTTAAAAACATCTTTTATATTTATCTTAAGGCTGCAGAGAGCATATCTCAGTGGAGTGAGTGTGAGCAGGAAGACAAAAATATGATCATTAAATAGAAACTACAGAAAGGAGAGAGGGGAGATGAAGAGGATGGAAAGAAAGCCTGAGAAAGTGTGCCAGAGTGAGATGGGGGGGGGGTCTTGTAGGTTTTCCAGATAAAATGGTTGCTTTGCTTGTTGTCAATGTTAGAAAGAGGCTAACAAGTTTCCTCACAGGTTTGGAAGCTTCTGCATGCACGTCATGTTTAAATCCATTCAGGCACTTATTTTTGTATGTACAGTTTGTCAATTTGAGAGTAAGTTGAATTTCAAAAGTGGTTATATATATTTGACCTTTTTTCCGTCTAAATTTTATTATGGTACATTTACCTATAGTACTACTTTGAGTCTTAGCTGCACCAATACTGAGGAAGCTATTGCTCTTAATCAGGTCCAAACAGTATTGTATGCTAGTTACCGTATTTTCAGCAATACTGTTGGGCACCGATCAGCACCATATGGGCTGCATACAGTCCATTACTTATAACATATAATAATTTTGAAATATTAAATCTAATCACTTTGATGAATTTAGGATGGTAGTATCACTGATTCAGTATATCGTCAGTAACACCAGATTTGTGTGAACGCTGTGTACATTTCTTTCCAAATGGAGATACTCTGTGTTCAAAATATAAAAAAACTATACACATGGAAAATTACTGCAAGCACAAATTACAAATAACTTTTTAATAAAATGAATATCTCCAGATTTGAAAGACACCTCGCATTGTGAACTCCGGGTAACAATGCCACTAATGCCATTATGATTTGGAAGTGATCTGAAAACTCAGCCAAGACACCTTTTGAGGAATGGCTGCATGAAGTGTTCTAACACCAATTTTGTGTATGTAAACAAAATAATCTGTCAAGGTACAGTAGCTACATTATCTGTCTGAGTACATGTAGGTGTTAAGAAACAGCTAACACATTTGCATAGCGTAAATTTCTTTCAATGTGTAGCAGAGCAGTAATCCTTTATTTTGTATTCAGGCCTGGTTCTACTAGAGGTTTCCCAGTGTGTGTGTGTGTCTGTGTGCTGAATACTAATATGAGTACCACACATCTTATCCTCATTGTATTGTGTGAAGTATTATGATTTTGCAATTCGAAACCATCTTGCTTTAGTTTGTAGCTTAGAGACAAATAATTAAGTTATTTTGTAGTCCATTTGAAGTTAATTCGCCATGTATGTAAGTGCACAGACGTAGACACGGAAGGTATTTCCGGCTTGTCTTTCCTCAGAAATGGGAATGGAATGTGCAAGCATGCATTTGAGTGTGCATAGATGTACATCCGTGCGTGCCCATGGACAGCAGTGGGGTCGCTGGATGTGACTGACGCCTGCAGGGCTTTAGGGCAGCAGATTGTGAGTGGGTGACTCATCCAGTCTGGATCCTCACCCAGGCCTACTGCAGTGCAGGGTAAAATAGATCCATCTGGGAGATAACAGAAGAGGCGGGAGCCGCAAAGAGAGTAAGGAAAGAGCGATAAGAGAAGACAAGAAAGGGGAAAGAGAAGTAGATAGAGAAAAGTTAGGGAGTGGCAGAGAGTTAAAGGGAAATTCCCAAGAGAGCCAAAACATACTGAAGGCAGGAGGAAGGACTCAGCCAAGTCAAACAGGCGGAAGTGTGGAGAATGCTCGATCTGTAGGGATTTAATTTCTAACAAGCTTTAGGAGAAACAGAATTTTATCAGTTCATATTGCTACTATGCCAGATTTTTACTCAAAAATCCGGGTATGGCTGCATCTATCAATTGCTTTCACCAGCTGTGCCCATCACTTTCTCAATTAATCTATTTGTCAAAAAAAGGAATAATTGCCAATCAAAGCTCAAGGTCTTCAAATAACCTTTGTCCAAATATGTCTACAATCTATGACAAATATAGGCTTCTAGATTTTGCTTCTAGCGTGTTTGGTATTTTGCTTGGAAAATAATTATTCAATTTCCAAATATGTCAGACTTAAAAAAAATAAAAAAGTCAAATAAATGTCTCGGTCATCTAGGTCAAAGGATTTACGGATTAGTAGCAATAGTTTATATTTTTAATATCACAAGAGAAAGACCACCAGTTTACATTCATTGACAAAAAAATTTATGTTTTTGCTCTATACAAAGTGACTAAAGTTATCAAATATATGTAATAAAGTTAAATAATAATTAATTAATATTTGCCTCCTAACTAATTACTTCAGAATGGTTAAGGGTTATGAAATGATCCTGATTACTGTTAAAAAAAAAAGGAAAATGTCTATTTCAGGTTTTTAAAAAATGCAAACTTTATTCTCTTGCATAAAAGTCAAATGTGCTATCTTACTTTTATCTTCATTTATTTACTTCCCTTTTTTACTTTTCACTTTTGCTTGTCGTTGACCTTGCAGCTTAAAAAGTTTTACTTACCACAGTAGAGCCCTTTCTCTGAAATGTCCACATCAGGATCATCTGCTGTCCTTTGCTTGGGCCAGCTAAGCAGGCATACATTTCAGTTATCCCTCTGACAAGTGCAAATATTTCTCAGATATTTGATCCCAGCTTCTGAAGGCTGCTCCCTTCCAATAGTTTCAAACAATGAAGTCTTTCCCAGAATCCTCATAAGTCCTTTAGAGTATTACAACAACAACCTTTTTGTCTGTTGACTCTTAAAGGAGAATTCCAGTCAATTCCAACACGTAGCTCTGTTGTCTGTAAATGTGAAGTGCTGTAGTAGAGAGAAAAACTAATCAATTGGTGATGCCTACACCATGTTATCCTCCTGCTAGTTTTAGCACCCAACAGGCTTAAACAGGGCAAGTTAACTACAACACCGAAAAGAGATACAAACGTATAGTAAGCATATGCTTATTTTTTAAAAGTAAGTGCTTTAGTACAACTAGCAGGAGACAAGTTATATTTGATGTACGTTTGGAGACACTACCTTATTTAATTATTAAATTGATAGCCTGCATATTTTTGTTTTATCTCTTTTCTGTGTTGTAGCTTGTAGACGGTCCCTAAGCCTCTCAACGCAGGAACTAAACAGAGCTGAATTAGCAGAACTTTCATGCATTTCTTTCACATCTACAGCAGTCAGATTCACTGTGTTCTCTTGGAAGGAATCACTGCACATCAATAGGCACTTTTAATGACATTTTAAACATGTTAAGAGGCTAAATACACGTTTAAAACTTGCCCTGTTTAAGCCTGTTGTAGGGCACACATCAAATTTGCGTGATCAAGCGATTTTTTTTTTAATGCGTCTTTTCATAGAACGCTCCGGGTCTGATCATGTGCCAGTCAGAGTTGTTCCCTGCACCGCGTAGCTTAGTTTCTAGATGTAGACAGTCACAGAGGACAGAGTAACGTGCAGAAAATTCAACAGATAGCAGTTGGTTATACATCGGTCTCAAGTTTTACCAGTTTACTAGTAAATGCCACATTTTGTCACGTCTCTGTTGTTTTTCAGACAACAGCAGTGACCAGTGCTAGTTGGTGTCTGTTAGCTTACAGGGCTCTAGGGCGCGAGTAATATTTTTCCTTTAGGTCGCACCGGTGCATCCAATGTTGTTTATTTCCATATGGTTCAATTTTGCATTACATGACCCATTTCTTCTGTAAAGCCGTGTCTGTGTTGGATCTCTCCTCTACTTTTTCTCCTCTTATTTTCTGCGCAGCCCTGTCACACAGTGGCGCCGGTCCACACACGGAGCCTGCTGGACCTGCAAGAGATGTGACCCATGGCCAGAATATCATAGTTCATAAAAATGCAGCGCAGCGACAATACAGACATTTCATACACACGACGTGTGTAACTCCACTGACCCGCCATTTAACGCGTGCTGGACCCATTGATAATGAGTCAGCCGTCACTCTGTGAGTAGCATACGTCCATCGCACTCCCCCTCTCTACCTAGCTCTTTCAATCCGTTATTGTTAAAAACAAGTGAAGGAGCTTTCTTAGAGATACATAAAAAAAAAAAAAAAAAACCTAGGCTATTTATTTCAGATAGCTAATTTTCAATTACATTTTCATTTGTTGCAGCTGTATGTACAACATACAACTTCAACATAAGAAGAATGTAGCATAATATGGAGGTGAAAGCAATTATAAATAGCATATGTGACAATAAAATATGTTTTAGTTAAAATCAACAAATAATCGCGATAATTAATCTTGATCACAATATTGATCAAAATAATCGTGATTATCATTTGACCATAATCGTGCAGCCCTAACCTGTTGGGTGCTAACTCTAGCTGGAGGATAACACGGTGTAGACAGCCCCGATTGGTTAGTTTTTCTCTCTACTGACAGACTTCCACATTCTCCTTTATTCATATGATAAACATGACTCGCCATCTCCAGAGCTGTTACTTCACGTTATAATGAGGTGTGGCCAGAATCAATACAGCAAATCTGACATGCTGTATATCTCAATGAAAGTATTAAATAGAACCGGATGGACTTTGGCAGAAATTTTGAATAAACTGTTGACAAGACTGGACATGTAGTAGCCAGAAGGTTGAAAACTGGGCTGTGGAGTTCACAGCGTTATGACATCAGTTTTGTTCTGGAGGTCAATGACAGACGGATGCGGTCTGTACTAGTCCTACTCTTAGCTCGCCCTGTGGTTAAATGCTGTCAGCATATTTCGAATAAGAGTACTGGCGAGGTAAACTTGTTAAACGTCCTCATGTTAATAGTGTTAAGCCAGTTTAAAATCTGCCAAGAAGAAAGATGTGCTGACTGAAGGAAACGGTGTTCTGCAGATTCAGTCATTCAGGCGGTTGCTTGAGGTGTTTGGTTTGGTTTTATAGAAAGTGAGCTCTTGTTCATCACTGTCTGTGGTTTCTATCTCCTCTTTTCCACTCCCTTATTTCTGATCCTCCCTCTCTTCCAGCATCAGTATTCAGGCCACGGTTAATGTTTTATTCAGGATTGGCATATTATATATTCCAGGCATCAAGCACTGCAGGAGTTACTGCTCATGGCTTGCTGCTGGAAAAGGGAAATTCTCAAGACCTGTTATTAACTGCTGGGTGAAGGTTTGTCTTATCTAACTTAATAAAGGGGGAAATTGAGCGTAGGTACTTATGTGTTCTGCATAGTTCCCCCTAAAATATTATTTTGAAGATATTGACCATTAATACCACTAGGTTTTTTTTAATATGATCATTCCACAGTTAACGTGTCAACATCCTTGCAGAGGGTAAATGTTTTTGCTTTTATCCGTGGCAATAGATATAACATTGATACAGCTAAATTAAACCACCTTCACACACACACACACACACACACACACACACACACACACACACACACACACACATGCACACACACTACTTCAGGGACATTCAGGTCACATCATTACCCAAATCTGTAACCCAGAAGCTTGACGCACACAAAACCCAATTTTGGTTATTGTCTTTTATAACTGCCGACGTGTAATGAAGTGCAATGCAGCATAATTTGTAGATATGGATGTTTTTACATCCCCAGAGACCTTGTATTGTCTGATGTGTAGTGCATTTACTCCAGGTTGAAGGTCATCGTCCGGTCACAGCTCCTGAACCAAGTCACACAATGACAGAAATGTAACATTTTGCATTGATATAATGAATAAAGAAATAACATAAAACAAGACAAGAAGAAAAACAAGAGTCATCAACCACTCTAGCCCCTAAAGTCAGGCTGTAACGATCATTGTAAAGAAAACCAAATAGTTAGAGGAAAAAGAACAGAGAAAGGTTGAGGTCCAACTTTTATTTTTGGGAGCAGTAATGAGTAATAATTTGTAATGTAATGTAATTCGTGCTAATTACCTAATGTTATCATGCTAACATGCTAAACAAAGATGGTGAACATGTACAACCTCACAGAGGTACTTGTTTCTGAGCCTTTAGACATGAACTATTTCAATATGCATGGGCCTGGTTTACATCAGCATTCTAATCAATGCGCAGTAGCAGTAAGGGCAAAGTACTATAGAGGTTGTACTTTGGTCGATAACTAACTTATTGTCAAAATAAAATTTGGACTGTCAGAGGATCACCATAGTTAACAAAGACAATAGATAAATATTAATTCATTTCATGGCAGTTATCAAGAAATTTCACTAAAAAACATCCTGTTGTAAGAAGGGTTCAACCTCTGGGAACCATGAATGTCCAAAATTTCACAGCAATCTATAATATTTTTCAATCCGAACCAAAGTAACAAACTGGCACACCTGTGAGTTCTGACATGCTAAAAGCACAAAGGAGCAAAATGCAATATATGAACTTTAAGCAGACACATGTTTTGCTGGAAATGAAGTAGAGACAACAATTGGGCAGGAAAAGTGTGGCGAAGAAAGACAGCAGGATGAAAGATGATTGAAAAAGGTTGAAGTGTAGGAGAGAGCAGGAAGAGATGAGAGGAGGAAGCCATGAGAAGAGGATGATGTTGGGAACAAAAGCAGAGAGGAGGCTTTGCTTTCAGGCAGCTGCAGCATCATGTGCTCAGTCCTAATGCCTAATTAGGCTCATGAGAGGACAGTAATGAGTGGTGGGAGAGAACAGAGTATGCTTTATTGTATTTACATGTCTGCTAAAGCAAGTGTCCAGGAGTTTTTAGGTGGGGTGGGGGGGGTATGTATCTTTTTGTGCTCCTATGCTTCCACTAGTGAAACTAAAAAAGCCATGTTAGTTGATTTAGCCATAGACTCACCCTGTGCTTACACACAGCGTCCTCCTACCAACTGCAGAGCTGAGACTGAATGGCTTGTCAGGGATTATACTCGGATTAATCCGAGCACAGTGACTCTGCATCACACTTTGGAACTGTGTGTGAGTCCAAATCAGAGCACTGCAGCTGTAATCTGTGAAACGTGGTGCATGTACCGGATGGCGGGGTCAGAGATCCATGATTCCTCCACGCAGTATTTTATTAGAGCATTGCTAATATATAGAATTATTTTGCATATTGCTGAAAAACACTCAAATGTTTAAGGATGGTCATGTGAAGAGGCGGATACAGCATGTCGGCTTCAAGTCTTAAATTATATATGATACAGTAATAAATTATCTAAACTCGTACTATTATGTGTAATTGCTCTAATGTTATTGTTTACCATGCAGTTGAGGAATGAGTAATTGAATTACGCTGGTGCTTTGTGCAAACAAGCCTTGTCATCATCTTCTAGACTTGTACAAAGTGACACAGGCTTATGGGTAAGCAAAGGTTTTTTTTTTCCGCCCACACACGCTGTGGATTAGACATCTTGAATTAACTGCAAATGAAGAATATCTTTTTAATTTATAATAAACGGTCTGCAGTATACTTGCATGTACAGTAGGTGTGTATGTTATCAGCCATGTAAGCAGGTGTTTGCAGTGTAGATAAATTAGTTTGAGTAGATAATTGTGTAAATGCAGCAACTCAGATAAAGTGTGACAATCCTGGGAGAAAGGAGTCTTAATATAAATGGAATTGATTAGATTTTTTAAAAGTCTGCATAGAACACACCTAAATCAAGTGAAATACATACAATATACTCTCATTTGAGCAAGACTTTACTATTCACCAACCTTATATAAACATTTAAGACTACAATGTGGTTGTTAGCAGATATATAACAAGATTTATTATTCATGTGTTTGTCAAGAACTGTACCTCCTCATGTGAGCACCCATACATGGAGGCTGATGTATAAACAGATAAAAAATGATAAATAAAAACAATCTTCATAGGTGAAGAATATAGTGTACATTAATAAGCACTGTTTGTCTGATTTTTGTTAGGGGTTTTTTTTTTCCTCTTGTTGGCATATTCCCTTAAAACCTCATGAAGCAGATGTTTGCGTCTCACCACTGAGATAAGACCAACCATTGTTTCATGAGATTGTATGTAAAACACTTGAGTGTCTGGGCTTGAATACATAAATTATTATCAACCTCAACATACTTTTATTATCGTGGGCACAAACACAGACAGACACTTTATTTATTTCTTTTATTTCTTTTTTATAAAATTAAATTTTCAAATTTTTACAAATCTTCATTGAACTGTATTTAATCTCCACAGGGTGTTTTCCCTGCTGACTTTTTTAGGAGCTGCAACTAACAGTTATTTAAAATATGGATCGTCCTGCTGATTAATTTCTACAATTAATGGTTTAATTTATAACGTGAATTTATATATATATATATATATATATATATATATATATATATATATATATATATATATATATATATATATATATATATGTGTGTGTGTGTGTGTGTATATGCCAATAATAATTTTCCAAAGATGTCTTTAAATTGTGTATTTTGTCTGACCAAGACTCCGAAACCTGAAGTTATTCAGTTTGTTATCATGGATAAAGAAAGAAAGAAGAATAGCTTCAGATTTCTGTCAGTCGACTAATCAATTCAATCGGCTAATAATATTGTACACATACTCTGCAGTAAACATCTCTCTTTGACCTTCTTTATGTAAAACTAATCAAATCAGACAAATCACAGATAGTCAGTGGAATAGCAGATAGTCAATATCAAAAATAGAGAATGTTGGTCTGTTGAGACTTTTCAATTTTCTCTTGTTTTAATGGGTCATGCCGGTCTCTGGATGTATTAAAATTGTTTTTTTTTATTTTGTGAGGGATTGCTGCAGTGTGATTGAACGTCTGTGGTAGTGTTTGGAGTTTTTTTTAGTTGCTTTTATTAATTTTCTAAAAGCTAGGCTGTTTGTTTCTTGCAGGATGAGTGTTGGTGTCCCTTGCACTCTTACAGACCACAGGGACATTCTGTACACTCCTGCTGGATTGTGACATGTTGGTTTCCTTCATGGTGCAAACACCGTTTCTCTGCAGGCATGTTACTTTATTGTCTTTATCTTATTTCTTTTCTTGCTGTTGTTCAAGATCTACCTGTCACCTCTCTTTTCTAATGTGTTCATGGTTTATTTTATTCTTCATGTACATATTTATTATGTTTACATTATACATTATGAGACCTTGATGTTTACCTACACATGGCCTAGCATTAATATAATGGTAAATTATACAAAAAAACATTTTTTTACTTTTTTTACATTATCATTATACAATCTATTTATTTTTGCATTATGTTGTAACAATGTATGTTGTATAGTTGTATGTGTAACAATGCAAAAAAAAAAAGCTGGTAAATTCTTTCTTTAATCAATTATTCTTTGATTAAAGATAAAAGGGAGCTAATAAGGATTCCATCACTCAGTGTGGATTTGAGATTCACGTTTTCATTGGGCTTTGTTTTCGATTACCGGTCGTGTGCTCTGTGGGAGTTTTTGTTTTTGACATTGACTGATAGAGTGCAGCTACCTGCTTGTGTTGAGTGATGATTCTGCTCAGTTTGAAATATTGGCATGTGTCGAGCCTTGCCGCCTCTGTTCTGTGTGTAAGATACCGTTTGTGTTAAAGGTCGAAGCAGCTAGGGTCTTCCTGCTAGGAGACACATGGCAGCATCTTCACTGAGCCTCCCTCACTGTTCCCCCAGAGACTGAAATGATAACTAACACCATGACTTCCCAAAACATGTTGAGGAAGATTTTTTAAAATGGCTGCTGTGTCCACTCAATATTATTATATCTTCTTTTCTGGATTCCCTGTGTATAAAAGCCTTAAATGACTAGTGTATCCCACTGGGTCACTTCTAATGAAGATCATTGTGCTTTACATAAAGGCATTTCACCTGCTCTCTAATAGAAATAACACATCTCTAGAAATATTATTGATTAGATTTTATTACAAATTGACAATATAATACAATATAAGGAGCACATTGATATAAACTTGAAAAAAATGGGACTATTTAAAACAGGTTTAATATTAGTTCTTTATGACTAATGAACAGACAGTACAGAACTAAAGCACGACAGGCAGCTGGACTACAATCTTAAAGTAAAATGATGTGGTCATGATACATCTGGGGATTATAGATACACACACTTGATGTAACTCAGTAACTCAGTGTGAGCGTCATTTATAAAATCATTGTTTCAGGGTCATGCTCCTATCTCTGTCTGCTGGGGATGGATGAAAATGAGAGATTTTGGCATTAACTAATGATGATAATTATTGTATTTGTGAATACTTATGCTTATCCCTCATGTTGTCCTCGGGTCAAATTTGACAAATTTTCAGCTTTTTTCCTCACAAAAAAATGGGCCTTCAAAATAAGCTGAAAATGTCAACATTAGAAATATCAAATAACTTTGGAAAAAAACGTCAAATGGTTTTTCATGGTTCATTGGAAGACAACACAAGGGTTAAAGCAGATATTTTGTGCATATAGGCATTATCTTTGAACGGTTCCACTTTGATGGAAGAACATGTCAAGGACTTGCTCGCTCCTCAGAGCTGTCTCTAGTAAAAAGCCTGCTTCACTAAGTTTTAAACCTATTGATGCTCTGTACAATCAGTACAACCTCAGTCCTATCTGTTTGCCACTAAGTAACATTACTTATTATTATTTTACATTCAGATTTCAGGTTTTTGCTTGCATGTCTTGCACTTATTTTTAGAGCCTGGTTTCAGACATCTTAAATTGTCTGTTTAAGCCAGCTGGACAATCAGAGCTTAGTAGGTGTCAGTAAGAATGGGTTGGTCAGCTTCCATCATAGCAAGCTAGCTACATCTTGACTTACAGAAATAATTACTACTATTAAATTGTCTTATTTGATCAATGTTATGTTAAGATTATGTTCTGTGTTGACTGAAAATTACGTCAGCAGGACTGACATGGCAACTGACTGGTTAGGACAGAACTCAACGCCTTCTACCAACAAGGAAGCAGCTAACATACAGTAAACACTATGCCAGCCTGTATGAATGGCATGATTCAAAATAGCAATTGAGTGTGATTAAAAAGTTATTAAAAGCTCTCCATCAAGATTTAACCTGCTAATCCAGGGATCTAACCAGAGACTGGCAGACTTTAGACTATCTGCTGAATCTTAAAGGTACCTCGTGGAGTTTTCTTGTAAATAAACAAAAGTAATGTTTACATTTAGTGAAATTTTACTCACAAAACATTTGTAAAGCCAATTTTTATTGGCAAAATATGATCCATCCTTTTAAAAAAATGCTCCAGGTTACCATTAGCTTAGGTTACCATGGCTGTGGCTCAGCGGTAGAGTGGTTGCCTGCCAATTGGAAGATTGGGGGTTCAATCCCTGGCCCTGCAGACCCATGTCGAAGTGTCCTTGGGCAAGACACAGAACCCCAAGTTGCATATGAATGTATGCATGTTTATCTGATGAGCAGGTGGCACCTTGTACGGCAGTCTCGGCCACAGTGTGTAAATGGTGAATGTATCCTGTATGATGTAAAAGCGCTTTGTGTAGTTGTTAAGACTAGAAAAGTGCTATATAAATACATTTACATTAGTCCTTTAACTGACTGAAAGACAACACAACCTTAAACTTTCCAGTGAACCCTAAGCACAAAATAGGATCTCTATTTGACACATTGAGACCCTACAAATGGCAGGGAATCTCAGTTGTAGATTACCTCAAAAATGTAACTTTAACACCAGGATAGAAAACTGTCTCCAAAAGGGCAATTTGTTGTACTGTACACGCATATTGACACATAATCCACTACACAAACATTGAACCAGACATCAACTGCACCATTTATCAAACACATAACATACACACATCAATAAATATAATACAGTAAAAAGGAGTACCATATGTTGCACTTCCCTAAAAGCCTTATGTCATAAATAAATAAAACTACTACACAGTACTTCACATATATTCCTCCTCCAGTCATACCCTTCCCCACTTCTTATTTAATTGCCATGGGAATTAATTTTTTGCTCGGTTGGTTCTGACATTAGGGTATCTACTGTATATCTACAACCAGAAGGGAGCGGCTTAAACTCCACTTAAAATGGATGGGTAGTATCCATGTGAACTTTGTCTGTACCAATCTGGTCAGATATAGTTGGTACAGATCTACCTGTTGTTGTTGTTGTTGTTGTTGACCATCAGCAGTGATGTCACTGTGTACTGTTTTATACTGTCTTTGGTACTGACACACTATGAAGTCCACTTCTTCATCACTGCAGCATGGTGAGATCTTAAACCACTCAGACAAAACAAGAGTTGCAGCTGGTGTTAAATTGCTCTTTAAATGAAGGATAACTACTGCATATCAAATGTAAAAGAAACAAAAATGTAACTTTAAAAATGATTTTTATTTAGTTGGGTTTAGGAAGGAACCTCCATTATTTGTTAGCATTCAATAGTATGATTGATCCATATCCAGTGTTTAAAAAATAGAAAACATCAGCATATTATATGTTAATGCTCTAACAATCTGTTGTGGAGGTGAACAGACAAGATGTTAAGATGGAAAGGGTATGGATGTTGAGAAAGAAAGGACAAAGTATGAACAAAATGAGCAGGAAAGGCAGTGTGTGGTTGGAAAATGATTGCATAAGGGAATTAAAGGAGAGAATTAAACACATTGAGTCTCTCACACCTTCTCATGGTTCTTGGGCAGAACTATAAGTGGTCTGGTAGTGTCTGAGAGAACTGAAGGTGTGATTGTGCAGAAAATACTGAGCACAAGCAATATACAGTTTATGATAGAAGCAATTTTAGCACAACAGTAAAAGTATGTCCAATGCATGGATTCATATCTTACAGTTTTATTTAAGTGCACACTCCTGTGTTACCCTACACATTTCCAAAAACCTCATACATAGATCTATTTAGCTGTCTTGCCAGAAATGGTAAAAGCATTAGTGGAAGTGCTAAAACAAAAATACAAATAACAACTGTGTTTTCATGTGAATGTACAATAACTGGATTCACTGATATTTGTCAGATGCATTGAACACTAAATCCAATCCTATAGCTCAGCAAATCTCGGCCATCTCTTATGTCGTGTGTGTGACATTACTCATCCTCCATATTTGTCTCACGCATCCCAATGCTCACAAACTATGGCACGCTTTCCTCTCACACACACACAGTGCCAGCTGGTTTACCCTCCCCTTCCTCCCCCGTTTTACCGAGCGGTACATGGCTGGATTTGAGTGTGCACACATCTCCCCAGCTACAGATTCATCCCTGCTGTTACATAAGAGCCATGCAGAGGCTTACACATCAGATTATAATAGCCATGGGCCACACACTCAAAGAGGATAGAGGTCAGTGAAGCTACATGGGCAACCAGTGGACTGATGCTGGCATGTGTCTGGGCTGGAGAAACCTGGCACCCCGTCCTGTCTGTGTCCACTCAGTGTGCATTTGATGTCCACCTGCCTTGCAGGTATTGTGGTATTGTCTGAACTGAGCAGCCAATGTGTTCACTTAAGACTGTTCATCATCTGTCATCGCTTGTTTCTCTGTTGTTTTGTGCATCTTCACAGCCAGGCGTAACACGTTTTTTTGTCTCCACTAATGCCGCCCCAGGTCTTGATGTTCTGCTGGATTACTATCATCCTGAAACATGTAGTTGGAGCCTAACCAGCCTCCCCCACATTGGCTTGGAACACCAGGGTTTAGGAACTACAAATGGAACTTCCTTGATTCCACGAGAGCACAGGGTCTATTCTTAGGACAGCCTGTACAATTATAGGTTTGCTTCTAAATAAAGAACTTTTATCCATCCACAGTTTGGTCCTGGTGGTGTTACAGTATGTCTAGGTTTTAACGGCGGCGGTGCAGATTCCAGTTAAGATGAATGTAGTCAGACATATTGTTGAGTCACAGTCCTGCTGCAAATATAATCGGCGCAGTGTTGCATGAGAAACGAGACAATGAGAACAGCGAGGCCTTCAGGGTGTTTAAAGGTGAGGAAAAAAGGGAGTGATAAAGAAGAGAGGCAATCTGAAAAAGGGAGACAAGACAAAAATCCTCTGGGTATTGTTATGCAATTTGTTTTTTGACTTTTTAAGATTTGGTGGTTTGCTGTCATATTCCCAACTGGCCCAAATGTTCCTGTTTCTCGACTTTTGTCCTCATTCATCATCCTTTTCCTCTCTCACAGCCAAAGATGGAAGTGGAAATGGAGAGTTTAAAGGGGTGAAAAAGGTGGAAAAATATCCTATTTGAACATTAGTAAATGAGAGGGAGAAACATGTTGGGAGAGTTAGGGAGCAGGTAGGTGGAGAAGGAGAGGAAGGATGTTTTAATGCTGAAAGGAAGAATCAGATACTCCCGTTGTTGTCCAGCAGCAGGGGCAGTCCTTCTAATAGTCTCACTAATCACTCTTGTCATTTTTAATCTCCCTCTTCCACCCTAGGCGTATTTAAAGCAGCTGAGATTAGACTAGTGAGCAAGGGGGGGGGGGGCAGCAGCAGCACACTCCTTGTGCGCATCACATTGGGCTCCATGTGACTGATGCTAATGCTAACAGTACAGGTGTAAATGCTAAAAATCAAGGCCAGCACAAAGATGCACGGACTGAGAATATGCACAGCAGCAATTAGAATATTAAAAAACACTTATCACAGTATATGCATATGGATGTACCTTTGCATTAATGCATACATCATTAACATACAAAACCATGTTAATGTGCAAGTCATCTTGTTTTAATAAACAGTACTTATAGTCAAGTATAAATAAATAAAAAAAAAATAGAAAACAAGGAGGGAGTACATTCAAAGGTGCACAGTATTTTGTCCAGTAATACTGACATCCATGCTTTGTAAACAAGCTGGTTTGTTGCTGGTTTCCCCCTTTAATATTATTTAATAATAGTATTATTTAATGTAACTTTTTCTACCAACATTGAGCTTGAAGGAGCTTTTAACCACTGACACAGTAATGACGTATGGTTTTAGTGAGGTTTTCCAAAACAATTGTATATTTGGCATGCAAATAAGAAACACAGCCCATCTTTTTGGACACCTGAAGTAAAAAACTGTTACAAATTGACTGTTATTTTATGGCTGTATATACTCTACACCAATATTAAATAATGGACACAACACCAGGGTGAAAGTTTACTGCATAGTTTATTTGAAGAGTGGAGATATAGTCCTGAACACATGGCCAGTCTCGATACGTGTAGGTTCAGCCCACACACAAGCACGATTCCCTGCTAATCAGATGATCCATCTGAAGCTATGGACTGGAAATGGCAAAATATATATATATATATATATATATATTTATATATATATTGACTATATCATAAATTTATAATACCTAAATTATGAGGTAAAATCTTTAAGCCCAATTTTCTTTGTGAATGAGTATTGTAAATAAATAAATGTTCTTATTTAAAATACAGGGGTCATAAGTGTTAAATTCCAGGCAGATTCCAGTTAATTCAGGATATTATGCATCCTGATAAAGTTCCCTTGGCCTTTAGAATTGCCCCACATCATCACATACTCTTCACCATGCTTAGAGATAGGCATGGTTTTATTTCAGTTAGACTAATACCTGGTTTGATTTGCATTGAGAGATGATTTTATAGCCCATGCCTATCTCTAAGCATGGTGAAGAGTATGATGTGGGGCTATTTTAATTCTAAAGGCTATCAGGATGCATAGAATTCTCATGACTGTATTTTAAATAAGAACATTTATTGGTTGTACCTCATTTTAATTTAGGTATCCAAAACACCTCTAGTCAATGTTAAAATATATATATATATATATATATATATATATATATATATATATATATATATATATATATATATATATACTGCCTTTCAGAGTTAAGAAGTAATGATTAAAAAATTAAAAAATATTAAGCTTTAAATTGAAGAGTTGATCTCTCTTAGAGCTTTTGTTAAGATAACATAACCTCTGGATTGTATAAGCATGTGTAAATATGATGTTGTAGTATTGATCACACTCTATAATTTAATCCTGGCTTTTGCTTTTAAAGCACCAGCAAACGCTTCATGTGTCAGAGTGTCTCTAAGATCCACTGTGAGAGCATGTTAGGAGACACTCTGCTGTTTGACCCACATGATGATGCAAGTGTTTTTGGGGCGAACAGGCAGGGGAGGATGCCCTGCAGCCTTTGGCAAGATCTCTGGGCTATTTTCCTCTCCACATTTAGCGTATTTAATCTGATTTGGTTTACATGGATGCCAGGTGGAGAGAGAATTGGAGAGTGAGGAGAGAGATTTAAAGCACCATGTTCAAGGTCTTTATTTATAATGTGCTAAACAATTACAGGGAAGCAGTCGTAGCTAATGAAAGTCTTGGGTTTCTAACACAAAGTAGTGCATGCTACAATAAGGAATAAAATATAACATCATAAAATATAAAATAAAGTAATATAAATTGGGAAGTAGACCTGAAGGCTTTCTGTGTGTAGTTAGTATTGTAGTTATATGTTTCCATTTTTCTTTTCTTTTCTTTTTTAGTGTTTATAATGGTTGGTCCACTGTTTTGGTCCAGATGTTAAATATCTTAGTTTCATTGAACGCATTACGATGGAAATCTGTACAGACATTCATGGACAGGTGAATACCCTAACTTCTGTTAAATCAATTACGAGGAAAGTTTGTACATGCATTCATGCCCCATTTAGGAATAATTGATCCCCTAACATTTCATTTAGTGCCATTATGACCGAATACCTGGAAAACTAATTTCCCATCATTATCAAATGTTAACATTCTAACCTAAGATCTGGAACATGGTAAACATAACACCTGCTAAACATAACAATGCCTGCATTGTCATTGTGATGCTGATTTTTACCATTTAGCTCACTGCTGTGCATAAGTACAGCCTCACAGAGCTCCTAGCGTTTACATTACTGTTTTCATTCATGTTTGTTCCATCATATCTTCATCTGTAACTTGAATTTAAGATTTGTTTTGTTTTTTTGTACCAGGGAGGAGTTTGTTTACTTCCTCCCTGCACATATCCATTTACTGTTAAAGTTCCCCTCCTGTCAAAAATGGGTTTTGCTTATTGTCACTTCTCCTGGATTTTTGATTTAATTGTACAGAATAGTGTTTGACACCAGAATTCTGTTTTCACATTCATCTGCTGAAGGGGGAAAGTTTCTTGTGCTCACCTTAAATCTGAGCTTAACACGTGGACGAACTTGTTTGGAAGCCAGTCGTAGTTTAATTCCTAGCTTACGCAAGTGTGATATTTAAACTCAAAACCTCCAGTGCACATACAGGGAAGTAGGAGACATCTTGTGTTGAATAGTTACATTTTGAAAAGAAACAGTGTTTGCATATTCATAGAGTCTAGACTACAAGGAATTTGTACCTGTTTGTTAGCAAAAAAACATACTGGGCACAAATTATTGTTATTCAAAGCAAAGTATATTGTATGTCTTCATATTAAATTACAATGGCTGCAACGTACAGTATTAGGAATAACGGGGCTCTGCAGTGAAACCTCATCCCTGCATTGCCTCTTTGTCTAGAAGCATCATGACTCAGCTGCATGTGCAATCATTCGCATGTAACAGCACCATGCCGGACAGACTTCAGTACTACGAGTGTGATATCACAGCCTGTGACGTCACAAGTTACATATCATCTACGCCACTGCTGTTATTTCCCAGCAGCCAACTGTGCATTTTACTCTCTGTAAGGTTCACTTCACACAGCCGCTACTGCTGCACAGTTCACCTTGTCGTGGCCTTTCCTTGCAGGGATGAAAGAGGATAAGAGAGAGTGATGGGTGGAGGAAGAAAAGGGTGATGTTGGTTGTTGAGTGAATGACAAAATAATGGTGACAAAAAGAGATCAGATAAGTGTGAAAGCACAGTAATTTTGCTGCTTCCCCAGGAGGTTTTTGATCGCTGGTTTCTTGGGTGTTATACAGAGATTGCAGCATTTCG
Source organism: Percina caprodes (assembly GCA_013375575.1). Lineage (NCBI taxonomy): Eukaryota > Metazoa > Chordata > Actinopteri > Perciformes > Percidae > Percina > Percina caprodes. The sequence continues at coordinate 648,580 of JABXJD010000151.1, forward strand.
TTAGTGTGTAGTAACGTAGGTTAAAGATCAATCATCAGTCTAGCTGTTATTGGCTGTGACTTGCTATAAGACCTTAGTGTTTCGGAGTGTGTGTATGTTCATCCTGGCATGCATCTCCCTAAGTCACTGTAATTCATTGCTGTCTCTTCAGCTTGCAGCCATGAAATGTTGGCTCTGCTTTGCAAGTGTCTGGGGGTTGAACGAGCGTTGACAGCAGCCTTAGGCAGTAGCGTGCACAGCAGCACTGTTCCACTTACTCCAAACAGCCACCAACAGCTTGTTTTTATTCATTCAGTTGCTCTTCCCCTGCCAAGCTACCCACATGTCCCCACAGGCACCGCTCGACTTTTTTTTATCCATTTAGCTAAAGAAATAACCGACTGACTCTGACTCCCTTGACTTTCTCTGTCTCCAAGGAATCATAGGTGTGGGACACATAGGCTTATACAAACCAATAAGATATGGCTGGATTTAGAACTTTGAATACTGACCGAGTCTTTCTGCTACACGGCAATTCCTATACTGTGAGTTCAGTATCTGTCTTCAGAAGTACTGCTGGTGCTCTCTTCTATCTGGGATCAGATGTGTAAACCAGTGCTTGAATTGGGCTTAAAACAATATGCTGAAGAATTTTTTTCCCCAATGGCGCCAAAAACAAATTGCCTAGCACAGCTTTAATTGATATGCAGATTGATCGAAAATTTGATCGCAGATGATATTCAATTATTTGTTTTAGTCAGTTCCAGCTTCTCAATTTTGAGAATTTGTTGCATTTATTTACATATTATAAAAAATGATTAGTGCTCCAAAGGAAAAAATCCTTGATGTTATCTTTGTCAATACATGAATGTTACAGGGCTAAGCTAACCTGGTCTTGTAGAACAAAGGAACACCACAACTAAAGGTTAACCTAGCTTGTGACATAATGGTATTGGTCTCCTCTCCCTGAGTGATGCATTTAATGTGAAAATGAGACCTGTGCTTTCCCTACAGTGTATACTTTTCTACCTAATAGGGGTTGTGCTGTGTTAAACTGACTCACCCAACCGCTGTTTCAATTTGCGCCTTAGAGTCGTACCTGCTTGCTTCGGTGACCATGCCATTGGGAGTGACCTCCGCTCCAAGTTGTGTTGTGGGAAAACAAGAATAATCGTTCAGCGTTTTCTTTAATAGTGTTCTCCATGTGGAAACGTGTGGTTTGCAGCCGTAGCCTGCGGCATTCTGCTCCTTCTTGAAATAATCCTGAGTAAACCAAATGTCTCCCACCTGCCAGTGCGCTGGGTTAAGATCAACAACACCACTCAGTCTTTTTTTTTTTTTTATAAATACCAGTTTCCATCTAAAAGGAGGCTATCTTTTTGTATATTCACTTAAGGTGTACATCTGAAACCAGGTAGACATTGCATGTGACTCAGTCATATTGTATCCCAGGTATAATACAGTACACTATGTGATTAGATGGCTTGGACGAACACCAGATGTGTCACTGCACACATCGCGTGTGGTGGTGCAGCTACAGCTCGCAAGTACACACACACACACACACACACACACACACACACACACATAAACATGGACTATGTCAGACATAGGGAGTAGAGAACGCTGCTTTTTCACTGCCATACATTTGGCATGTACACTACAGTCGGGTTGTGGTCATCTTCAAGCGGTAGTGATGTTGCCATTGTGAAGCTTGTTTGTCTTTAGGACACAATGAGAGCAATAACATGAAGTTACCGATCCTGAGACACACACACTGCACCTGATAAGCCAGGCACAAGCAGGTACATGTTTCCATGGCAACCAGCTCAGGGAGGATTTGAAGACATTGTAGTGATGTGTAGGTGAAGCTAGACGTGCGTGTGTTGCAATACTGTCAATTTGTTTTTTGAGCTGTTTCACAAGTGGGATCAGAGGACACTTTTGCTAAGATGACTCACTGAGCGCCAATCCTGAAGAAAGTCTTACGCATAAACTAGTGTCACAGGCTTAGTCTTATAAACCCCCTGTTCTGTCAGTCACAGGTCACCCCACTTACATTTTAACCCCTCACTTTTACTTGCTCAATTGCATCTACTTCCCTATTTTGGGATCTTTACATTTTCTTTGAAAAATGAAAACTATATAAAAAGAAGTACATGTGTAGTGTGATTTTTCAGTCTTTCAATCAAGGAAAGAATTTATCCACTGACCTTAACTTTCGTGGTTTTTTTCAGTTTTTCAGTCGTGACAATCCCTAGAAGCTTTTCCTCCTCCCTCAGTCTATCCTCTGAGGGCCTTGTCTATTGTCATTGTGTCAAATTGTTGCCCCCTCGATCCATCTGGTTACATCACAGACTGGAGCTTTATGGTGACATAGCTGAAAATATTATGAGCTGACAGAGACTGAGAGAGATGGAGAGAGGGGGACGGGAAGTTATTTCTGTGTTTATGTCTGTGCATGTGGATCTGTGCCATGTCTGAAGCTATAAGGGACAATGCTTTCAGCTTGTGGATGCTGCCCATACTTTATCTCTTCCTCTCTACTGCTGAAAGCCTGAAACTGTCTGCAGCAGTGATGGAGAATCGCTGCATTGCCTAATATAGTGAGCTTGTCATGTTCAAGGCGGGAGCTACTGTAACAGACCCTGTTGTCTATAGTCGAGACTGGGTTAGAGCAGTGTATGTGCATAAAAAATATCTAGGTACAAATATGTGTGCCTGTGTACGCTGCAAATTTTGGGATTGGGGCCCTCAGGCAGTTAATTGAGGGGTTATAAGATTATTATCAGATGAGTAAGAAGTGAAAACATTTGTGCTACGCGCAATTATGTTTATTTTTCAAAAAGCACTTGCTTACTAAGTGAGTGAGTGAGTGAGTGAGTGAGTGAGTGAGTGAGTGAGTGAGTGAGTGAGTGAGTGAGTGAGTGAGTGAGTGAGTGAGTGAGTGAGATTACGTGAGGGTTTGTGTTTCCTCATGGGCCACTGCCCTTTTAAAGTGAATCAACGTGACAGTCAGGCTTTTGCCTCCACTACTGCCGATCAATCAGCTATTAAAACCAGCGTTTTAAAAGTTGTAATGCACGGGCACAGTACATGCAGATAAACGGTTTGTTGTTTGACATTATCTTAATAGAGATGCTGTGACCCTGATGTTGCAGACACAGGCTGGTTCTCACTGCACATGCTGACAGGGCAAACCACTCTGTAATTTTTAAATAACCCAACATGTAATTTACTATAAAACAACATCTGACTTGTTCTTTATTATTTCATAGACCTGTGAGCCAGACTACATATATAAAGAGCTCCATATCAAACAAGTCAGAGAAAAGAATCACGTCATTTTTAATCTGTAAGATTTCCTTAGTTTGTTGTAGGCAGAGTATCCATATGCAATACTTTTGAAGAAGTTCCCTCAAACAAACTTTCTTTTTTCCTGTCCTTTCAATTATCAACTTCATTTCAGTACTGTGCATCATAGAAAGGGTCATTTCTGGAGTTTGCAGCATTTCAGATTTCAGATTTCCACCAATTGTTTTGTCAAGCTGATAAAAGCTTTAAACCCAACCATGTTTTATTGTGTTTGCAGAAAGTGAGCGAGAAAGTTGGAGGTGCAGAAGGAACAAAGCTTGATGTGGACTTCACTGAAATGGAAAAGGCAAGACTGAACTCTTTCTGTTTTCACCTCAAGAATGCATGCAATAGCTCATTATTAGTTTATTAGAAGATCACAATCACAATGTTTTTGGATCCAAACAGACATCATGAATATAACACCAACCATCATGTTGGAAAACTGCTGGCAAGTTGTTAGAAGAACAAAAATTACCACCAGAAATATTGAGAGAAATATCAAGGAGAATATTTCTCTCAGCATTTCCAATGGATATAAACATTCTTTTCAACTTCTGCTCCTTACATTTTCACGCAATTATCTGTACTTTCTACATGTTACATTTTAAATAGCCCTAGTCTTGTTACTGCTATGTCAGTTTGGCTTGTTTTCATTCCGACTTGTCATTGTTAAAAAAACACCAAAAAAAAATTATTTTATTTTTTTTTTCTCTCACTATAAGATGCATGCATTATTTTAACACTGTTGTATTTCTCTTATACTCTCCCACAATCTTTCAGCCATTACTTATTTTCATTTCCATCTACATAATTGAGTAACTGTTATTTTTGCACCTTCTGTCTCCTTCTACATGTTATTTTACGGTTTACAGAAGATGGACGTCACCTCTCGGGCAGTGCTGGACATCATGACCAAGACTACTGAGTATCTGCAGCCAAACCCAGGTGACATAAACCAGCTGTGCAAGATGATAATGTGATGTATTGTTTACTTTTAGACTTAAGGCTGTCTCGCAAACCTCAATGTTTTTAAAAATGTATTAAAGAAAAACATTTTCAGAAATATGCTATCAAAGCATATATGCACCTACACACATTATGTATATATAGTCACATATACATACTGTACACCTATTCATAGACGTACTCTATTACAATGGTTTTGTGGCAATAGCTGTGGCCGGAGGAATAATGTTTTCCGGTTGTCCATTTTTGTGAACGCGATATGTCAGGAACTCTTGAAGGGAATTTCTTTTAATTTGACAAAAATGTCCACTTGGACTCCAGGATGAACTGATTTAGATTGTGGAGGTCAAAGGTAAAGGTCACTGTGACCTCACAAAAAAAGTGGTGGATGTGATTTTCTGTGCTGCCAGGTTGAAGACGTGTGTAAAGCATCCATGTTTTGTTTTTTGGCCATAACTCAAGAATTCCTATGCTAATTAAGACAAACATTTCACACAAATGTCTAATAGGATAAAGTGATGACATTTTATATCCAAAAGGTTAAGGTTCAACTTCACTTTAACAACTTCTCAGGCCAATATTCAACGCCATAACTCACAGAAGGGGAGACATTTGGTCAGATACATTTGTGACAGTGAGCTTAAAACTGGTGAATATATAGAGCTTCTGTGCTGTAGGGTTGAAGACGTGTGTGTGAAGCATCTATGTTTTTCCAAAAAACTTCCCTTTATGCTTTTTATTAAATTCCTTCAAAATCTTTGCTACATACAGTATGTTATGTAAGTTTTAACAGACATGGATGTAAATCCCAACTTGATTGGTCGACAGAAGCATACAACTGTTAGGCGGTAATGCTACTTACAATGTAATATAAATCCCACATTAAACCAATTGAACATTCAACCTACAACACTGTTGTAGGTCTTTTTTAATTATATTATTGTAATAATTTGCATAATAATGTAAATGCAGATCCCTTTGTCCATTTTAGTTTTCAGTCTAATTCTTATCTCTAATCATTATGTTGACAACATTTTTACCTCAGACTAGTAACAGGGTTTACCCCTCCTGAAATAAAGAGCGCCTTTGCTAGCATCAGTATAAATGTATTACATTTTGATGAAATATATTATATACTGTAACTGACTGTTTTACTAGATTAAATGCAAGACAAGATGTTTCAGGCTCTGTCTGATTCAGCTCAGCAGGTGTAATTAACTGATCGATCACATCATACTTATACTTTGTGGTAATTAAACAGAGCAGCATGTCTATCTTTTTACATGTTGGGAAATCACGACGCAGTGGGAAAAGGCTCAGTTGGGTGGGGGTGTCGGAGGAAAATGTTGCCACTGACGTGGTAATATTTGTTAAAGAAGTCTCGCACTGTCCATTACGCCTTGCAAATCCTTTATTTCACAGCGTTTCAGTCACACAGACCTTCCTCGGGTGAATTTACACTTCACATTGAATTGTGTGCTCAAGTAGTTTGGTTGACTACTCTGAACCAATCAGAAACTGCTCACAGGTGACGTTTTCAATCACAAAAAACTTAATATCACCATCTGTGAGTAACACAACTAGAGAGGTAATGACAGTTCTCTGTCAGAATATTGACAACCATTCTAAACTAACAGATTTTAGAAATCTGACTAGAAATAAACAATCTGATCAGTTCCAATACATGATTACATGATGAAGAAGACAAAATAAGATGAAAATAAAAAATAGAATATATTACAACATGATATTTAAGTTGAACTCCTCACTGAGGCCTTTGTAACACATTTGTGTTTAATGTGAAAATCCAGTATGCTTCACGTCTTTTTAATAATAGATGGCAGAATAAATAACCTCCAAATCATCTGCAAACAGCAAAATACAATCAAGCATCAATTTGATGCTTCAGCATTGTTGTAAAACATAGCCCGCTTAACATTTAGTGTTTGATTTGCCTCAATTTAACAGCCACCAGAGCCAAGATGAGCATGATGAACTCCATGTCACGTATGCGGGGACAGGAGAAGGGACCGGGCTACACGCAGACCGAGGCCATCCTGGGAGAGTCCATGCAGAGGTTTGGCAGGGAGCTCGGAGAGGAGTCTAACTTCGGTGAGCTGCACCATCATTTTATTTCCTCAAGTAACAATGTGATGATAAATGCATGAGCCTATTTTTCAGACAAGTTGCCTTAAGTTCTTTAGTTCACAAGTGTAGATATTAAAATATTGTTTAAAGAGAAATATCTGTCTTGAGAATCTGCTATGGATTCTAATGAGTAGTTACTGCAGATTAAACCCTTTCTTAAATATACATTAAGTACATATGCATACCTATATTCAACTATTATTCCGAACATGACAATAATCCAAATTTGATACAGTTGATGTAAACAGCATATTCCAGTTGAATATTCTGAATAAGGTCTATAGAATTTTCCGATTGAGACGTGGAATATTACGGTATTATTCGGGTTTTAGAGGCATTCTTTGGAAATATATGCAGCGCATTCGGAATATGCGTCTCAATTGGGGGTTTTACCGCAGGCTTATGGTCAGCTCTGTGTGTTGCTATGGGTGTTGTAAACAAACCAACCTGCCAAACTTTTAAGCAACTTTTAAACATTATCAAAGACTTGGATATCAACAGGTTTTTTGGATATTCGAACACATCGCTGCACCAAACCTTTTCAAGAATGATTTGGAAGGAATGAAAGAGGGACGCTGTGTTCGCACAGTCAAACATGTCCACTACCGCTGGGGAAACAGGAATATTAGTGAATATTCACTTTCATTAGCCATGTAAACAGCTTAATCTTAATATCATCTTTTTTGGAATACAGGCAAAAACTGGAATATTATGTGAATGTAAGTGTAGTCACTGACACAAGGCTGTGGGCTACTCAAGTGGGTTTTTTGTCTTTTTTTTTTTCCAGGCCTTGCTCTGATTGATGCTGGGGAAGCCATGCGTGAGCTTGGAGAGGTTAAAGACGCCCTAGACATGGAGGTCAAGCAGAATTTCATTGATCCACTGCAGAACCTCTATGAAAAAGATCTGAAGGAGATTCAGGTACGAGTGCAGAACTTTGATGCCCCACTGGGAAAAGAAAAACAACAACTAGTACTCTAAGTTATGTCTTGGTCAAAGATCCAGCTTTACTTTCTTGCTTTCCTTCTTTTGCAGCATCACCTGAAGAAAATGGAGGGTCGTCGTCTGGACTTTGATTATAAGAAGAAACGTCAGGGCAAAGTTCAAGAAGACGATCTGAAACAGGCACTAGAGAAATTTGACGACTCCAAAGAGATTGCTGAGCTGAGCATGTTCAACCTGTTGGAGAGTGACGTAAGGATTATTTTACTTACTTTATTTTTTGTTTGTTTTTTGGTTTTGTTGAATCTGTCAACCCATTAAATTGACTGTACTGTCTTACACTTTCTGCTGTTGATGGTAGCTACCATAACCTTTCCCATTGCCCATTTGTCCACCTCAAACCATGATAATCAAGGGGGTCATCTTCTTACTAGAAGATCCCATTTACTCTGCAATGGACAAATACAAATACTACTTTAAAAGCTCCACAAATATATTACTTAAAGGTACATCTACATAAGACTGACATGACACTGTCATGAACACATGACACAGTCATGAAACTGTGAACACATGAACCATAACCATAACCTTAATGACACTTACTAAAAACTTACTTATGACTTGTTTATAATGTTTATGGCACATTCATGACAGTGTCATGTCACTCTTATGTAGATGTACCTTCAAGTAAAATGTAACCCTTTTCCTCTCTGTACATTTTGGCCTTTATGATATTCCAGTATTTTGCCTGTGGTTTGAGTTTCCTTAATTTGTAAAATAAAAATAAAATAAAAAACATTTGATCACAAACAACCTTAGAAAGCGGGTCATTGTTGTTTTACAATTAATTTACATCATTAGGAATATTAGTTGACCCTGTATGTGGGCAAAACAGTCCCCCCACAAGGTCCATTAGTAGCTGTTCTGGAGCTTTCTATCATATTGCACTTCAGCAGATGAAGTTTTGTCCAGTAAATTTTTTTTTATCATTTTAAGGACTTCTCATCCATGTTGGCTTAAAAATAAACATCTACAATTTGGTAAAGTTCATCCACTAAGGAAGATCGCATGATGATACCGAAAGCTCTAGAACAGCTGCAAATGGATTTTGCAGGAAAATTATTTTGTCCTACAGATGAAATAACTGTCAATGTTGACAATCCTGCCATTCATTCACTATTGTTTCAGTGTGATCCAGACGGAAATCAAGAGCCCTCTGTTTTTACTTTAGACGTCTGAGTTTGAGTGAATTTAAGTCCAGATCTCAGTAAAAAATAATCATGGGTGATGTGTACCAGGTGACATGGTGTCAATGTGTCTTTAACAGATTGAACAGGTGAGCCAGCTCTCTGCACTGGTACACGCTCAGGTGGAGTACCACAGCCGGGCCGCTGAGATCCTCACACAGCTCTCCAGTAAGATTGACGAACGGTTAGTAGTCACATTTCACGGCGATCTTTTTGTTTTACTCTATCTTATTGTAATGTCTTAATGTACTTACAATAACGAGTAGAATTTCAGTTATTTACCAATGCAGCATTGCCATAGAAACACACTGTGGTTAATGTTATTCTCTATTATTGCACATTGACAGTTTCTGTGGTTTTTGCAGGATAAAGGACACTGCCGTCAAACCGAAGAAAGAGTACACCCCCAAACCACGTACGTCACTGGACTTCTCCATCATTGAGAATCACAATGGAGGCCTCCACGGTGCTCGCTCTCCAGGTGAGAGCCAGAGTACATTTGCTCATTGCTCAGAAACATGTTCAGAAACTTGTCCTGGTATTGTAAATCAACTGTAGCATCTCACTAGGGCATCTCATGAGTTTCTGTTTCACCTGATGTGAAAACAGAACATTAACATTTGTAAATGTATTTACCTGTGCATGATAGATTTCTGGGCTAGTTTCTATTAATTCATGATCTTCTTTCCTTTAACAACCCGCTCTTTTTTTATTTGTACATACACATACATTCCCAAATAAAAGCCACTACTCCTGGGTTTTTTCTAACAAGGAAAGGCCAAAAGAAAAGAAACACAGTAAATGTATTATAATGCATTGCTGGGTAAAGTTAGTGCAACTTTTGAAATGCAACATTTCCTTCAGGTGTTTCACAATAAAAGCCTTCCAGGAAAGAGAAAGGATTAAGTGCTTAGAAGTCTTTTAATGTGAAACATACTGAATGGAGTAAGTTTTGTTTGTATGAACAAACAGTTATAATAACATACTACAAACAGAGGGAAGTTTCTTTGTAAAATATGATAAAACATATAGTTAATCTTTTATTTAAACAGGTATTTTCATTGAGATCTCATTTTTAAGAGACATGCACAATATAGGTGTAAGTAAATGAATGAACTACATGAATACACAACACACAATTTACATATATGATAGACATTAGTTCTACATTAAAGAAAACAATTCAAGTGCTTTTCCGAATAGCAGATGAGAAACATGATTTGTTTCTATAGAAAAATCTTGTCCAAGTAAAATAAAAGCAGTGCTTTTATTTGTTCAATTAAATGGCAGATATTTGTGAATGTCTTCCAGTTATTTCAATTCCCAAAATGTCACTTATTACATGTACTGAACAGAATATTCAGCAATCCAGAACTAATTAATACAAATCTGCGGTCTTCTCTTTCCCCCTTATGATTTTTGTTTATTCTTCCAGGGGCGAGGTCTCCAGGTGAGCCAGGTCTAACTTATCTGTCAGTTTCTCCATTTGTGTGCTCACCTATACATTTCTTTAACAACATCCTTGCATTTACACTTGAAATTCAAAACTACTTCTACTGTTTTCTTTCCCCCACTCCCCCCTCGTGTTTTTCCCTCTTCCCTTTTTGCAGCAAGGTCTCCAGGTGAGACACAAGTGAATCCCCATTGTTTTGCACTCAATTAAACAAATTAACAGCAGAAAAACAAGTGCCGTCCACTCCCTGTACAAAGAATGCCCGACCTACAGTAACAATGAAAACTTACCAGCGGACGAGCATTTGCTTTTTCTGTTTTGTTCTCTTGTCTATCTTCTGATCCATCGTATCCTCCTCTTTCTTGTCTTTCTTCCTCTCTGCCAATGTATTGCCCAACTTGTGTTTCTTCTTGTTTTTTTTTGGACCTTTTCATTGCTCTGCCTGCTGTACTTACCCATCTATTCATCACTTATCCATCTTGAAAATGCTATTAAACATAAACGATTCTGTTCTTTTTTTACTGTTTTCTGCTTTCCCCTTTGCAGCAAGATCTCCAGGTGAGCAAGAGTGACTTGGGAAGAGATGCAAAATCTCTCTCTATAACACTCATTTTCATCCTTCTTTAAATGGACTTTTGTGGAAATGTATTTTTGTCTGCATTTTTGTTTGCAGTGCAGCTCGGCTGCAATGCTGTTTCTGTCTAACCCCTGGTTTCTCTTTTGTCCCTATTTTGTTTAATCAAATTGCTCATCTTTCCTTTATTGTTAAAGAAATTATTCAACATTTGGGAAATGCACTTATTAGCTCGTTTGCTCTGAGATAGATAAGAGGACTGATATGACTCTCATGTCTAGATGCTAAATATGAAGCAGCAGCCAGTTAGCTTAGCATAAAGACTGGTTAGTTTTATCACTATAAAACTAACTAACTAGAGCTGCACTGGTCGGGAGCAATAACTGCCCAGAGTCAAAAATGTCCTCGTAAAATGGTCCTTTGTACACTATTTTTACACACAGTAACACTATTTATCAGCCTCAAACAGAATCTGCAGATTTTGAGTTTTTCAGCAGTGATCTAGGATGAAAATCTGCGTAATTTAGCAGACTGTTTCTCTACTTGGGGTGGAGATGCGTTTTTTATTTATTTTTTAAATCTACAGAAAATTCTGCATCCACAGAATTCCTTGTGGCCATGCCATTTATACATACATAAAAAAATAAAAAATAAAAAATAGATCTAACTGAGGCGCATTTTCTTACGGTTGGAAAGAGCCAGGCTAGCTGTTTCCCTGACCTAATCGGGACTGTCTCATCCACCGCATGGTACTTGATATTTGGTAAGAATCACAGATGTAGAGGCTTTCTCCCCCCAAGGTCTACAAGGGGCAACAATGAGTCCATTAAACACTAGAAAATAAACTTTTATGCTTTATGGAAAGAGTTTTCAAAGTATATTTGGTCTTACTAGAAAATTACTAAGACTTGAAGAAGGACTTCAAGGATGAAGACTAACTGTTTGATTTGTTTGGTTTTAATCATTGTATGCCTATCTAGTCACTGATGTTAATGTTTTGTGTCTTTTTTGCTTTGTCTCCTCTGCATCTCCCTCTTCTCGTTCCCTCTTTCAGCAAGGACTCCAGGTGAGCCTTTCACAAGCAGTTGTTATGTCTCTAATCTATATGCAGCATCTTATCTCTTACCTATAGCCTCTGATCTAACTCCTCTTTTCCTATCTCTCCATCTCTTTTCTCCAGCCCCGATGGACCAGCCCTGCTGTCGTGCACTGTACGATTTTGACCCTGAGAATGAAGGTGAGCTAGGCTTCAAGGAAGGCGATATCATCACCCTGACCAATAAGATTGATGACAACTGGTACGAGGGCATGCTGCACGGCACCTCCGGCTTCTTCCCCATCAACTATGTGGATATCCTGGTGCCGCTGCCCCAATAGGACGTCACCACTCCCAGCTGTGGTTGCCCCCACCCCTTCCCCCCCAGTAACCCGTGTAACCTTAACATCCCTACCAACCACCTGTAATCCACTTAAAAGGAGGCAACACAGTAATAACACAAAAACGAATGAAGACTGATGACGAATTGAAACCAGTATGCACCAGTTGAGCGTAAAAACCTTAAAAGAGAAAAAAAAATCTGCATTTATGTCGTTGCTTCCACCTTATCCCAGGAGGTACCTTCAGCGAGTTTATCCGTTACTGTCCTGACTTTTGTCTCTGTTTGAGTTGTCAGTCCGTCATAACTTCCATAACTTAATTAAGAGCACCTTTGCAAAATTCCACTTTTCTCTCATTCACTGTACTTTGTGAAAACCTCTACAGTAGATAGAAATGTAAACTTTTCTCTCACATAATGGGGAAAAAAATCGTGTTGTTAGAGACTGTAGGTCAAGCATGGTTTCAAGTGTTTGTTTTATCTTATTAAAAAAAATGCTGAGCTGATTTTTTTTTTAATATTCCTCTTTTTTTAATTGTAGTCATCTCTCAGCATCCAAAGTTCTGTCTAAAGGATGTCCTCAACTTTTAACTATTCAGATTTTTGAGAAAGGTTGAAGACTAGATTAAAAGATCTAGTTGACAACTAACAACCAAGGTTACCCATTGTATTTTTGTTTTTTACATAACGTGCGCATGATTGGTCGTATGTGATTTAGATACCAAAGTTAAAAACCAGAGTCAACTCCAATTTTTACAAGATTTCCAGACAGCAGTGTCAGTGAATCTGTTCAATACAACAGAGTGAAGCTTTGCCATCTCTAGTTCTTTGGTATTTTAGTCTGGATGGGTGAAACTGTATTCAATAGTATGTGATATTACCTATCTGAGCCAGTGGAGTGATGACATGATTTTCAAAAACACAAGTTGTGAAGTTTAAACTGTTTGAAGTGATGTAAGAAAAATATGGTGCATACGTTTCGATCCTCCGACGTGTATTTTATCATTGGCTTGTGTGAAAAATGGTGGATGTATTGTGACATAATAACTTATAGGACTTTACTGCTCATTTTTTCTGCAGCTAAAGTTGTAGCAATTTTTGCTGCATAACCTCCAAGTCTGATTAGTATTCTGTAGTTTAGCTGTCTATAAGCCATTGATTAAGATGCAACTAGACATAGCCAGGAGTGTATAACTGGCCTGACGGAATGAGAAATAATTTATTTTTGTCTTGGTGGAAACGTTTTATTCATTGGAATAATGCAACACTAAAAACCCTTTTCTCCAACATAAAATGGACTATAAGTCGCTAGTTTAACCTTTTCATTTCATGAAACCTCAGAAAAATTGCAAGGTTATATACTTATGTTTTTATTTTCTCTCACCAGCTATATGGTTATATTCAGTATTGTGTGGGACTTTTTCCCCTTCTTTAATTTATCAACTGATAATCTACAAAGCAAACCAGAATCATTATTACAGTACATGTTTTAGTTAGCTAAGCAGTTTGGTGTCATGCACATGTTATTCCCTGGGTTTTATGGTCTGTGATGTTAACAATGTATTAACCTTCTGCAAAAGTTAACACTATTTTCCTACTCATCTTGTATTAATGTTGTGCTTGTACTTTGGGAGGGGTTGGGGTTTGCGTACAGTACATGTTATGCACAGGGACGGCGTGCAGAGGACCTCTGATGCTGAGGTATTTAAGATATACTGTCTCTGACGGTGTTCTACATTAAAACAAACATGGATGTCTCTTTAATCAAAGGCCCAATTCATTACATTGAGTAAAATTAGAATACATTATACAAAATTAACTAAGGTCCATATGAAGTGTTGTTTTTTTAAAGGGGAGCACAACTTAGCAGACAGTATAGTTTGTTGGCTGAGAAAAAATAAAGATACAGTTTGGAGGTCATGGATTTATTTTTTAAAGGCGAAACAATTCCTTTCTTCTTTCTCTCTCACTTTTTTTTTAACAACCGTGTGAATCTTTGCCCTCAGTGAGGACTGTACAGCTTTTCTGTGTTTTTGTTTTCACCTTGTGTGTATAGTTGCACATCTACAGTAACGTATCTTATTTTTGTAACTGTGACAAAAGTATACACATACAGTATAGATGTATATATACAGTATATTATCCAAAAGCAATGTGAACGAAAGGATTATCCGTGCTGCACATGATTGTCTTTGGATTGTTTTTTTTTGTTTTATTTCATTCTTGCACTGGATTCTAAGACTGAATGCTTGATGTAAAGAAAAATGTGATAAGTCAATGTAATTTATTCAAATAAATACAAAGAAATGTTTATGGCCCCAACAACGTTTTGTTCATAGATGTGCACACCTCTGGATTTTAGCTCAAGCTAAATGATATGTCGCTGGCAGAAATCTGCTATGAAAATGACGATTTAACCAATTAGAACTCAAAGTGGTGAGGATGTCTTGTGATGTATTGAAAGGGTCCTTAAAAAGGTCATAAAGGGTATTAAGTTGAGTTTGAGGATTCCTGCATACACCATAATTCTTGAAGTTCCCCCTGTTAAAGATCCCTGTCATATATAGTATGTCAAAAAAGTAAAGTATATTATGTCGATGAAGTCATGGTATAGTATGTCAAAAAAAGTCATGGCGTAGTATTTTGAAAAACCGTATGTTGAAAAAGTCATAGTATAGCATGTTGAAAAAAGTCAGAAAAAAGTCATAGTATAGTTAAATTATAGTTATTATAGTTAAAAATTGTCATGGTATATAGTATGTCAAAAAAAGTCAAATTGTAGTATGTTGAAAAAAGTGATAGTATGTTGAAAAAAGTGATAATATAGTATCTTATAAAAAGTCACAGTATAGTATGTCAAAAAAGTGATAGTATAGTATGTAAAAAAAATCAAAGTATAGTATGTGGAAAAATATCTAAAAAAAGTCAAAGTATAGTATATCGAAAGTCATAGTATTATGTAATAATATAGTAGTATGTCAAAAGAAGTTGTAGTATAGTATGTCAGAAAAGCTATAAAAAGTCATTGTATAGCATGTTGAAAAATAGATCCAAATAGCCTAAGCGATATCATAGTATGTTGAAAAAAGTCATAAAATAGTATGTCAAAAACGTTATAAAAAAAGCTATAGTACAGTATGTCAAAAAAGAGAAGAAAAAAAAGTCATGGTATAGTATGTCAAAGATAAAGCAATAGTATAGTATGTGAAAAACGTTATAAAAAAGCTGTGGTATAGTATGTTGAAAAAAGCCATAGTATAGTATGTCAAAAAAGAGGAAAAAAAAAGTTATAGTATAGTATCTCGAAAAAAAAAGGTATTAATAAAGCTATAATATAGTGTGTCAACAAAGTCATAATATAGTGTGTCAAAAAAGTTATAAAAAAGGCTTAGTACATTAGTCGGAAAACGTGATACAAAATACACAATACAGGTACGTGAAAAGCAAAAAGTCATTATATAGTTGTTGCATAAAAGGCAATAGTGTAGTATGTCAAAAATGTTATAAAAATCCATAATATAGTATGTCAAAAAAAGTCATTGTATAATGTGTTGAAAAAGTTAACTATAGTATTCCAAAAGTAAAAAAAAAAAGTAAAAGTATGGTATGTCGACAAAGTCATAGTATAGTATGTCAAAAAGTTTATAAAAAGCCATAGTATAGTATGTCAAAAAAAGAGGAAAAAAGACATAGTATTGTATGTCGAGAAAGTTATGAAAGTGGTCATTGTATGTGTCAAAAAAGTTATAGAAAAGCCATAGTATAGTATGTAAAAAAAGAGATACAAATAGCCTAAGCCATATGTCAAAAAACGCCATAGTGTAGTATGACTAAATTTGAGAGAGATCCATAGTATTGTATGTTGAAAAAGGTCATAGTATAGTATGTCAATAATGTTATAAAAAAAGCCATAGTATAGTATGTCAAAAAATCATTGTACAATGTGTTGAAAAAGTCATACTATAGTCAAAAATAAAAAAGAATAGTCATTGTATAGTATTTCAAAAAAGTCCTAGTATGGTATGTTGAAAAAGTCATAGTACAATGTGTCAAAAAGGTTATAAAAAAGCCATAATATAGTATGTTAAAAACATGAAGAATAAAGCCATAGTATAGTATGTCAAAAAAAGAGACAAATAACAAAAGCATGTCAAAAAAATATAATATGTCAAAAATGTTATAAAGAAGCTATAGTATAGTCTGTTGAAAAAGCTATGAAAAAGCCATAATATAGTCTGTCGAAAAAGCTATGAAAAAAGCCATAATATAGTATGTCGATAAAGCCATAGAATAGCATGTCAGAAAAAAGTTATGTTGAAAAAGTTATGAAAAAGCCATAATATATATAGTATGTAAAAAACAGAGGAAAAAAGCAATAGTAAAGTATGTCAAAAAAGTCATAGTATAATGTTAAAAATGTTATAGAAAAGCCATAGTATAGTAATGTCAAAAAGTGATAGTATAGTATATATAAAAAAGTCAAAGTATACTATGTCGGAAAAAGTGATAGTATGGTATGTCGGAAAAAAATGCATGGTATAGAATGTTGAAAAAAGACAGTATAGTATGTTTCAAAATGTCTGAAGGAAAATATAATATAGTATGTCAATAAAACTCATAGAATAGTATATCGAAAATAGTCATAGCATAGTATGTCAAAAAAAATCTGAAAAAAGTATACACCTATTTGTTGAAAAAATCAGACAAAGTCATAGTATAGTATGTTTAAAAAAGTCACAGTATAGTTTGTCGGAAAAAAGACATAGTACAAAATGTTGAAATTAGTCATAGTATAGTATGTTGAAAAAAAGTCAGAAAAAGGTCATAGTATAGTATGATGAAAAAAAGGGATGGTATAGAATGTTGAAATTAGTTATAGTATGCCAAAAAAGCCATAGTATAGTATGTCAAAAAGTTATGAAAAAGCCTTAGTATAGTATGTCAAAAAAGAGATACAAATGCCATATTATTGCATGTCGAAAAACTCTCTCTCAAAAAATTGAGAGAGAGCCATGGTATAGCATGTTGAAAAAGTCATGGTATAGTGTGTCAAAAAGGCTATAAAAAGCCATAGTACAGTATGTTAAAAAAGGTATGCAAAAAGCCATAGTATAGCATGTCGAAAAAGACGGAAAAAAGTCATGTTGAAAAAGTTATGAAAAAGCCATAATATAGTATTTGTTGAAAAAAATCAGAAGAAGTTATAGTATAGTATGTTTAAAAAAAGCCACAGTATAGTTTGTCGGAAAAAAGGCATAGTACAGTATGTTGAAATTAGTCAAAGTATAGTATGTTGAAAAAAAGTCAGAAAAAGGTCATAGTATAGTATGACAAAAAAAGGCATAGTATAGAATGTTGAAATTAGTCATAGTATGTCAAAAACAGTCATAGTATAGTATGTAGAAAAAAGGCATAGTATTGTATGTTGAAAAGATCAGAAAAAAGCCATAGTATTGTATGTCAAAACGGTTAGAAAAAAAGACATTGTGTCAGAAAGACATTGTGTCAGAAAGTCAGAAAAAAAATCATAGTATATCAAAAAAAGTTATGTGATAATAACTTGGAAAAAGTCATAGTTTAGTATGTTGAAAAAAACTCATTGTATAGTATGTTGACAAATAGTCATAGCATAGTATGTGGAAAAAGTCAGCATAGAATGTGGAAAAGAAATCAGAATCAGAACAAAGAAGGAGTTTAATGGCACAATAGTTACAGTACACCTACATGGAATTTGCCATGATGATTGGGGCATACATACACAAACAAACATGTTTAACATTAATAGGAAATAAACAATATATACAGAAACAGAAACAAATATATACAAAACAGTTGTTTAGTATAAAAAAATGGAGGGCAAAGCGGTTGAGTGCAGAATGCACAATAATATATAGTATGTGCCATGGGCAGATGTATAGTCCAGCATGCAGGTTGGTGCTGATGTCCAGCTCCCACTTGAGGTCCTGGTAGATGATGATGTAGCCCAGGAAGTGAAAGTACTCCAAAATGTTGACTGTGAAGTCAACTGGTGTGATGGGGGCTCAAGGTCACCTTAAAGTGTAGTAATTAAAAAGACTCATAGTATATGCCTGTTTGTTGAAAAAAAAAAAAGTCATAGTATAGTATGTCAAAAAAAGAGAAAAAAAGCCATAGTATGTCAAAAAAGTCATAGTATAGTATGTCAAAAAAGAGAAAAAGCCATAGTATGTCAAAAAAAGTTATAGTATAGTATGTCGAAAAAAGAGAAAAAAGCCATAGTATGTCAAAAAAAGTCGTAGTATAGTATGTCGGAAAAAAATGCATAGTATAGAATGTTGAAAAAAGACAGTATAGTATGTTTCAAAATGTCTGAAAGAAAATATAGTATTGTATGTAAAAAAATGTCATAGCATAGCATGTCGAAAAAAATCTGAAAAAAGTATACACCTATTTGTTGAAAAAATCAGAAGAAGTTATAGTATAGAATGTTGAAATTAGTCATAGTATAGTATGTTGAAAAAAAGTCAGAAAAAGGTCATAGTATAGTATGATGAAAAAAAGGCGTAGTATAGAATGTTGAAATTAGTCATAGTATAGCATGTCGAAAAAAAGCCATAGTATAGTATGTCAAAAAGTTATGAAAAAGCCATAGTATAGTATGTCGAAAAAAAGAGGAAAAAAAAGACAAAATTATATGTTGAGAAAGTTAAGAAAAAGGTAATTGTATGACATGTCAAAAAAGTTATAAAAAAGCCATAGTACAGTATGTTAAAAAAAGATATGCAAAAAGCCATAGTATAGCATGTCGAAAAAGATGGAAAAAAGTCATGTTGAAAAGTTATGAAAAAGCCATAATATAGTATTTGTTGAAAAAAATCAGAAGAAGTTATAGTATAGTATGTTTAAAAAAAGCCACAGTATAGTTTGTCGGAAAAAAGGCATAGTAAAGTATGTTGAAATTAGTCATAGTATAGTATGTTGAAAAAAAGTCAGAAAAAGGTCATAGTATAGTATGACAAAAAAAGGCGTAGTATAGAATGTTGAAATTAGTCATAGTATGTCAAAAACAGTCATAGTATAGTATGTCAAAAAAAGGCGTAGTATAGAATGTTGAAATTAGTCATAGTATGTCAAAAACAGTCATAGTATAGTATGTAGAAAAAAGGCATAGTATTGTATGTTGAAAAGATCAGAAAAAAGCCATAGTATTGTATGTCAAAACGGTTAGAAAAAAAGACATTGTGTCAGAAAGACATTGTGTCAGAAAGTCAGAAAAAAATCATAGTATAGTATATCAAAAAAGTTATGTGATAATAACTTGGAAAAAAGTCATAGTTTAGTATGTTGAAAAAAACTCATTGTATAGTATGTTGACAAATAGTCATAGCATAGTATGTGGAAAAAGTCGGCATAGAATGTGGAAAAGAAATCAGAATCAGAACAAGGAAGGAGTTTAATGGCACAATAGTTACAGTACACCTACATGGAATTTGCCATGATGATTGGGGCATACATACACAAACAAACATGTTTAACATTAATAGGAAATAAACAATATATACAGAAACAGAAACAAATATATACAAAACAGTTGTTTAGTATAAAAAAGGGAGGGCAAAGCGGTTGAGTACAGAATGCACAATAATATATAGTATGTGCCATGGGCAGATGTATAGTCCAGCATGAAGGTTGGTGCTGATGTCCAGCTCCCACTTGAGGTGCTGGTAGATGATGTAGTATAGTATGTCAAAAAGTTATTTAAAAGCCATAGTATAGTATGTCAAAAGCCATAGTATGTCAAAATGTCATAGTATAGTGTGTTGAAAAAAAAGAGATAAAAAAGCCATAGTATAGTATGTTGAAAAAAAGTTTTAAAAAGCCATAGTATAGTATGTCGAAGAAGGTCATAGTACAGTGAGTTGATGAAACTGATAAACAAGCCATAGTACAGTATGTCAAAACAGTTATTAAAAAAAGCCATAGTATAATATTGTATGTTGAAAAAAGAAAAAAAAGTCATAGTATAATATGGCACGTCAAAAAAGACAAACAATGTCATAGTATAGAATGTTGAAATTAGTCATATTATGTCAAAAACAGTCATAGTATAGTACGTAGAAAAAAGGCATAGTATTGTAAGTCGGCAAGGTCAGAAAAAAAGTCATAGGATTGTATGTCAAAACAGTTAGAAAAAAGAGAGTGTAGTATGTTGAGAAAGTCAGAAAAAAAGTCATAGTATAGTATATCAGTATATCATTGCTAAAGGGCACATTAAAGTGTATTAATTAAAAAGACTCATTGTATTCGCCTGTTTGTTAAAAAAATAAAAAAAAACGTCATTGTATAGTATGTCAAAAATACTCAAGAAAAAGTCATAGTATAGTAAGTTGAAAAAAATCAGTAAAAAGTTATAGTATAGAATGTCGAAAAAAGTCAAAGTGTAGTACGTCAAAAAAAGTCATAGTGTAGATTGTTGTAAAAGGTTATGGCTATGGTTTGCAGACCTTAATGACCTTGAAGGAGCATGTGGCTTCAACAGCTCAGTGATATAGACGAGCAGCAGCATTTTGAACCAGTTGTAGTCGAGAGAGGGAGGCCTGGCTAACACCTACATACAGTCATGTAGGTGTCTGTGAAGGATAAAAGGCCTTCAGCTTGGTAAGAAGAAGAAACTTGCTTTCACAACAGAATTGATCTGCTTCTCCATTTTAAAATCACAATCCATTTTTACACCCAGGTTTGTTACAACAGACTTAACATAAGGTTGCAAAATGCCCAGGTCTATTTTTGAGACATTATAAGTGCCACTGGGTCCATGACCTCAATGTTACTCTCGTTAAAGTTCAAAAAATGTAAGGCCATCCAGGCTTTAATATCATTAAAACAGTCAACTAATCTTGTTCAAGAATCATCATCATTTCTCTTGATGGGCAGGTAGATTTGTTAATCATCTGCATAGAGATGGAAGCTGATGTTATGTCTTTTAAAAAGACAGCTCCAAGGGGAAACAGATAGAGTGAAGTTGAACTCTGAACTCCAGAGTCAGTTGAGATTAAAAGATCTTTAAAACTCTTAAAAGTGCGGATTCAGTGCTATGAAATGTCTTAAAAGAACACCATGTGTATCTAAAAAGGACTGCAACTGTAAAAGAACTGCCTTCTCTAAAATCTTCGAGACAAAAGGGAGTTTAGAGATAGGGCGATAGTTTGAAAGTGCAGATGTGTCCAAATTTATTTTTTTGATGAGTGGCTGCACCACTGCTTGTTTAAAATAGGCTGGTACAGAACCTGAAGTAAGGCTACTATTTATAATTTCTTTCTCTTTAAAAAGGCAAAGCGGGACAATATCAGTGGGACAAACTGAGGGTTTCAAATTTGTAACAATATTTTTGAGAGTAGAGCTGGATACAGAAATCGGTTGAAAACAGCTGCACACTCTATGGAATATTGAGGCAATCTTATCCACATTAAAATTAGAAAAAACGTCAAAAATGTCATACAAACTCATGTATAGTAAGTTATTCCTAGAAGCCTTATTTCAGAATATTTTTATGACGTTTTTTATGACATTATACTTTGACTTTTTAAGACAAAAATGTAATTAATAAAGTCACAGTTTAGTATATCATGTGCTAAGTCCCCCAAAAAACATTCACCTCATATTAACACCTAGTGCATGATGTGACTAATTGACATCAACAATTTATAATGATATGATATTTTTTTTTAAGTTGTCATTTTGCATGCTACACGAGCCTTTTATCTATCAGATAAGAGGAACTGTAAGACAATCTGATAAGCCAGTTCAAGTTATAACTATATGACAGTTACAGTATTACAGATTTGGATGACACCTTTTGGTCCCCACCCGTTATCTGTCAGTCAATCAGGCTACACCCTCTCTTTATGCACAGTTAATCCCTTACTCTATCCTGCTGCACACACACACATTAAACACACACACACTAAACACACGTTGACACTGGTCCAGTATAGGGGGGCTCTGCTGTAACGTCCTGCAGCAGCCTGTGTCAGCCAGGTCTTTTGAGCAGCATTAAAGCATGACGCCCTCCCAGTCACACACCCTGTGACCCTTCACTTTAATAATAACTGCAAATAGACAGAACCTGCCTTTTGTTTGACGTGTTGCCGGTGAGATAAGTCTACAAACACTTATGCCAACCACCAGATACAGTGACTGCCATTGTCATTTGTGTACAGTAAGATATTGTGGATATAAGGCGTCTCCTTTTTAATGTTGTGTATGAAACGGTGCTAGATATTGGTTGATGTCTCACTCACTCTGCTGCTCGGTAAAACTGAAACTAGAAGTAAAGCGTCCTCTAGTGGTGGCAAACTTACAGTGCTCAGTGTTGA
Source organism: Percina caprodes (assembly GCA_013375575.1). Classification (NCBI taxonomy): domain Eukaryota; kingdom Metazoa; phylum Chordata; class Actinopteri; order Perciformes; family Percidae; genus Percina; species Percina caprodes. Next base: position 670,980 of record JABXJD010000151.1, read on the forward strand.
GTTGCACACAAAGGATCACTGATAATGATTGGTATTTTTTTAATTAGAAGAAGAAAACACAACCTAAACGGAGATGGAAAAGGTACTGGGGGCAGTGACTACTGTCAAAGCTCACATGCAGTATAGGGCTGGGAAATATGGCCATGATTTCTGGTAATTCAATAAATAGTCTACATGAAAAAACTACATATTAAAGCCTATTTAATGTATACACCTGTGTGAATATAATAGTTTTGACAAATGAAAAGAATATTTTCACATTTTATTAAGAGCAGATTAAGCAGATTAAGCCACATCCAAATGATGTGTATATATACATATATATATATATAAAAAAATATATATATATATGTAAATATATATATGTAAATATATATTCAGTATATACTGTACATATATACACACATATATATATATACAGTATTTGTATACAGTATGTATATATATATATATATATATATATATATATATATATATATATATATATATATATATATATATATATATATATATTTGGATGTGGCTTTGCCTACTAATCCAAGTCTTTAATAAAATGTGAAAATACTCAAAATATTTTAACAAAAGAATTAATCTTTATTAACCTTTTTTGATTAAGATTTCCTGGTTCAAGCTACCCATTTGTTGATTTGCTGCTTCTTTTACTTAATATCTTCAAGTTTAAGATCTTGATCAAGCAAAAAAAGCTTCTAACAATTTATAGACAAAGATCAATAATGAAAATACTTAGTGGGAGTCCTACTCTTGGTTCTAAAAGATGACTACTCTTGGTGGCTTTAAATTTGGTGAAAATAGTGAATTTATGGGATTTCTTAAGACTTAATAGCCTGACGTTGTCATACTCAGAACTTCCTGACCACAAATGTTGTGGGCGGGGCTAAGTTTAACTGGCATCCAGGCTAAAGACTTAAAATAGTTTTCCACCAATTTAGAATTGAACTTGTCAGTCAAACACTGTCAGACAGCAGAAACAAAGATATTGCATTTTTAATTCCATGCATTCTTCTTCCTTGTTAAAACCTGGCACTTATACATTACCTACAATGTAACTCAGCCGCAGACAGCTTGGTCAAATGTAATGTAGCGATGTAGCCAGTTGCACCAGTTGAGGCAATTTATCAGACACATAGCTCCCCTTCACCTTCAATCAAAAGATTATCAAAATTGTTGCTACATCATTTTCTGTCCATTGACTACATAATTAAGGTCTGTTTTAACTGTGAGAAAAAAAGGAAAAACCCTCTTGTGCAGTCTTTCCTTAAATAGTCTGTCAACTCAAAACCACAACACCGGTGGTCACAGTGCACATGGAAAATCCTTGTCCATTGTCCAGGCAAACAAAACACACTGACTACATGCACAAACACACTCTCTTCTCTTCCAGTTAATGTATGTCATGGCATTACACACACAAACACTGTAGGTCTTAGGGGGAGGTGGAAGAAAGGGGGGGCGGGGGACATAAGACAAGCAATCCAGTAAAAAGCATTCCTCAAGCCCTCTCTCCTGGTGGGTGGCCTGCTTGGACGCTGTGCCACAGAGACAGCAGTTCGTTTAAAAAAAACAAAAAAAACAATTGTGTCTGCCCACGGCGTCCTGTGTTACAGCCACTGACTCACTTATGTAACTGCTGAACATTACTAACAACTGATCCTGTTGTATTTAAATGCCAAATTATCTTTGGCCACTACTGATAGGCCTACAGATAGTTTTAAACATGAATTGTGTGAATAGCTGTTTATCAGTTGCTTATATGTATTTTTGAATAGAGTTAATCTTGTGTTTTCAATCTGAGCAGCAGAGTTGAGCTCACTAAACTGGCCTGTCCGCAGGAGTTGGATTCAACGATTCACTTAGGCTGCGTGTAAAGATGAGAGATGTTGCACACTCAGTCAGCCGCTCAGCTAGCCAGCCATGGCGAGCTTAAACTGGCAGGGAAGTCAGACACTTCATCATATCTGACACTTGAATCAGCCACAGTTCTTAATGCATGAATGGCAGGCTGCATCTGTTTGCTGGCCAACCCCAAACGGCAAGACAACAACACCAGTTACAGACATGTTCCACATATTCACTGAGGCCAAGTGAACAATAAGTATCTAACTCAGATAACACCCACAACATATTTCAACTGGTTCTACTAGTTACTCACATTACTCACTCATGTTCAAGATACTGAATATTCAGTATCTTGCACATATGTGAGTAACTAGTATTTTTAGTGTGTGTATTTTTTACATGCATTTGTAGAAAAACACCCTCATCAAACTCCAAACAATTCCAAAAGATTTTTCATTTTTGTATTGATGTTTTTTATTTTTTATTTTATTTTGATACGTATGAAAACAAAACACTATTAAAAATGTACAATAGGGGCACCCCCTAAACCTTCCTAAATATGTTGCATCTTTGTCAATCTCATTAAATGTCATCTCTTCACTACTGGCTGTGGTAAAGCCATAATAATGCACCAAAACACTTGTAATAAAATGTAAAGTAAATGTATAGTAAAATCAAATCAAAATAAATCTCTGGCTTCCTCGAGGCTCCCAACTTTGGGAGGCACTGCATTAGACTGTATTTGTTTCTGCTAGGTGTACTGTATATCAAGCTAATCTTTTAGAAAATGAAAAAAGTTATTATATTCCTCTGATGAAATGGTGCACCTCAAAATTGTACTCAAGATCAATTGAGTAATTGTTACATTCAACCACTCCCGTTATATAACTTCAGAGCTCTGTTTTATTGCCACAAAGTCCAAAAAAATTTCTTCTTTAGAACTACTGCTAACGTACATTTTTAAAGAGCATAAAGGTTTCAGATTGAAAAGCATAAATAGTTGCATAAAGATCTGTGTATTTTAACATCACCAGCAACACACACTATTCCTCATTCTGTCCTCTCTGTGTTTCTACCAGTGATGGAAGGTATCTACATGTGCTGTTCTTAAGTGCATAATTTAAGATTCTTGTACTGTAATATGACACATTGTACTTTTACTTCACCACAATTCAGAGGGAAATATTGTACTTTAAACTCTATCACATTTTTGTCAGTAAAAGTTTGTAGTTACTTTTCAAATTTTAAGATGCATTGTTACAGATGAAACTACCTCAACCAAATACAGTATTAATGTATCGTATAAATGATTTTAAAAAGTGTAACACTAACAGGGGCCATTTTCTGCATTAACAACAACAACTTTTTCAATATTAGACTTTTACTTGAAATTGAGCATTTGCATATTGTGATATTGTATCTGAGCACTTCCTCCATCACTGGTTTCTACACACTGCTCCTCCTCTTACACAGACTTAACAACACAAACCAAAGAAGAAGACGCAAAGAAAAAAAAGGTATTTGACAATGGAAATTAAGAGTATTGGAGACAGAAATTAAAGCCAAATAAAGAAAATAAACCAAGAAAGAAGTTAAGACTGCTGAGACACATGCACACACACACTCATGCAGCTGTTGATGGGAGTGTGGCAGTGTGTCATTACATGTTTTCCTGTGGCGTTCATACATAGTTTCTCTATTCAGCAGAAAAGCCAAGCTCTCAACACCAGACAGAGGCAGCTAATACAGCTGTCTGTCAGAGCCACTCAAAGAGCAAGTGATTGGAGATGACAAATGAGGCAGTAAGACAGGTCCAGCAGCTATACCGCAGGAGCAGCAGCAGAGAGAGAGGTAGTCAGAAGCGGGGAGGCGAGTACTGAAAGGAGGGTATAAGTGAAGGAGGTATCTACTGAGTGTGTGTTCTTGCATATTTGTTATTACCATGAGGGTCTCTGGGGGTCTGACGCCATACTTGTCTGTCAGTCTGAAGGAGGGTGATGTTTGTTTCCGACTCTGGATTCACTTCCAACACCAGCTCTGTCCCCCATGAGGGTCTCTGTTGCTCGGGCTTACACACTGGAATCCAAAAGAGAAAGAAAACGTCTGTGCTGTGTTTGTGAAAATATAGCCACAAAATCCTCCAATTTAACCCCAAGTAAAAGTGTGTGTGTGTGTGTGTGTGTGTGTGTGTGTGTGTGTGTGTGTGTGTGTGTGTGTGTGTGTGTGTCATGCCTCACCTCTCTTCATAAGGCTTCATCATGGCAATAAATCATTTTCTGATTCTTCTGATTCTGATCCTGGTAATGGACCGGTCCTCAGAGAGTGGATGTTGATTTAAAAGGGGTTAGAGGCATTGGAAAGGGGGATGAGGAGGCTCCATTAGGACAAGACCAGCCTTCATAACAACATCATCTACCATTATTAGTAATTTAATTCAGTTTCTATTGACATTTAATGAGCAAAGCAAACAATCCAGCACACTTTAACTCACTTTATTCACAATGTGTCTGTCCTTAGACTTTCATCACAAAGGGGTATTTTTTGTAGGCCTCATTTACACTTATCATTTTATTAATCATAATCATCCAGATAAAGTACAAATTAGTTTCATTCCACTGGGAAAGGCTGTGTTCTTCTCTTTTAGGAAGATCATATTAAGGAGACAGTTTGTGGCAACACATCTGTTAACCTTTCTCCAGCTTGTTGTGTGGTTTTGGTTGTGTGGGTGGTTTGAGAAGGTAAAAAAAAAAACTTCAACGGATAAACTAAATGTAGGTACATGACCAAATGTATCCACAGGAATACAACTAGTTATGATGTGTTTTATGCATAAAAAACCCTTCAAGGCTAATAAAACACCTGCAGACAGGATGACATTGTTGTTTGGTTGTTCAGGGAAAAGTGGATGATGGACAATTTATATTTTATTTACACCAAACAATTAGCTTGCCCTCCACTACACCAGGCTATGCGTAGAGAACTGTGTTTATAGTTATTTGGCAGGATTGAACACATTAACTTAAGTGTAGTTCATTCCTCTTCATAAATACTATAAAGTAGTTTATCTTGTAAAAAGGTTTGAAAGTGTGAGTCAACAGTGTACCAGAGAGGAGGGCTTTCATGACAAATGGTGCCAGGCTAAGGACCAGCCGCACAGCATGCAAAACAGCACAATGGGACAACATTTGGTGTGCAAATCCAGCAGTCCATTCAAATGGTGTCCCAAACAAAAAGTTGATAGACAAACAAATCAATTAACCTGGGGGAGGGAGGAGAAGAAATCAGAATAAATAAAAAAGGTGTCTGCTCACATAGGGCGATAAGCTCAAACCTGGCACCTTTGTAGTATAATTTAACAACTCAGACTTAAAAAAAAACTCCAACTGCTTCAGATACTGTGACTTTAAAGAGGATTTCCCCGCTCTGTGTTAAGGAGGAGTCTCGGTGCAGAGTGAGTGAGGCGGTGGAACCTGTCCGTTTCTGGATCTATTCTCCTGCTTTAATCCCGGAGACAGTCACACCCATCACACTGCTATTGTGCAGCTGAAACCGCTGCATGCATGACAGAGTGCGGGTGATTGAGTTTATCATCCTGCAAGCAGAGCCCAAATCTCACACACAGAAATGTATATGCATATATGCACATACATGTGCAAGCTCAATGCTATATGCACAATTCAAAGTCCGGGCTTTTAGTACATTTATAACTTTATAACTGTTTGCCTGCATATTTAGGGCCTTACCCTGCAGCCAGGAGTTGGACAGATTCTCTCTCTTTCTAAATAAAGTTTCTTTTGTAAAAAATCCAGGGTCAGGGTTGCTAATACAACATGTTAAGCCCCTTTGTGCTATTTTCTCTGCAGATTGCCTGTATCTGTTGCCTCCTTTATCCCTCCTTCAGATCCTGATTTATTACTTTTCTGGTTCTTTTTCTTAGTGTCTTCTTTAAAGGATAATTTTACTACATGGATTTGGTTTATGTTTTTTATTAAGCTAATATTTTCATTCTTAAAGGATTTGGAAACAGAGCAACGTCGCTGCATCTTAGCCCGGCCGGGCATGGAAGGCAAGTGTTCATTTGATCACTCAGTATTTTAGCCAGATTACAGAATATAAATCACTTTATTTGTTGTCTTGTAACATATAAAGATTCTGGGGATGAACCTGCTGGCCGGCTGGGGCCTTTCTGTTTAATTGGTTTGTTCCCCTGTTGCCTGTGTGGGTTTCTTCCCTTAGTCCAAAGACATGCAGGTTAGGTTAATTGGCATCTCTAAATTGCCCCCCAGAACCCTCAAGGATAAGCGGCTATAGCCAATGGATGCATGGATGGATGATTTATCAGGATTCTTTGTGAATACACAGACACATTACTAGTAAGAACCCTTTCAATGACCTCCCTCCTTCTGTCCTAGTAATTCTATATATGAATAATAATAGACATACAGTTTATGTCAGTTAATATAACCCCCCTGACAACATAGATGGTGAACAGGCCATAACAACACTTGTGAGAGCTAAACAAAGAAAAGGGTTGGGGCAGATTTCCACCTGTACAGAGAGAAATCCAGGTGAGTAGGTTTCTGATGAAGGAGATTATCAGCATTGTTCAACTGTATTTCCCCTCCTCTCTCTCGCACTCTCTCTCTCTCTCTCTCTCTGGCTTACACACTTGCTTGTAATGTTTCTTTAACAGTTGACCCACCTTTTACCTGAGTTTGCACTTGAGTTTGGCTATCTTTGCCAAGTACAAGCCCCGAGCACCTCATGACAAAACCTCAAAGACCACTTATCATCCAACTAGCTAAACACCAGGAGAATAAATCCACATTATGGTGTCTGTGTGTGTTATTAAAAACGTGTTAAATTTATAATTGGGAAAGGTAACATTGAAATAACATTCTTTTATGGGTCTAATCACAGCAATTATACTGGTAGCAGACATTTGGAAGATTCTGGCCACAAAGAGAGATATGTTGTGTTTGAGTGCCTGATTGCTTGCACACAAGATCTGGCTTGTCTTGTCTTTTTTCCCTTAAGTACAGATAATCCACATGTGTCAGTGATTGAGGAGGTACAAATCCCACTGTAACAGACACACAGGTGGTACTAGAAAGAAACAGCATACCAGTTTAGATTTTTCTGTGTCTTACTTGGCCAATTACCATGAAAGGCTGAGTCAGAAGGGCAACCTCCCTTTATGTAACCCAGATACAAGTATGCGTGAGATCTACACCCAAAACACTGCTACCTCTCTGTCTTTTTAAGACACACACACACATGCACACATGCACACACATGCACGTTTAAGTGGAAAGAGCATTAGTTATCATGGCATAAATTGTAACCAGACAATGCAACATGAAACCTAAAATAACTAATTAATGACCTTTGATGACTAATAAACATCCAGCAACAACCACATTGGATATATTTATCTTAAGCTTCAAAGAACCACAGTGGATTCTTATCCAGCTCTGCAAACTAGAAAACGTAATTGAGAGTAAAGAACATTTTACAAGGTGGAGTGTCTTTGTGTACTTCTTAATGTATGGGTTGCACGATGATTAACAATATTCAAAAGAAGAAGAAAATACATGTCTGCAACATAAAGTTATGTTCATGCTTCTTTATCTTTATCCTGTGAAATACCTGGGATTTGTATCTCTTCAAGCTTCTGAAAACTATTTAAATCAAACGTCATTCCTTGGTTGAACTGATCTCAGTTCATAGACATTTCCACTAGGCTTGCACCATATGAGAAAAATATGCAATAATGTTGCTAAAATATTGTGATAACAATATTACTGTGATAATTACAGTATGCTGTGGGTATGCTGTTCTGCCTTTCTGTTGCTTTCAGTATTAATTATTATTATTAATTATTTCCAACATCCACTGAACAAATTGAACTGAACGCAAAAGGCACCAATAAAGAAATTATTCTTATTAAGTGCAAGTTTATTGATACACTCTTTCAAAAACAAAAAAAATCTGTGAGTGTAATATTGCAGTCTTTCCCGATGTGTTAATCATGCAAGTTGACATTGCAATGACGATCAAAAACCCAAAATAATATGCATCCCGTGGTAAGAAATTACAAACATTCCTTGCTTGTCTGCAATAGTTAAATGAACAATGACATTGGTGAATCTCTGACCTTCCACAGCACCATCAAAAGATCAAAATACTTTGGTTTATGACCAAATACCTGTTGAAAGAATGACACTCCCATGAGCCTCAGCTGTCCTTTGTGTTTAGTGCTAACTAGGTAATGTTAGCATGCTAAGATGGTGAACATGGTAAACATCAGCATGTTAGCACTGCCATTTTGAGCATGTTAGCATGATAATGGTAGTATTTTGCCCAAAGCACCACTGTGCTCAACAGCCTCACAGAGGTGCTTGTGTGGCTGTCTTAGTCTTGTTTTCATATATTTTATTTATTTCATTAATCAATTCATCAAATTTACCTTGGGGACAATAAAGTTACGTTGAAGTTGAGGAGTTACGCAATAAAAAAATAAAAAAATGAGTGCACCCTTCAGTTTTATCATTTGAGGCGGTATTACCTATTTTTTTATAAAATTAACCTACTGTGTATGACTCATTTGCATAAAAATCAATCATCTCTTCAAATTAAAAAGAAAATATTAAGAGGTTCAACCAATGTTGTACAATGAGAAACATGCATTTTGAGAGCCAAAGTCCTTTCCACAAGTGCACCATCTGCCAAGCTTAAAAAGACATGTCAGGAGTTTGACAGCTGAGAAAACACAACACTGTGCTCAAGGATATCGGTGGAAGCTGGATGAATACCTGTATCTTCCTGCTGAGGAATCAGAGGATTTAGGCAGCGGTGAAAGCTTGTCAGCAATGACACACACAAAAGCCTTGTTGTGCACCACTGAAAAATTGCAATACCTGTTGATAAAGCAGTGATCATGATCAAGTTGCCCATTATTGCTGCAATGATGAAGCTTCGGTTTTGGGAGAATGCCATTCTCACACAGGCAAGATAGACAACGGAGACCATGTAATTTACTACTGGTAACAATTTTGAGAGTGGTATCAAGCTTCTCATCTAACTCTTGGCAAGAAAGCACATTAGCATATATTTTATTACTTTTAAAAGCATTTTTTAAACAAAGAGTAAAATAACCTGTTTTTGAATTATAACATTTTGTAGACTGAATTGGGTGCCGCACACACATAAGATGCTGCATCACACAATTCAAGAGAAAAGACGGCAAAGGCTTTACATCATGGGAAATACTTTGCCAAAGCCACAAAAGCTCTGTGTGGTAACAACATCTCCTCTGACTCCCCCTCCACCCTCCTCTCTGCCTTGCTGTCAGACTGCAGACACAGAGAGAGAAATGAATCTGTGTTAATGAAGTAGAACAAAATAAGGAGGATAGCGCTTGACTTCTATAACCATCCTAACGTGCGATCCTATTGTGAAACTTAGGTCCCTTTCAGGTGCAGGCATGGGTAAAAAATGCTCATGTGCGGCCGCCTAGGCTCTGTGCAGGCTGAGACATCTATGAGGTGTTGACACATGGATCCTAACAGAGCCCAACTGACATGCACTGACATTTGAATCCAGGCATGACTATAATTGTGAGCTCTGTTACAGTGCAGGAGAGAGATACTGTCTCTATCAGGTACAGGGTGAGTCATTCGGTGTGTGAGTCATACAAAGAAATTCTGATCCATGTGGCCGTTTGGCTCAGTTGGTGGAGCAGGCGCACATATGTGGAGGTTTATTCCTCGACGAAGAAGGTCTAAGGTTCGAGTCCAACCTATGACCGTTTCCTGCTTGTCTTCCCCTTCTCTGTCTCATATCTGAGCTCTCCTGTCAATTAAAGGTAGAAATGCCCAAAGAAATAATTTTAAAGAAAAATCCAGATCCACAAATGACTAAGAAAATAGAGATATAAACACGGAAAATTTAATTTGCTACGGATAAATTAATAAAACCATTCTATAAATAAAGTGTATTCTTATTATCTGGTTCGAGATATTTTCTTTCTCAGATCTTTTCCTCAGCGTTAAAATCACAACTGTCAACTCAAATTATTTTTTCCATAATAATTAGTTGACAAGTGCTGATTGGAGTGTTGTTGGCTGACTGGTGAGGCTGGTCTGCCTCTGATGCAGCAGTTTAAATAGATATAAAAATGTTTACTTGATGGGTGTGAACTGCAGGCAGTGTTTGCTATATTGTGTCCTCAACTGTCTGGTGTCGGCATGAGAAGGACTTCTGTTTCCATGGTTTTGTGGCAGAGTTTTCCATTTTTAATTATTTTAGATATGAAGGGCTAAAAGAGTTTGCATTTTTTCCAGGATAACCTGTTATTAAAACAAAATGGTCTATCCCAGCGCTATGCAGTGACTAAGCATAAGTGTATTTTCAAATTTTTGCGTGCTTTTTTGTCTTTTCCAGAAAATTGCCTACCCCGGCTTTAAGGAGTGACTGAATGTGGTATTGTTTGTCAGTACAATGTCATTAAAGCACTGTTAATAACTTTTAGCCTTGATGCCAATTTATGATCAAGAAGAACAAGTTTGTACGACGTGTCACCTGACCTTGCTAGAAGGCAACATTTTTTATAGATGATCCAAATGGCAACACTAATTATTTCCTTGAAGGCGTTTCATAGTGTTGCACTTGGTTCTGCACATGAAAAGTGACAGAAGTAGTTGTGTGTTTTGCTTGAGATAGAGCTGCATTGGAAGCACGTCTATTTTGTAACTCAAACCATCTGACCTCTCCATCAATAATTGTACTTTGTATTTTGTTCCTCAAAACTGTTGTACAGTAAATGCATGTACTCACTCTGTACTCCTCACTTCACTGCATAAATCCTTCAGTTAGTCAAAGTGCTATCCTGACACCCCGTACCAAGCAGTTTCACACCAGTTCACACCCTAAACTAACTACTACTGAAACTACTACAAAGAGAAAACAATTTGTGAATGCAACATTGAAATATCATCACCTTTTAAATTGGTATGCCAAATAGTTAACACACATTTAGTTGTTTACAAATGAAGCAGACATAGAGCAACTTTTTCATTCATTTGGAGTCATGTTTGTGTCTACGTAGTGAATGTAAGGCCAATATTCCTTCTTCTTTTAGCTCTGTCTTTGCTCTACCAACCCCGGAGGCAAATATCTGTCTTTTAGATGCTGAATTATGATTACCTGCTAGTCGCTGATTGTGGGTTTTTATTACTTTTCCACTGAAAACAGCTGCCTGCTGAAAACAGTGCTATAAGAGCTTTGATACATTGTAATTATAAAAATATTTATAAATAAATATTATAAGTATTATAAGTTTATACTGTATTGTCTAGAATCCCTAAATATGCATATTATTCCTTAAAAGGCATCATATTGTATGTCTTATTATACAAAATAAATAATTTTGCTAGAAAAAGTTTTTCTTTTTTCAAGCAGTAGATATGTTGTAAAATTGAGCTTTTTATTTTTCAATTTTTGAATTAGAAGTACTGATCTTTTGTTGACTGTGTGTGTGTGTGTGTGTGTGTGTGTGTGTGTGTGTGTGTGTGTGTGTGTGTGTGTGTGTGTGTGTGAACACTAACTCAGTCAGGCCACAGTGAAGCAAGTGAGAGTTTCTTGTTTGCATTTGCAGCTGCAGGGACTTGGTGAGGATGCAAAATCCTGACGGTTGACTTGCTCCAAACCCGGGCCAGTTTACATAACTGAAGCACTGCACTGCCCGGGGGAGCCTGCCGTTATGTGTGTGTGTGTGTGTGTGTGTGTGTGTGTGTGTGTGTGTGTGTGTTTAGAGGAATAAAAAAGTGGCTAAGAACAAGTATAAAGAAGATTTGAATGAATGTAAGGTGGTCGCTCGTAGTGATGAACCTACAGATATTTATCACCATATCTGCAGCTCACCTCAGCTTTAAGGAGATTTATAGTGACTTTTAGCTTATTGAGTCCTGTCAATTTCCTCAATATAAGCCTTTACTTGCTAAATTAAAAGTAATATCTGAATGTGTGACATAAGAAGTTTCACTTATTTTTGAAAATTGCTGGAAGTGACGTGCCTGGTTTTCGTATTAGTATTAGAGTCATCCACCACCTGTATATATGGCAGTCATATGGTTAAATTCAAGTGTTCAAATTCAAATGTCTAATTTGTTTGTCTTTGTTTGGAGAGAGTCGTTTCTCTCTGGCACAACCAGAAGTATATGTGAGACACAAAGTAAAGGGCTCTTCATTTGCCTTGGCTGCAGCCCTGCTATCCTGTGCAGCTGTCCCAGCCTCAAGCCGTCATATGAGTCTCCACGCTGCGCTGTGACGGACAGGTGGAGGCCTCTCATGGCGGCATTAATGCATGGCTCCAGGGCCCTTAGCTGCTAAGGCCATAACGGATACTCAGTGATGCCCAACCCAAGTATACTTCAAAAGGAAGACTCAGTTTGTATGCATGCTGACTTGCTGAGTGTACAAAGGGTAAACAAAATTCATGAACAAATACTGACTTTAACTTTAAGGTACTTATATATCCATTTTAAGTACTGCAACAAAAGTGAGTTATGTTAACACATCCAATTTGTCTCTTTCTTTCTTTTTGGGGATTAATGTACCTGTAAATGTGGAAGCTGAAGCTGAAAAAAGCTTTCTGCTGCATCCTGAACCAATTCTGATGAGAGGGGTGAGAGTAAACATTAATGTTTTCGAGCCGGAAAACCAAAACCATGTAAAATGCTGTAGAGCTGAAGGCATGCAACTGCATATTTGGATGATAATTCCCTGTGGGTTTGTCACTAGAGGTGTCATTTGTGTCATTGTTAATATAAAAATATTGATTACAGCAGCTAAAAAAACAAGCATTCAAAGATATAGGTGACATTTGTATTCATTTTCACTCAGTCAAAATATTGTTTTTGAAAAGAGTAAAAGTTTGTTTCCTTTCTGAACAAGAACTATCCTTTCATATGACACAACACGATCAATTTGGCATGAACTGAGAATCATAATTCTCTGAAGCACATCAACACATTATACAACGTTCTTGATCACAAATGTTGACAATAGAATCACCTTTCAGCAGCATAACTCATACTTTTAATCCACCAGCACGAACACTGAGATAAAAGGCTCATGAACAAATATTAACAGTAAATGCTGTGCGAGTGCCAGATCGTGATGCATAAGCAAACTATGGCAACTATGAACCTGAGCTTCAGTAACACCAAGTACCTGAGAAATTACTCACCACTAATTGTCTGTAGCCCTAATTCATAAGAAGCTGACTTAGGGAAAGGGTGAGGTCCACAGCAAACGACACTGCATGTCCATCATGTCTGTCAGCAGTTGACATGAAGAAACAACACAGGCAAACACATTATTACTAGTCATTTGGATAAGAGTGCATTAACTTAATGCAATATTCCCTGTGTTTACATTGGGTCTTAAAACCATAATTATACTGTTTAAAAACTCTACATGCAATACATATGGAATAAACCATAAACTGCCTCTGAAACATGTTATCCTTATCTCTACATGTTGCAGTTTATACTGCATATATATTTTGTACTGTATGTAGTATAACTGCACTTTCTACTGTCTACTTTGATTCAATGTTTTATTGTATTTTTGTTGTTTTAATGGTACCTTGTAGCAGAATTTCCTTTTGAAGGGCAATAAAGATCTGCACATGAATTTTATTTTTCTATCAACTACAGATGTGAATTCTGTGTTGAATAATGGTAAATACAAGAGCAGCCTTTTTTTCAACATGTTTAAGGGTATTTATTTATTCAAGTGATTTTGGTCATAATTAAATAATATAAGCAAATTGAAAACCCACACTCCCATTCATCAGTTTTTACATGTCAGCCTAGTATTAAAAAAAAATATTATTTACTTTTGTCTTCATATTTAAGAAGCTGAAAGTCACACATTTTTGGTAGTTTTGCTTAATACATGACTATTATCAATAGGATCAATAGGATTATCAATAGATTTTTTTTTTGCTAAACTTCCTAATCAATTGATCAACTAATAATAATATTATATCAGCATTTATGTATATGTTAAACAGGAAGGCAATCCAAGCACTCCAAAATATAAGAAAGAATAATAACAACAATCAAAGAAATATTAAAAATTGTAGAGGTGTATTGTAGAGGCCAAATCATAAAAGGCCAACATGTTTTGACTACTGTAGGTGTCCATCAGGAAAATATGTTGACTTTAATGATTTAGCCCCTTCTATAAAGGCTTTTTAATATTTTCTTAATTTTTGTTATTATTCTTTCCTATATTTTGGAGTGCCTTTCTGTTTAGCACGTTTCTTTCCCCGTTTTCCAAGAGCACTAACACATTTTTAATCTACGGTTCAATATGCAGAGTAGCCAGTCATCGTTTTTTCCAATAATGTACATATATTTACATTTAGACCGTAAATTCTCACAATGATAATTATATCCACTGTGATCCAGCATGTGTATCTGCCTCTCCTTACACTGACAAAGGTGTCAAGTAGCTTTGCATGCCCTATGCACGCAAACAAATGCACAAAGCGTTCTACAGTATATACATGTACAACCTTAGACAAATCCTAGTGCACTCACAGATTACTATTAGCCACAATATCCAATAGTACCATACATCATATCACACATTTGTGATATGATGTATGGTACTCAAGCTGTAACAACAGACTGAGAAAAACAGTTTGTCACCGTGCACAAAAAGAGAAGTACATGCTGGGTTTTACTGAATACATATCTAAAGAAATAATAGGATGTTAATTAATCACAGACTAAGGTAATATATCTAAACATATTCTAAATGTAAATAACGCTACATCCTCAGCTAAACATAGCAGCTTAGTCTAACCCCTGTTTAAGATATCCCATCATAATCATTGCATAATTCTGTAACTGTGACTTTCCAATGAGTCTCGCTCATTATGCGGAAATAATCTAATCATAATAAACAATAAATAAATAAATAATTCTTATCTTAATGATGTCTGGATCCTTTTGTTTTCAATTAAAAATCCTAGAAGGCATTCATAGTGTAGTAGTTGTGTGAAGATTGTCATAAGGGAGCTTCTTACTTTTTCACCTCCACACACCTGGCATATCACAGTGAGAAATGATTGTGAATGTCAGATTGCCCTTTTAGTAAAGGTACTGAAATTGTCTTAAACAGCCACACACAATTCAGAAATGAAAACTCCCACAACAGGGTTTCAGGCCCACTGGGCCAGTGGTTTTGCTAGAGACAGAGCTGCATTAGAAGCACGCCTACTTTCTAACTCAAACCATCTGTCATCTCCATCTAGAATTGTACATTTTGTTTCTCAAAACTGTAAATGCATGGACATCACTCTGTAATCCTCACTTTGCTTCACTGCATAAAGCCAATCTAGGAATGACAAGACAATGTTTTGTTGTTCACAAGTATAATTACAATGTTAAAAAGAAACTAACAGGTATGTGGACTATCATATTAACCCATCATACACCCCAGGCTATCATATAATGGCGTTTTTCCATTAATGGTACCTGCTCGACCCGCCTCGACTCGGCTCGACCGCGGTGCCCCGTCCACCTTTTTTCATTGCAGATTAGTACCGCCTCTGCAGTGAGGTAAGAGGGTGCTGCAGGTCCAGCCGAGAGCCACAGGACTAAACCTTTCATCACGCTGTTTGTCTGAGCAAACCCATGCTCTCTCACAACACTGTTCTGACACATGCCCGCAGTGCTAACCCAGCCTAGTGATGAGAGGTGGGAGTGTGCTGCCATGTTTTCCCCTCTGTTTGTTTAAAAGATTAAGGTGGTGAACCCTAGCCCTGTGGAGTCTCTGGACTTCATACCACCAGAGCAGCTCAGAGTGTCAGCATTGTCTCTATCACTGCTGCCAGTGAAACTTAATAGTGTTTAAAGTCATCTTAAAAAGCCAAGCTTACACAGATTAAAGCATCCAAGAATGGGTTTGGTAATTTAAAATCGGATCTGTGTGCAGCAATTTCTGACTTTTATGACAATGACTTTAACACATGTCCAGCACATATTACCACTAATGCCCTAAAGACATTCATCATCATTCCCCTATTTTCAATGAACAATTTTCATGTTGAGAGTTGGTTATTCCTATCTCTCAAGTTGCATCCAGAAATTATGATGATGGCCTATATTTTGCATGCTGAAATCACAGACGGCCTTTGTCTAGAATACATTTACATCTCTTAACACAGCTGGCTTGTCCAACCACTGGCATAAAACAAACAAGGAAGCAAGGCAGAAAAACAACACGTAGGTTAACTTACCACTAAATAGGTCTTTTAGTGTTGAACGTCAAAACAACATGGACCATTTTGGACTTTTTAAAGTAAACTGTGGTCAGCTTTAAAGGGAGATTTGAATATCAAGAGGAAACAATGTTTGATTTGACAGTTCTGGTCTACAAAACTAAAACAGGCCTAGAATAGAATAAATCTGGAACCTGCAAGTAAATACATAAAATGTAATCAAAGGTACGCATTGACCACTCATTTATTTATTTTTTTAACAACAGTTTACACTTTTTCAAATCTAATTAGAAATTAACATTCTGATTAGCACACTAGATATTTTTGCCATTTCGGGACATCAGACATTTATTACAGCTACATTTATCATAGGTCAAAACTCTTGAAATAGAAAATTCTACCACAAAGTATGCCAACTTTGTTGAATGTGAACAATAGACCCTTATAGAGCTGTGGTATGTCAAGAGCATGTGATGCTTAGGGGGGTGTGGCCCTTCAGGTGCTCTGTGGAGGTAATACACTCTTTAGGTGAGTCATTCTCACACACACACCTTAAACACCATGCGTTCTCACAACTTAACTCTTCAACTTCACCTGACATCAAACTGTGGGAAATAAGCACCGCATTTATTGAAACAGGATCGTATGGAAAAAGCTAATTACTTCTGTTGCATTTAAAGAGCTGCTGGATATGGACTTCAAGACAGTGAGTTGTTTGGAACAAATGTGATCTTTCTAGCAGGATTGTGTGCTGGGTTGATTTCTTGTTTTGAGTTCCACTGTCCAGAATTTCCTCAGACACGGGGAACTTCATCTAAACTTTGGATTTGCAGTACGTTTAGAATCTGTCTTTAAGAGAAATTTCTGAACTGTTCATGACAATGCCTGTGGTCAAAGTGGAGAAAGACTCTCCAGCAGACAACACCTTGTCTGCCTCCAACCCTCCACTGCAGACAGAGGAGCAGTCCAGAGGTCGGAGAAGGAAGAGACCTCTCCAACGAGGGAAACCTCCTTACAGCTACATTGCACTCATTTCCATGGCTATAGCCAACTCCCCTGACCGCAAGCTGACTTTGGGGGGCATCTACAAATTTATCACAGAACGCTTTCCCTTCTACAGAGACAATTCAAAGAAATGGCAGAACTCCATCCGCCATAACTTGACTCTTAATGACTGCTTTATCAAGATCCCCCGAGAGCCGGGGCGGCCAGGGAAGGGCAACTACTGGGCCTTAGACCCAAATGCAGAGGACATGTTTGAGAGCGGCAGCTTCCTGAGGCGCAGGAAGAGGTTTAAGCGCTGTGACTTGAGCACTTACACCTCATATGTCCATGAGACACCAGTTTTCTCTCCTGTCCAGATTGCCAGATCAGCATATACCAACTCAGTCTACAACAACATGACAGTCAGTCCGGCCTACGGGCAGCAGCTGCACTCTGCCTATTATCCCTCTTCATCTCCTCCCGGGTTTGGACCTGGACAGACCCGCATGTTCAGCATCAATAACCTCATAGGACAACAGACTCCAGCAAGCATGCTGGGAGGTCAAGGACCAGAGGTGATGCAGCAGCCCGGGCGGAGCTTCAGTCCTGAGGGGCTCCCAAACGGATCCAATCCCTGCAGCCTGGGAGCCCAAGCTTTCCAGAGTCAACCATGTGGAGGGGCCGTTTCATCACGCTCCTCTACGCATCCTGGGTTCACCTACTCCGGGCCACACGGCCACCCACACCATCATACACATCAGGGCTCGTATGGACAGGGCCACACCCAAGGGTATGCAGCGACCGGACGCCTCCATTCCTCAGCCCACGGGTCTGTGGAGTCCATGGACCATTACGGAAGGGTCTCCCCAGTGCAGTTGGGCTCTTTCTCCCAGTATAACAGTGCTGCAAGTCCTATCACCAACACTGGGGGTTACCTGAGACATCCAACATACCCAGGGAATATGGATAGGTTTGTGTCTGCCATCTGAGCTACTGAGAATCTAGATCCGTGCATCTAACTTTACCTTGTGGCCACAGAATCAGAGACTTGAGACAGCAGGCATTTCTATGCACAAATGTTTTTTTCTTTTTTTTAATGACATTTTCTAAGGACAAAACTGAACAGACTGATTAAAACATGTCTTCTGACACAACTGTGATTTACCACATTAACCCATTTTTCCATATTGATAATACTTTGACATACTGTAAACTAGGCCTCTTCACAGCATGTGAGTATGTGTGGCTGCCAGCTTTGTTTTTTTTGTCATGAATTTAATGTGTAAGTTTAATATGTACATCACTGGTGAGTTTAAATGACAGTCTTTGAAATATTAGTATAAATTATTGTGCTTCATGGTCATAGGCTTTGCAATGCGTATGAAGAATGTCAGCTTTAGTACATTTGCATGTATTTTGTTGCCAAATTAAAATGCATATTAGTTTGCCTTTTGGAAATAAACAATTATACAGCACTTTGGTTCTTCCAGAATAAACTGTTTAAATTATTGACGTATTATGATTTAAGAACTGTGCCAAAATATCACACAAGAATTGTTATTTTATTATATCCAAGGGGGGTAAACTTAGTTTGCCACATTTTGAATTTATACCAGTTAAATTTGTAATAGTTTTCAACATTAATATATTACAACAGAACAAGGACAAACAGATCGCAACATTTGCCTACAGAAACAAAAGAAAAATGCCCTCAGACATTTTTTTCTTTTGTGCTTGGGTTCTTTACTGTTTCAGCTCAGCTGGTTTGAAGTGTTGTCTGGAGCCACAGTATTATCAGTCACCATGACCGGCCTCAATTATCATGTGCAGACATCAACACAGCACTTAGACAGACACAGCTAATCTACCACACAGATCCCCTAATCAAGAAAATGAATTGACTTGAAACTCGATATTTCAACCTATATAGAGTTAAGTAGTGCAATGCTTTTATCTCAACATGAGAAACCTCCCTTACAAAAGTCTGCATATCTGACAAGATTAGACTCGTAACGTCTATAATAGTGAAGACACTTGATTTTCCTATCAGAAAAGTTTGTTGACAGGTATAACTTTTTTCCCGTAGTATCCATACTTAAAAGGGTCCTAGTTTTCTTGAGTGCAGCTAAACCTTAAAATCTATGTGGATTAAATGAGAATAGCAGTAATCAGCAAATGTCAAATTATGAATAAAAAAAAAAAAAGACAATGATTTAATTATTTTAAGACCTGCACTCAGGATAAAAGTGACCAGGGTGATATGCAACAATTTGTTTGATATACCTTGGGTTATGGTCTAATGGTAACCTGTAATGAAAAATAAAAACTATTACTGATGATTGCTAAACGTTTGGGGGAAAGGAAGTTAAACATACATTTCGTTGCTGAAGAAAGATATGGTTTAAAGACAGCTGGCGGACAATACATACATCTTCTGAATGAAGTTGTGTATTGACCAAAGCAAACGTGAGAACCTTAAAAAGGTTTCAGGTAGCATTACGACTAAGATATTAAACCCATCAACTGCTTTGGTAAAGAAATGCTTAAAATTAAAAACAAAAAGTGTAAAACTAGACTATTAGAAGGAGAAAAAAAAAGTATAATCTTAAAATTGGTTGTCCAGATTGGGGTAGCCACTGTTTTTAACAAAATTGTATGTAAACCAAACAATGTCTATGTGCATAAGGGGGGGGGGTCACAATTTTACTTGATAATTGTCATACAAATAATTGTGATTAATAATTTGTCTATTTGTTCATTTTATGCCACACAGCGGTGCTGGTTTGGTTTAGCAACTAGACCTTAATCCATGGTGTTCAAAAGACAAAGATCAGATTAAAATTTTATTTAATTCATACTAAAAATATTAACAGAAGGAAATAACAGACAAATACAATGAATACAGGTGACAAGGACAAACACATTAGCCGATGTATTCCATAAGCTGTTGCAGTTGTTCACAATTCTTTACAACCACGGGCAAAGACAGCAGAGTCTGCATGGAGAAAATGAAGACAATAATTACTTCTAATATCTATACATACAGTATTTACACTCTTGACAGAAGGCAAGAAAAAGATGAACCTCACCTCTCTGACTTTATTGATAACTTTGTTTAACATCTGAAGCTCATTCTCACTTTTCTGCTGGTTGGTCTGGTGGATCATTTGCTGTGAGAAGACAAACCACCGGATTACATCAAT
Organism: Percina caprodes; assembly: GCA_013375575.1. Classification (NCBI taxonomy): domain Eukaryota; kingdom Metazoa; phylum Chordata; class Actinopteri; order Perciformes; family Percidae; genus Percina; species Percina caprodes. The sequence goes on from JABXJD010000151.1 coordinate 691,326, forward strand.
TACACCACACTTCTTTTATTACATATAAAAGGATGAACGGATGCTTTTATGTCTACTACAGTATATCAAGCTGATACTTACATGTCTTTTTGCTCTATCAAGGAGTTTAACTCTGGCCTGCTCCCCCTCCTGAAGACTCAACTTCAGTCTCTCCACCTACAGATAAACAATCACAGAGATCTGTCAGAGAACCTGAAGTGTTTGCTCAGCTATAACCTAAAACATTTAACTACACTGTATCTGGCAATTCTTACACCAAAAAAAGTGAAAGGGTCAAACCTCTCTCAATAACTGAATCTTCTCTTCCATGAAATGTGCTGGATCAGCTGACTGGCTACCAGCTTTCCTCAACTCCTCCCGCAGGAATTGACACTCCACCTTTGACTGCTGGAGAGAACGGCGAAGGTCAACCACCTCCTTCCGCAATTCCTGTGAAAAAAAATAATTTTTAATTACATTACATTTAGCCAACTGTGTGGATGTATAGATAGATAGATGGATCCTTACGTTACTGTCGGCCTTATATTTAATTAGAGTTTCCTGGGTCTCTTGTATGTCTGCCATCAACTTTGTCACCGTTTTGTCATCCTGTGTAAGGAGAATTAAAAAAATAAAATAAAAAGGGTTCTCAGTGCTTCTTCAGATCAAGATAATTTCCATCAGTGGGCGCTCTTCTGCAACCCATTTTGAATTTTGTTGTTAGGCATCATAGATTAAGTTAACACTGTACAGTAGTTCTGACCTGAGCTTTCTGCTGCAGGGCCTGATTTCCCTTCTCAAACAAACTGTTTAGACGGCTAAGTTGATGTTTAAGTTCAAACACCTCCGCCTTGTGTCTGTTGTCTGCAGCCTGCTGCTCCACCTGCAGGCCAGAGCTGGAAAATGCATTCGATAATGTTGGAAAACAAAGATCACATACACACAACCTTAAATTTTGTTTTTCAAGCTTTTCTGAAAAAGCTTTTTTCCCCTCAAATTGACACAATGTTTTTATATATGAAGGGAACACAGAGACATTAACAATTATTGTCACCTCTTCAGTGTTACAGATCTCAATACCAAACCTGACATAGACTTGAGAAACTAACTGAAATTGGTTAATTAGTAGCAACAGTACAGTCTCTACATGACACTTATGTGCTTGCATGATTTGTTCCCAATTCAATTAACCAAAAATAGTGGAGATTTTTTTTTAAATACCATTTTATTAACTTAGCATTTTTATTCATTGAATTTAAAAAGTTTGGTGTAAACACAGCATATTCATATCCAGACCACATACACATTTTACTGCCCTTACATGGTATTGTGCAGCTCCTCCAGCTGAGCATCTTTACGCTGTCGCAGCAGTTTCAGGGTGCTGATAAGTTCTGTGACGGTGCTGCCCAGGCCAACGAACAGCTCTGCCACGCTGCTTTGATCGTCCTCCTCAGGCTCAAACGGCACTGTACCGAAATTCTTTTTAGGTGTGACGGCAATGCGTGTGAAGGCACTTGTCTCGCTGAACAAAGTTTCACGCAGTGGCTCGGGCGTGTCTGACGGGCCTGAAGAGACAGGGCCTTAACTCATTAGATGACATTGAATCCTTCTCTGAACCAAGTTTGAGGCGTGTAATTAGATGTATACGTGCTATTTTTATTACGGCCCATGTAACCAAGATGCGATCTCTGCAAATCAAAAACTGCTTCAAAATTACTCTGAGACGTGTTAATTCAATATACAAAAGGGCACTTTCAGCCATACATTATCCACGGCCCAGCTTTTTATCTGTGAGGAAAATAGGATAACTGTAACTGTACAGATAATGTAGACAGAACTATTATAATAGAGTATTGAAGAAAATGCCATTTACAGCATGACAACACATTGTCACCTCCTAGGTTTTAAAGGAAAAACATTTTTAGTTATTTTGGGAAACTTCCTCTTAACCTTCCTTCATAGGATGTTTATACTCAGCAGCAAGTATCCAACCTGAGTTTGGAAGGTGGATCATGGATTGAGGCTGAATGAAGCACCTTGACCCATTCAGACTGACCAACATCACTGCGTCGGTCTGAAGGTCGCTAATTGTGTTCAGAGTCAACGATTGGCTGCTTTATGAGCAAATTAAATCTGACATTCTTGTCTCTTAAAACAACCAAGCCAGCCATTTGAAGTATACTTTTTTTAGCTCAATAGCCATTACAAATTGGAAAAATTATCACTTTTAAGGACATGCGGGGTGAGCTACAGTACCTGATCCAGGTGGTGTCTCTGTTGAGTCATCCTCCTCCTTCTCAGCAGTTAGTGCCACCATGATGCTATCAACAAAAGAGCTGGAGGGGTGACAACGCTCCGCAGTGTGGACTGCATGAGACTCTTTATCCTTCTTGGGTTCTGGTTTCTGAAAAAAATAAAATAAATTTGCCTGCATGAAAGCATGCATTTTTCTCACTAGTGCTGCAGTCCACTTAGTTCATTTAAGTATTACTTGACTTTTTAAAAATAAAAAATAGTAACAATGTTGTACACCATAAACATTAGACTACATAAAAGCACTTTTTCTACCAGAAATACAGTTATAGCGCTTCATGCTGTATCAACATATCGAATATAAGCATGGGCACATAGGTAAGTGGACAGGTGGTGAAATCCAGCTGCTCTTCTACTTTAGGGTGTGTCAAGCAGTTCTTTTGAGTTACCTGGTCATTGACCGCTGCATGCATTTCATTAGTCAGTCCTCGCAGTGTGTGATGCAGCAATGTAATTTCTGTGACCGCATGTGCCAGTTTCTCTCCAAGCTCCATCTGGGTTGCACTACCTCTGGACTTTGTGGTTTCCAGCTCCTTGTGCAAACTCCTGTTCTCAAGCCTACATTACACATAAGACAAATTATAATTTAGTATACAGACAAAACTTAAATTTTTTCCTGCTTTAAAAAGATTCACACCAGATTTGCTGCAGTTTAAACATAGCTGCATGCCCACAGATAGACTACAGACTTGTTTACCCACTGATATTTTTTCTCTTGAAAATATACTATAAAGCCATTGTTTCCTTTGATTTTGCTACCTTTATTCACACAATGACACACAACTGTTTTGGTTTATCAAAATTCTGCTTAACAGATTTAATACAATAGCAGGGAAAGCAACAAAAGATAATATAGGATCATGACTTACTGAAATTGACTAAGTTCTCCTTTTAGGTCCTCACACTGGATGTTCCTCTCCCGGAGTGCCTGGAGGTTGGCCATCAGCATACGTTCACTTTCAACCACTTGCTCCCTTGCCAACTCATTCTCCATCTGTAAGAACTGACACACAATCAAATATAAAACAAAGGTAACATACTATGATGACAGCGTCGTAATGTTTGAAGTCTTGGTTTTTAGGGCAGAAACTAAATCGCCGTCGATCAAGACAGCAAAAGTTAATTCAAAATATTTCTAAAATGCTTGGAACACAGGTTCGAATTCAATTTTGTGGGGCAAGAAACTCAGCTCCATGTTGACTTATAGCACAAGTGTATTATGTCTATAAGGACTGAGTACCAGACTATTAGCAGACTGGTTAAAGAAACTTCAATTGTGTAATGCTTCAGTCTTCTCAGACAATAAAAAGGCACTAATAAGAGGGTCTAACATCAAACATTTCAAGTCAATTTGTACATAATTCTCTCTCAAGGTAAGCAAGTGTATGCATGATAACATTTCCACTGGCATTCCTCTCGCTGCCATCCATCCCAAAAAGACTTACCTCATTCATCTCCCGCACACCACCAAGTTGAGTACAAACTTCCTGGAGTTGCTGGATCTGCAGGTTCTGTGACTGCGAGAGGAACTGCAGCTGACCGAGCTGCTCCTCATTTTGAGCCAGAGCCCGACTTAAGTCAGCAACCCGCTGCTCTGACTGAGCCAGTGATGTCTCCAACCTGAACCCAAGCAGTGGGCATTAGTTGTACTATTTTAGGTGACGTGTAGCTATGTGGTAGAAAGTTTGTTTTGCTCTCAGAGCAACATTTCCCCATTTTCTGTCATAATTTCAGTAGTTTAAAATACTTTGTCTCTGTATATGGACAACTGTGTGGGCAGCAGAATGTTTCCTACTAACCAAACAGAGTATATGAAAACAGAAAATGGGGTACCCCCAAATACCATTTTACTAAATTGGTCTATGAATGCATACAGAATTAAATGCAAAATTAACAAAAAGGCATAAAGAAGTCTGAAAGTTTAAGCTGTTTTAACAAGATACTCTAAATTATTGTCTTAATTTTTAAAATCAATATTTCATATCTAATCAAACCAATTCAACCTGAAAGTTATTGGGTCAACCTAATGAGTAGATAAGAAACCACTTACTCATTTGCTCTGTCTTTTGCTAGCTGGATGTCCTTCCATGATTGCTTCAACCTGAAACAACAATTTGTTTCCTTTTATATTCCTGAGCACATGTATGCCATCTAGACCTGCACGATTAAATAGTTATAAATTCCATTCACAATTTAAATTTAGATTTTTTAATTTTTATTTTAAGAGATTTTAATGACTTTGATTCCCATTTAATTTTACGATTTGACTGCGTCACAAAGCTACTTCTTTTTTCTGTGAGTGTTAAACATACTGTATAAACTTTAAAGTGTTCCAGAGTGCTGGAATGATCTCCATTTTCATTGAAGCATCCATCTATCTATCCATCCATCCATCCATCCATCCATCCATCTATCCAGCTATCTGCTTGTGGTGATGTGATATAGGTACTTTCAATTTGTTTTGTTATGGTTAATTTGTGCAACAAATATTAAACTTTGTGAGAAAAGACATCCTGGCAGAGAATCGTGATTTCAATTCTAAGCAAAAAAATAATTAAAATCGTGATTCATATTTTTCCCTGAAACGTGCACACCTCATGACATCAACAAATTAGTGTTGTCGTGGGGGATCATACTTTGTAGTCTCAGCACCAAGGGCCTGCTCCAAGAAGGTGTAGGAGGCTAAAGTGGAGGAAACTGTGGCAGAAAGCTCCGTCACCTTCCTCTCCAGTGGACCCCTCTCTTCCTCCCTTTCGGTTAGTTTCTGACGCAGCACACCCATCTCTGAAATTTAAGGAAAAGAAGGAAATGTTAGCAATTTTATCAAAATATTTTAACTGTTCATTCAACAATTTGAAAAGAAATTAAATGACCAAAGCAACTTTTTACCTGAGGCCAGAATTGTCACCTGCAGATTTAAATCACCAATCTGTTCTCTGGCAGATTGGAGATTCATGTAAGCTTGGTTTAATTCTTCTTTGATCTGTTGAGTACAAGTTAATTTAAATATAAAAACTCCTCACTTTTAAGACAAGTAGTAAAGTGATTCACTAAGTGTCCCAATTACAGTATAAAACATCCAACCTGCTCTCTCTCCTCAACAGCTTGGTCTCTTGCAGACATATGTTCATCCCTCTCTCTCAAAGCAGCAGCTGCTTTCTCATTCAGCTTCAGAAGCATGGGAGCAGTTTTCTGCATCAGGCCTCTGACTGTGCAGAGCTAGGGAAAGATGACCATGCAAAAGCATTTACAGTATGAGCTGGAGCAAAATTATAAAACTATTGTGTATTAAACTTAACAAATGCAAGAGATCAAACTACAATTCAAACAATATGTCCATCTTTTCTTTTGAAGCTGCTGGTAAATTAGGACTTAAGATATGCATGCTGTGTGATCAAGAAGTGGGCCACACCGTATTGTTCGATAACACGGTATAATTATTTATTTATTTTTAAATATGAAATATGTATCCTATGACAATATCCCGACTTAACGTTATTGCCTGTGATTTTGCTACCGTTTAAATTTGCACGTTGTTGTACTATTCATACAGAGTCTGAATCTTACGGAGTTACTGTTTACAAAGTAAAGATATTTTTTACTGAATATTTAAAAGGCAAAGTTTTAAGGTTTGTGCTGACAAACCTATAACACTGTTGCAAATGTTTGTTCTTGAAATTAAAAATTAAATAGTTTAGTATTTTTCATATCAATATAATTATCACACATACCATGAAATATAATATTTTAGGGCCATATTGCCCAGCCCTAGTGTGATGGAATTGTTACATGTCTACACTGCATATCTGAGTCTCTTAAAAAGTTATATATTGTACATACTTCTGTCATCAAACTGGATTGTTCATCCATGGTTGTAGACAAAACATCAGAAGCAGAATTTAGCATTTCAGTGTATGCCTGGTTTAATGCAACCTGCATTAGTAGAGAAAAACAATGAGAAATTAAAAACATTGATTGGTGTTTTACTGAATAAGTTACGGTAGAGACATTTTCTTTTGATAGTTTTCTGTACCTGTTGTGGGTAAGTCTGGTTTAGGGCAGCTGACAGTTCTTGCTGAGACCCCACAATCCTCTCCAGCTCTGAGATTTCTGTAGCACAGTGTGTCCTCAGCTGTTCCATTGCACTGAAGGCCTGAAAACAGACAACCATACACAAACTTAATGTTCCTGGAATAAAGAATGTTTAAAAAAAAAAAAATATACAGAATATCATTGGCAATAAACATAAAAATTAACTTTGGAAGACAGTTTCGATAGTATTCTTCATTATCATTTCTGCACTTGTTAAGCTTTGTGAGGCTTGTGATATTGTTAAATTTATATTTTAAATGCCTTAGTTTAGTCCCAACTAATTTTTTTTTAAATATTCCCTTATCACAACAAAAGCATGACAAAGTATAGTCCTGTTTTATTTAAAAATCACAATACAAAAACAATATCCTCAACCTGCAGTAGTTGCTCTTTTTTGGTTGGAATAGTCATCGAGATAACATACACTGAACTACTTAAGTCACATTAACAATTAAGAGATTTGTCACGTGCTTACCGCCTCCTTGACTCTAAAGGCCTCCTCCATCTGTATCGTCATGTCATCTCTTTGGTGAAGAGCATCTTTGACCTTCTGCATCATTGTTGTCTGCATTTCCTTCGTTTTCTCAAATAGAGACTTCATCTGATTGTACTAAACACAAGCAAAATACACAAAATAATTCATATTCACTGGATAATTACACAGAAGCCAGTTAGAAGACAATTTAAGCATGCAAGACATGTTTACATACATGTAAAACAAGGCTTTGATGGTCTTCTCTGACATTGTCTCCCAATTGCTTCATGTTAGAGAGAGCAGCATCTGTGTCACAACTCAAATAGGTCTGTTGGGACAAATGCACACCATTCACTGTTATGAAAGAGCAAAATCAGGCGTCACTGCATTCTTTTCACATCCAATATTAAATCATTAAAAAGCATGAACCAGAGCCTATAAAGTGTATAATTGTTTGTCTCTCACCATGGTGACCCTCATGTCCTGCATACACTGGGTGAGGTTCTGTAAAGAACTATTGTCCATCTCCAAATCACGAACCCTGTTTAGAGCCTCCAAATATAGGTCTCTGTACATAGTGTTCTATATAAAATAAACACAAACAGATTGTGGATGAACTAAAAGAAACTTTGCAATAGAAAAAAGAACAACCTACAAAAAGTGCAAACTCTAATTGCTTCACATCTTCCACTGTCAGTGCCTTAAAGATGTCTGAATGTGTGCTTACCTGACTGAGTTCAGTGTGGTCCGTCTGCACTAGTTTCTCCCTGAGGTCTGAGGGTGCAGGGCCTGCAGAATAACATCCATTTGCTCTGGCTGCAGTCAACTGCTGCACAAGAGCCTCAACCATGACCATGCTCGACCTTAACCCTTGCTCCAGCTCTTGTCTGGGAAGACCCTCAAGGCCGCACGGAGGTAGACTGGCAGAAACAGTGAAAGGCAGACAGGAAAAAAAAAAAAAAAAAAATGTAACCAGGTTTTATTCAGAAATCATTGGCAACCCAACTAATCCAGAGGCAATACTTACTTCCACTGGAGGGGGTCAGTCAGAGTGCAGGCATCAGCCACAGAGAAATCCCTTTTTCGCTCAAACTGGCCAGATGTATTGACACTGTGGTCTAACCATTTAACAGGAGTGGTGCCCACACAGACACTGTGGGATTCTGCAGGAGTAGCTCCTGCCGATGGGACTGTGACAGCAGCAGGACCCATTTTTCCTGATGCCAAGAAAAGAAACTCGGCCATCTGCCGAAGCTGCAGCTGAAGGGGACCATCTGGAATCATAGGCATATCCAGAACCTCCATTTCAATCTGAGGCACTGCAGATGGCTCTTTAACTGGCTCAGTAACTGGCTCTGGCTGGAACACTGCACATGGCTTTGCACGCACATCAACGGGCTCAGTGGCTGGTTCTGACTTGCAATCTAGTGCTGTAGAGTTTAACAGAGGACGTGGCATGGGGCTCACCAGGTGCTCTCCCAATAACCCAGGTTGGTTGAAATTTAAACTAGGATCAGCCACATAGCTCGTTCCACACTTTAAAACAGAATCGTCACAAAATTGGTCAAAAGCAGGACCCTTAAAAGCCTTTAATACAGCGAGAGAGGCTCTTCTAACAATCGGACTGAGGATCCCAAACGGCAAACTGGATGCTACCGAGGGACATTCTGACAGCACTTTCAAAACATTAGGTAGGTTTTCTGACCGAGGTTTTTCTGCAGAATCACAAAGAATCAAGCCATTCCCAGATGAACCGAGAGCACAGTCTTTGTCCTCACTGGATTTACTGCTGATTTGACCTTGAGAGACCCTTTTCTCATGTACTTCCACAGGTGTAGGAATCTCCACCGAAGCTGGAAGATGGCTTCTGTCAGAAGACTCAGATCTATAAAGCATAGACAATGCACTGTCCACAGGATGCATCAAGTCCTTTGAGGTTTCTTGCATTTGACACTTAACAGATTTATCATCCAATGCCTTAAAAGATGTGTTAGTCAGTGAAGGTGTACTAACAGTTGGTGGATCAGTATCAACCACAACTTCATTTTCCACATGACTGTTCGATTTTTCATAGTCATCTTGAATGTGATCCTGTGTAAGGAAAGTAGTTACACCATTGTAATCCAGGGGCTGGCTGATCACAGCCTGGTCGTCAGGCAGAGGGAACATCTTCTGAGACAATTGAGTGCCATTTGGTATTTCAAGGTCCCTTCCAGCACTGATGAAAGAGGTGAATGTATTCTCTGCTTGTCTGCCAGTCTGGCAATCTTGCACCACTAAGCTTATCGGTTTATCCTCATCCACAACATCAAGGCTGACTGGTAATGGTGCCCCCAATGGGTAATCTTCAATATTGCAGTGTGGGTGATCTAAATGATCATTACTGTTTTGCACATATTGGTCACTAGCAAGCATGTCTGGCTCTATACCAAAATTGTATGACTCACTGCAGGTGGCGGTTTGGTCAGCTGGTAGAGGAACAGCCTCATCTGCAAGTTTGATGGTTGCATCACTTTGTCCAACAGCAGGTTTTTCAGCAGTATTTGTTGTGTCAGAGAAAGAGGTGATGACACAAACACCATTGTCACTGCTAAAGTAGGGATGATCTGAGTGTTCAACGTGACATAATTGGCCAGTTTCGGAGAGATTTGTTAAATTTACACTGTTGTCTTGTAAAGGTTCACCCTGTTCCTTGGGCAGAGGAATTGTCTCCTCTTGTAGTCTGGTGACATCAGGAACTTCCACCTCACCGCCATCACAAACAAAGGATTTCCAAGTGACATCTTTCTCTTCAAAGCAGTCATTCTGAAAAGCTCTGAAATCTTGTGTGACGTGCTTTTCATCCAAGTCTTCATAGTTTAGTTTAGAGTTTGAAATTTCACAGAGATATGCTGCATCAACATCAATCAAGGAAGCGTCTTTCATCTCAGGATTGTAATAGGGGTGATCAATGTGGTCACTGCATGACTCAACCATTATACTGTCAGAGATGACTGTATCTTCCGTTTCTTGAATGCTTTTCCTAGCCTGGTCCATGGGCAAAATAATACTCTCTTCTGCACACACAGATGAGCCTGTAACCTCAACCTCCCCACCAGGACAGACGAAGAATTTATATGTTACATCTCCAAGTCCACAAGCTGTTTCTGTACTAGTGGTATCATCAGTAGTGGAAGCATTGATTTGAATCACTGAGGCAGATGTAGGAGACTGCAAGGTTTTTTTTTGGTCACATATAGGAACATCACCCTGTTGAATAGAATGAACAGTAAGAAAAAGTCACAAAGACATTGAAAACAATTGCAATGTATAGTATAAACCCACCATTGTCAGTTTCACATCAGCATTGAGAAGTGATTTTGATTTGAACCGTGATGGAGTTGACGGATGCAGCAATTCATTCTGCAGACTTCTCAGAGGAGTACGCTCTACACATCTGCTTGAAGGCTAACACCAGAAGTCAAAAAATATTATTAGCGTTTTGCATCATAATTTAACAACACCTCGTGCATAACGGAGTACAAAAGTCTTACCAAGCCTCCCCCACTGGAACTTGATTTCCTGGAGGACATAACTCCGGCTTGCTGGGACACTTTTTTTAAAGCTGCAAATTAAGACAGATGTTTGTATAAAGCATATGCGTAAATGTTAAACATATTGGTGGACATTAATGTTACGTCAGTCGCCACAGAGATATCACGTTCTCTCTAAGAAGCTAACGATATTAACGTTAGCTAAGTGTACAGGCAGTTGGCCTTAGCGCGTACACCCTAATACAGTGACTTACCAAGCCTAACTTGGGTGTATGATGAAACAATATCACTCAATGTGTTGCTAAGAATTATGTTAGAAAGTGCGTAGGGCTAGCAAACACCTAACGTTAGTTTAGAAAAGTGTTACCAAAGTCATTAGCTAACGTAAGTTAACGTTATGTCAACTCTAGCTAGTTTGTACACACTTTCCATCGGCAGCTAGCGAACATTTTAAATGAACGAGACTGTGAACTACAGTAAAATCACATTACCTTCCAACTTGTACCGGCCAACTTTAACGAACGTTGCAAAAAGCTACAAGAATCGGATAAACAAACTGCGTCAAGCAGCAATCAACCGCGTTTCATTCAAAACACAAATGTCAGCTCTGCTATTGGACCATTTATTTTCTTCGTTGTTGTGTCACGCACTGAGCGGACGTGACGCGTACTTCCACAGACTGCTCCCTGCTGCCGCCAACAGGAAGTTAATAGTAGTGACAAATTAACTTCCTTCACTCTTTTGAGTCTCCATGGGGCCTGTTGCACGAAACATAAGATGTGTGAGTCGCATCAGTGTCCACTCTCTCTATAAAAGTAGAGATGAGCAGCACGGCGTCCGCGGTCTGTGCAGCTTCCGGTTTATTCAGGACGCGCTCCGGAGATCAAGTGGGACAATGGGGCTATATTCCCAGATGAGAATAATGGCAGACTGGGCAGAGACCAATACATTCATGATTTCATTTTCTTGTTTCTTGTCCTTCTCTAAGGACAGTTTCTGTTACTCCTTAGTTTCTGTTACTCCTTAATATGTAGGCCTAATGATTTTTTTATTATAGCTTACTTTGGTTTCATAACCTTCTCAGTAAGTCTCAAATCGCTGGACCAATAACGTGGCCTACATACGTATATAGTGTAGTTTACATTCATCATGCCCAGAACACCACAATGCTTCTTAATCTTTTTTATTGTGGTGCTGTCACTTGTCAGAAGAATAAAAAAAAATATATATAATATATATACATATATATATACACACACACACACACACACACACACACACACACACACACACACACACACACACACACACACACACACACACACACGTTCAAAAGTTTGGGGTCACCCAAACAATTTTGTGTTATCCTGAAAAGTCACACTTATTCACCACCATACGTTGTGAAATGAATAGAAAATAGAGTCAAGACATTGACAAGGTTAGAAATAATGATTTGTATTTGAAATAAGATTTTTTTTACATCAAACTTTGCTTTCATCAAAGAATCCTCCATTTGCAGCAATTACAGCATTGCAGACCTTTGGCATTCTAGCTGTTAATTTGTTGAGGTAATCTGGAGAAATTGCACCCCACGCTTCCAGAAGCAGCTCCCACAAGTTGGATTGGTTGGATGGGCACTTCTTGCGTACCATACGGTCAAGCTGCGCCCACAACAGCTCAATGGGGTTCAGATCTGGTGACTGCGCTGGCCACTCCATTACCGATAGAATACCAGCTGCCTGCTTCTGCTCTAAATAGTTCTTGCACAATTTGGAGGTGTGTTTAGGGTCATTGTCCTGTTGTAGGATGAAATTGGCTCCAATCAAGCGCTGTCCACTGGGTATGGCATGGCGTTGCAAAATGGAGTGATAGCCTTCCTTATTCAGAATCCCTTTTACCCTGTACAAATCTCCCACCTTACCAGCACCAAAGCAACCCCAGACCATCATATTACCTCCACCATGCTTAACAGATGGCGTCAGGCATTCTTACAGCATCTTTTCATTTGTTCTGCGCCACACAAACGTTCTTCTTTGTGATCCAAACACCTCAAACTTGGATTCATCCGTCCACAACACTTTTTTCCAGTCTTCCTCTGTCCAATGTCTGTGTTCTTTTGCCCATCTTAATCTTTTTCTTTTATTGGCCAGTCTCAGATATGGCTTTTTCTTTGCCACTCTGCCCTGAAGCCCAGAATCCCGCAGCCGCCTCTTCACTGTACATGTTGACACTGGTGTTTTGCGGGTACTATTTAATGAAGATGCCAGTTGGGGACCTGTGAGGCGTCTGTTTCTCAAACTAGAGACTCTAATGTACTTATCTTCTTGCTCAGTTGTGCAACGCGGCCTCCCACTTCTTTTTCTACTCTGGTTAGAGCCCGTTTGTGCTGTCCTCTGAAGGGAGTAGTACACACCGTTGTAGGAAATCTTCAATTTCTTAGCAATGTTTTGCATGGAATAGCCTTCATTTCTAAGGACAAGAATAGACTGTCGAGTTTCAGATGAAAGTTCTCTTTTTCTGGCCATTTTGAGCGTTTAATTGACCCCACAAATGTGATGCTCCAGAAACTCAATCTGCTCAAAGGAAGGTCAGTTTTGTAGCTTCTGTAACGACCTAAACTGTTTTCAGATGTGTGAACATGATTGCAAAAGGGTTTTCTAATCATCAATTAGCCTTCTGAGCCAATGAGCAAACACATTGTACATGTACGTATATATATATATATATATATATATATATATATATATATATATATATATATATATATTTCCATCGAGTCTGGAAAATACAGCATTAAAAAAAAATTGGAAGGCTAATCTAAATGAAATTAAATTTGTTTTACATCTTTCATTTTAAAAAGAATATATACCAACACCATTGACTTTACTTATGGTGGTTTTGGGATAAGGCTAAGCTTATGGCATCAGTTTATCATCCACGCTTATTTATTTTTATAAAAGGTGTAGTAAGAGTTCTATCTTCCTTTTCCATTGTCCTTTTGCCACCACCTCACTCCCTTCCTCTTTCTGACTCAAAAATACACCACTATAGTTATACCAGTAATAAACTACAAGAAGAAACATAAGTCCACTCTTTCATTATCATTCAGTTGGTTAAAGGGTCAGTCACTTCATCAAAATTAGGAAAAAGACATGCCAATGATACATAAATAAACTTCTAAACCTGTACAGAACAAGTCTTGACCAAAGATTAACGTGTAAACCACTTTTTTAATCATGAAGATGTATGTGAGAAGTGGGCACCTTTTAAGACTTAATGAGAAGAACTTAAAAATTTATTAAATTTGTGCAATAACTCCAATTTCTAGATCATTTGTACTGGACCAAGAGAAAGAAATTAATTAAATATACATCATCTATCATTTCTGCATACTTTTAGCTTCCGGTCAAACAAAACACAAAAAAGCACCATAAAATTAAAACATATGTTTCAAAAATCATTTATTTAATCTTCTTATATGAAATTTATGTACCTCACCATCCCCTTGGACATTTAACAGGTTCCGTTTTTGTTTCTCAAGAAATATGAAAACAGTCTTTTTAGCTCTGAAGCTTTTGCTGAAAGGATTTCTCACATTGAGGAAATGTGTTGCTCAACAGGTCGGACCTGTAGTACCTCAGCAAAGCCTTGTCCAAACCAGCAGGTTATGTCAGCCGTGTCCAGGGTGAAGAAGAAAAGTCTGTCTCTGCAGCGTGTCCTCCTGTAGACAGACCGTGGGTCTGCTGACAGCACCGCTCTGATGGCAATAGCAGCCTCCTCTGAACTGCGAAGAAACTTGAACCTTGGTCTGTCGCGTTCAGAGGGTCCTGTATGACATTGAAGAGTACTCGTTATGCCACAAATCATCATTCATCCATCATTGTCAAACATTAATCCTGCAAACTGTACTGTATGTTGAACCATAGACTTAATAATAATAATAATAATAATAATAATAATAATAATAATAATAATAATAATAATAATAATAATGGACAGCGCATGTGTGATGTCACTCATTGGTTTGTGGAGATCTGCTATCCATCGTCGAGTCTGCCATTACGGGCGCAGCCATTCTGGTTGCAGATGTGACGATTTTAAATGAGAGGGAAGAGTTGAAATGAGAGGTGCCACTGGCAATCAATCATAACCACGCCCTAAAACACCTCCTGCTTTATCGCCAATTTTAAAATTAACGAGACCAGAATTAAAAAAAAATGAACATAATTTTGTGTTGCAGAAGACTTAAACAAGCGATTGAAACCATCAACGCATTATGAAAATGTTTACAGAGGTAATAAATCAAGTGAGAAGTGGGTCACTTTCTGACAGACTTCTACAGAAACCGACCTCCTTTTGCAACTGCACGTGTCGCCCTCTGCTGGAATTCAGATAGAATGCAGGTTTAAGGAACTTCCGCATTTGCAGCACTTCGCCGAACCAGAAGTGTAGAACACATACTGTGCATGCATGTGCATGAGCATGCATTTCACACCCATTTTCAAATTTGTGAGTGTGTCAAGTACATTGAAAGCATATAATACATATACACACATAAAACACTATGGAAATTGGAAATAGAGAAAAATTAAAATAGGTAAAAACAAAGACAAAATACATATGTCATAAAAGAAAATATTAATTTGCTGTAACTAAAACAGTAGACAGATTAGATATTGCGCTTCTGGATATTGCACATTGCTGAGATGTAGTGATATACAGCAACTTAAAACTTTAGTGCATAAAGTTTTAATATTAATAAACATTGGTTACTTTCAAGCCATTGCTAAATGAGTTGCTAACAGCTCCGTATGGCTATGTTCAGAAGATTGTGTCGTCCGGTGACTTTCCCGCACAGACGCTCGAGTGAAGATAATTACCTCTTCTGAAGAGTCCATCATGTTTTTTAAAAATCACAGTGTCCTCCTTGACTACCAGCAACTGTGTGAAGGGGCATGAGGGTGGTGTGCGATTACCTAAGGCCTGTGTCATGTGGACGCGCCGACAGTTTTGTCCTCATTACTTAGAATTATTTATGGGGGAGACAGAAACTACACACTAGAGCTTTAAAGAGTTAAAATTCCCAGTATGTTTTAGCTGATTCTGAATGGCCGTTTTATATTATCTCTTACACAACAACGCCCTCCCGTGGACAGAAACACAACAGCACCCTTTGTGACAACAGGCTTAAAAAAATATCATACTATAATGCTTACAGTAAGTTTGACGTACCTGATAGACGTGTGGGAAGGAAGTCTGCTAACTCCCTCTCAGCTTGAGGGGTAAAGCGCACCTCCAGACTGCCAACAGGAGGCTCTCTGATCCAGCCAGCAATGGTACTGTAGGCCTCCTCTCCATAGCAAGGGTGCTTCATTATTGACTCTGGTGGTTTGGTTTTGGAAGATTCTGAAACTTGATCTTCGCTCTCACAACTCAGTCGGCAAAGGTCCCTTTGGGACACATAGGCTTTGACCTCCTCCAGCACATCGTGTAGGTCTTTGGGGAGGGAAAACTGAGCACTGACTGACTGAGGTGGATCTGTGACTGGAATATCCTGTTCAGATTTGTCTCTTGAGACGGGACTTTCTAAGTCACCATCATCATTATCATCATAATCATCAGTTCTTTCACTTTTTAGGTCTGACTGAGCATCAGAGTCTTCATGAAGGTTTAATATAGCTGTTGTCTCATTTAGTACCACAGTAGTCGCATGTGGTTGGTCTGTGTTTGAATCATGAGACTCTGAGCCCACCCTTGTGCGGGGCGAGTCGTACTCTGGGATGAAGGGTTTGATGTCCAGGACTGGGGTGCCAGCAATCATGTCAATGTCTGACAGATGTATTGTATCACCTAGAAAACAAAAGGACGGAATGCATTTATTTCTTTCAAGCTTCTTGTTTCTGTAGCGGAGGTTAAATTTAACAGCTGGACATTTAGACTTCTAATATATTTTATGTAACTGCACGTTGTACAAAAATAGTCTATACATTTTAGAATGGTCATAGGTTTCCATTCTCTTAAATCTTAACAAAGACACAAACACACAATTAGCAATTGAAGACACAATTTTGTTCAGGACACTCACCTACAATTTTATCAAGTCTAGCTAGAGTTAGACCCAAGGCATTTGGTCGGTGGGGACTGCGTGTTGAGTACACACCAACTCTCTGACCGTTGAGTCTGGGAGGTTTCACTTTGGCTTTGTAGCTCAAGTGCCCATTTTTGTGAAAGAGAAAGATGATCCTGAGGAGGGGGAAAAAAAACAAAAATAAAAAAAAAATATCACACAGATGACATGAAGTTAACAGTGAATACATTACATGTCATTTAGCTGACACTTCTATCCAAAGCGACTTACAATTACTATATATGTCAGAGGTTGTTAAGTGTTGATTAGTATGTTAAGTGTCTTGCGCAGGGACACATTGGTTGATGTCCCGGATCTTCCACACCAAAGGCATGTGTCATATCCACTGCGCCATCACCACCCTATACACATTCACAAAGTCTGTATTTGTGCAGAGGTGGTTTATGTTATCCTTACAGCTTTTGATGTCAGTCCAACATGGCTTTATGCGGTCGTATTAGACAAGTAAAAGGACAACTCATTCAAGCAAGGAAAGGACAGCAATTGACTAAATGTCTTAATAAAACTGTATTTATAACTGCTGAAGGTTTAAATGAACACCTGAAAAACCCACATTCAGCTATTTGAACCCACATTGCTTCAATATCACAACATTGTCCCTTTTGAGTAATTGTCAGTGGAATGAAAAACATTGCTTAGAAACCAGCATCAACACTTTTACGTTAATATTTTGGGTAATAGCAACCCCAAACCATGGAATGGACTGGGAAAGATGTACAGCATGCATATGCAGTACACCAACTGTAGGAGACCTACCAGACATGGGAGTATTGCTCCAGGCCTACCAGAGCGTGCTCGGGGTTATTGAAAACACTCTGCTGGATGCGCAGTTCAGCCCTGGAGGGGCCACAAATGGTGGGCTGTCTGGGTGTCCCATTCTTCACAGAAAAACAGGAACTGATGTAACCAATTGGGACTGTCTGGATGTTTCCTATCAGTGGTACACAAATAACATTTTTTCAGTTCATAACATTTTATAAAATGCCTAACACATATTTGACCACCTTTCTAAACTATTTTTTCTCTGCTTGTCATTTAAAACATAGTAACCAGTACATTCATTTTTACTTTGCTCTTGCCTTTATTCTATGCGTTTTTTTGTCTATTTTTATTGAACTACATATCTTTTTCTCATACATATAATTTATTATTTACCTACAGGCTGTAGGTGGTGCCAGAGGAGACGGATTGTTTTTTAAATGACCTGCTTAATGTAATTCTAATCGAACATAGGGTATGTTTTAGCAGATATGACAGAAAGTTAGTTTTATAAATCAAAGATAATTCCAAGGCACATTACTTTGTGGGTGACTTTACAGTTGTGCAAATGGACATTTTGACTTGTAATAATAGGAAAAGCACAGCTGAAATTAATAACCTTTTACGATGGCTTAATTCCATCAAGTGTCCCAGTAAGCTATTTCAGTGAGTCAGCATGCACAATACTAGGGCCTCTTCTAAGTGGAATGCAGCCATCATTAATGGTCTTGAATACACCTGTGCTTTTCCTACTATGACATGTCAACGTGTCTGCCGTGAAAATGTCTATGATAACTACCTTGCTCTAATGAAGACTGTGACGGTGCTGGTGTCTGGTCTTTGTCACGTTCACAGAGTCCAGCCTTTGCCACAGCAGACTGAATGGATATCATATGTTTGCGATGAGCTCTAACAGCACTGTCCAACATCTGCCTGTTACAAGAAAAACAAGGAAATGCAATTCAACTTAATGTCTACAAAGGAAAAATAGCGTTGTTAATGTCTAAAGAAAGTAACACACACATGTTTTGACTGTTACAATGGTTTAAAGTACACTCATATCTCCAAATTGTTCAATAACGTAGCTAACGTTACGCGATATTGTGAACATACCTCAGGTTCTTGACTTCTTTTCTCATCACAGAAATCTGCTGATTCAGTTTATTAATATGCTCGCCGCAGCATTCACACAGAGAACTCATCTTACTGATGTAAAGAACGACGAAAATCAGTTCTGGGGAAAAAAAGTTAGCTTAAAATTAACAGCAACAACGCGTGAGTGTTTCTCTTCTTCTTTAGTTCTATTGGTGGGCTCCAAACCAACGTTTAAGGTGCCGCCCCCTACCGTACCGGAGTGTGTAATAGCGTTAAACAACCACCCCACACACAAATATCCTGTAAGAAAGTACATTCTAGATATTAAACCTGAAATTAAATTAATTCAATTAAATAGAACTATTTTAACCTGAAAGCTCTAACAGTTAACAACTTTGCTCCACTCCCTTCCCATATCTGCCACCCTGTCCTTCAATTTCTTTATACAATAAACTATAAACTATAACCTTTTAACAGCTTCCCTACAATTACAAATCTGACATGTATCTGTCACTGTCTTGTTGAGTTAAGAACTACCAGCAATATAACACGTTTGAAACAAGCAGATGAAATATCCAGTTACAGTTTATTATAGTAAAATTTGGCCGTATGTTAATTTCTCCATCTAAGTTAAAAAAATATATATATATACAAATTTGGGATGTAAGAAAAGCAGATAATAAACACATAAAATAATATAAAATGAAAGCATGAGAGTGTCATAAGAGCCTGTACAAAACACCAGTATAAATCTATGGTCTTCACACATTTTGAAAATAAAGGGATACTTTTTTTTTATTATTGATCATATTTTATCACATACTAATAAAGAAAATAATGGTCACAGTCAGAGAATGGTAAGCAGTGTATTTTATTAGGTGAAAAAACATTTTTAAAAAATTCAAACAAACCCATAATTATAAATACATACCATTTACTATTGGCAGAATTTGCTGTTTACTAAATGCAAAATAGAATTAGTGAGCTTCGAAGTAAAGCACAAACCAGAATAAATAAGAATAACAACAAGTTTGGTTTAAAATTCATTCAGTTGTCAAATAAGCAGTGCATAGGCTCAATGTGTTGGTTCTCTTCAACCAACAGGCTGCACACTAACCAAAATAATACTCTGATACAAACTAAATGGTTGTATTCTGAGCCGAGTCAGTATCTGAGAAATGTGTTTTAGAAAATTAGAATAAATTTCCTGGGAAATATTTTTGTGGAGGAGGCGTCAAGGACATCTTTGGAATTGGAATGTTTTGTTCAGGTATATTGATCAACGGTGTCTCAATCAAATCTAAAAAAAAAAAAATAAGTAATGAAAGAAAACAAGACAGGATACAGTTCATATTAAGACAAATAAGACAAATGAAAACCCTTTAAAATGTCTTATTTTCCACACCATTCATCCTCCTTGCAGTCTAAATGTCCTCTTTATTACCTTCATCAGATCTTTTGTCCAGACAGGGAGTGACGTCTACCTCCTCATCTGGGCCCAAGTCCTCAATCAGGTTCAGGGCCTCCCTGCCTTGTGACTCTGTGAAGAAGGTCTCCACTTGAGGAGGAGCTGCAGCTGGAACAGGGGCTTGGGTCAGGGCTGGGACTGGGACAGCTTCTGGAGCTGGAGCCGTATCTAGGGCTTTGGCGGTAGATGGAGCAGGAGCTGAGGGTGAAAAAAGGACTGGAGTCGGATAAATTGGAGATGGAGAAGTCAGAGCAGGAGCAAAGACAGGGCTTTTGATGGATCCAAACACTGGCAGAGGTTCAGGGCCAGCTAGGACAGATGATGGTTGCAATTCCGGAGCAAGTAAGGGGGACAGAGAGCCTGGTGTTTGATCTGGGATGACCTCAGCAGGTTCAGGCACCACCCCCGCCACTGCAGGAGCTTCCTGAGGCACTGCTGGCTCCTCCTGTATGACAGATATCTGGGGCGTGGGCTCACTCTTCTTGGGCCTCCCTCTCCTCTTCATGCCACTCTCAGCCCTGGGTCTTTTCCTCTGGCTCTCCATCCTGAGAAAATACAACAATTGTAATCAATTTCAAAAGCAGTGGACATTGATACAGCTCTTTGTGATACTTTTGCTAAGCTAATAGTACAAAGTCCTTGACCTGGATCTGGGGCGTCAATAGAAACACAAGAGCAACCTTTGGTTTCCTCTTGCTCCATATTCAATATAAAGCAGAGGAGTGATAAGCACCTGGAGTGCTGATAATGATTTGACTATGCATTGTGAAGTACAGTGTTTTATAAAGTAAGTTTAGTATATAAAACCTTATATAAACATTTCTAACCAATGCTAAAATTGTATCATCCCCCCCTCCCCCCATTGCATGAAGATAATTATTTACTTTTATCATTACACTGGTATATATTTTTAGGTCTGCACTGCTAAAACTATAATGGTTACTCCAATTGAACATAGCTGTAAATGTAGGTCAATGCATTAACATTGGCTGTGCCTTTCTATAAATTTACCCCAAAACCCACTGATTAGTTTCCTTCTCTTCTGCTTCAGCCTTTCTCTTCCTGAGAAGATCCCTGTCCCGCAATCGGCGACACATCCCACCTATAAAACAGAGAAACCATGCCAACAAGGGCAGTATGAAATTACAGAGCAGTATTTTCACGCATGACCGTCAAATGTGGATGACTGATGGCGTTAAAAGAGGTGGTTTATAGAAATATTTTGTTCCAGCTACACACTGGCAAGTTCTTGACTGAAACATTTCCACACTAGGGTTTAACATACAGAACTACTAAAATGTTCTCTCATTTGTAATAACAGCAGTTTAGCTATAGCTGTCTGAGTTGACCAAAAAGCACCACAAAGTATGAAGAACTGTTCACCCAAATGTTTAGTGTGGAAATACTGAAGTACTTCATTTTAAAAGATAAGAAGTAATCTTAAGAGTTACCTTGGTCCTCATTCGGATTTTTATATTCTGACTCCTGCTTCTCTGATTGCAATGTCTCCTCCATTCTGAGTCCTGCTACTGTATGAATGAATTCAACTCGGAAAAGAAGACAGATAACTTTTGACTGTTTTCTATTCCCACCCCAAAATGAATTATCTGGTTAACCATTACCATAGTGCTGGATGAGGTCTTGCAGCTTTGGTCTTATCATATTTGTAAAGGTGGAGGAGTTGGCACAACATTGAGAGAGAGAGAGAGAGAGAGAGAGAGAGAGAGAGAGAGAGAGAGACTGGAGCAAGTTGTTTGAGGGCAGCATTTATAGGGATAAAATATGTAGGCTATGTAGTAAACGGGACTAACATGTCTTAGTAAACAATGCATGTATGTTTATGTGCAAGCCAGCAGCTGATAGTGAAGCTGAAATGTTGCTTTTGCTTAGTAATGGCAAAAGTATATTTTCAGTGAATTTATATAGACAGTTATTTAATGACTAAACAGCCTTATGTTGTTGGAGGGAACAAAACAGGTCAAGAGTTAGCCTGAGACTAAGCAAGATAGCATGTCTTTAACTGGAGTAAGGGCATACTTCTTATCGCACAGGTGGAGAGCTGCTCAGTTGGGGTGTGTTCTCAATCTTTTCCCAGCACCTTGAGCCCTGTGTGTGTGTGTGTGTGTGTGTGTGTGTGTGTGTGTGTGTGTGTGTGTGTGTGAGCCACTCAAAGAAAGAAGCTGTCCAGCAGAGTCAATAACACTCAAGCGCTAACTGCCTCCAACACTGTAGGGGAAATGTGAAGGGTCTCTTGGTTAAATTCAAGGACCATCTCTTGCAATTGATGCATTCTTTCTAAAAGTATAGATTATTGTGTGTCAATCCAAACTGTCTGTTTTGTGTAGTACATTCTTAATAGCTGCAAAAAAATGGCGTATGGCTTTTTTGCTATAGAAAATTTGCATCTTCACCGGTTTTGTCCAGGGTAGATTTCAATCTTACAAGGCCATAGAATGCCAAGTAGTAAAACTTCATTCTCTGGGATACACTGACTGAGAAGAACTAGCTGTCCCATTGTAAAATTCAAACAAAAACACACAGTCAGACATTCAAACTACCTTGACCATTTAGCAGCACCTCCAGTATCAATGTTGACTTCCAGCTGACCAAAAGACCACAGGCTGCTGCATATACAGTTAACTCTTTAGACACAAGATTGGACTCCTTCCAAGTATGCACATCTTTCTAAATTACAGATTATAACCAGCATTACTGTCACAGCCACAAGTAGAAAAGGGCTGTCCCCGACACACACATCTATATTGTTGCACATTGAAACTAATATTTGAGGAATGGCAAAGCAGATATTACAGTGCCATCTTCTGGTATATATTTTCAAATACCCAAAACTGACAACTTGCACAAGGCCAAAACTATTTAAAAAATTTTGACATAGAAAACTATTTAAAAAATGTTGACATAGTGGATTTACAGCATTATAGCCCTGCATCTTTACTATACTAATAACCTTAAAAAAATCCATAATTTTACCAAACCCCAGAATTAAAAAAATTCCATTTCAATTTCCTTTTTTTATTACTCGGTAGACTTCTTCTTGAGGGCTCTGGTGTCTCAGGAAGTAAAGGGGCGGGGGTTGGGGTCGGAAGGGGGGCCCTGCTCTCCATGTGTATACAATGCTCTCTTTACTGCAAACCAAACACACCCCTCCCTTCTCGCAGTGTCCAAACGGTTACGTGAATCTGACATTTATGAACCAAACGTACAACACAATTTATCCATTGTGCACTTTATTGATCAAATGGTGACAAGGATTACGAATTAATCATTGACTGGGCTTCAATTATACAGGCTGCAAGTATGCATTTGCCAAAGGAAGACAACAGGTTTAAGTAGTAATCATAGCAGGACTTCATGTTGTTAGATGTTCGCCTTATTTGCACCTTCAATATGAAACAATAACAATACAATGTTACATATATAAAACAGTTTTAAAGCTATGAAACTAAGTTAGGCAGATAAACAACGTTGACCGTTTGACCTACTTTATCGACGTCTAATTGCTATTTTGCGTAAACTGTACATGTATTCTGCATGCCTTCCTTTAATAAAACTGACTTTACAGACAAAACGCTCTTGTCTTCATTAAACATAGTACAACACTTTCCTCGCAGAAATAAATTGCACCACAACACTGTTTCGGGGCAGCGTCATGTTTTGTGACTGCAATGCCTTATAGAGGCGATGGGCGTTTCTGGACGCAGATGGCGCTGTTGAGCATATATTTTGTTTCAGTCCCGTTTCCCTCCATGGTTTCTCCTCTCTCCGACTAACTTGGCGTTTGGCTCAGTTCATTATACAGTCATATATTCTCCCTCCATTAGGGCATCTCTGCCTTTGGACTGAAGATCCCACCAAAACCCACGAGAGAAAAGTTTTACTTTCATAGGGCAAGATGGACATGAAAAAGAGGATCCACTTGGAGCTAAGAAACAGGACACCGTCTGATGTGAGTCGTGCTTTTTAAAACCAACCCTTAGTTTTCTGGCTAGCCTTGCTAGCCAGCTTGCTACTTTTTTGCTTTGCGAGTGACCTGTGTGGCTAACGTAATGGTGACCACATGGGCTTTAGATTATGTTTCTCGTGTATAATAGGGCGGAAAACACTCGCACAACAAGCTTAATCCTTTATACGGTTCTGGATTGGGCGTATAGGGGCAACGAGATGAGAAAAGCTGTATTCAATCGTTACTTTGAAACGGCGATTCCTAAGCTTGCTGACATTATTGCAGTGCTTTAACCGTTTCGCAGCCTCCTTGGTCAGTGGTGCACACACGATTCGGCTCGACTCCCCCGTTGTACCACGATTAGTAAACTTCTTTTTACGCATATATCTTAGGAAATGTGCTTTCTGCGCCGCGTTTAGCATTCACAGAGCGGTATATTTCATACAGACCTTGGAAGCCATGTTTGCTGCTAGCATTACTGCTAAAATGGGGCTCTTTTATCACAAATGCTCTTTACAACTTCAAGGCGTTCGTGTTAAAAATGTAGGTTTTGTTGCATGGAAACGGGCCATCGCCAACCACGAGTTACATCTTGAAATGTCTAACGTTAGAGTACGTTAATATCAAACGGGCAGATTCAGCAGCGACAACAAAAAACAGTCACTTGATTCACGAGTCATCCATACCTTGAGCACTTAACGTTAAGCCACTGTTACTATAATCATAGCCAGTTGATGTTTACACAAACTGTAGCAAATAGCCAACTATTCCTGTTACCGGGAATTGTTTAAAGCCACGTTTAAACTGTTGCGATGTGTAAGTTTTTTCTTTTTTAAAGGGAGTGTGCAGCAATTAATTCCCCCCCAAATACTTACACGCTCGCATAGCAGTTACGTTACCCTTTCATATCCTGGCGTCTACTCATCTAAATATTGCACTTATTTAACGAAGTCTGGTGATCGGATGATTCGGAGTCATTCAGGCAGCAGCCACCTAACTTGGTGTTTTTGTTCCCGCCACATTGCCCCCTTTGCTACAGTAGGCAAAGACAACAAAATACAGCATTGTAAAATTAAATGGTCAAGACAACGATTAATCGTCCAGTAACGTTACTTGTCATTAGAGATAAACTTGTTTGCAACTAAAACGTCTTCCAGGGGCTTCATTAACCGAGCCAGCCTGCTTGAATGACACGGAGATCCGGTGCACCGCGCTTGATGCGTGGGCAGACAAAAACTCGACGGTCGGCGTTTCCTCTCGACTCATGCATGAAATAAAACTAATTTAACATCGAAAAATGACTCAGATCACGTTAATGTGTAACTAACGATAATGACTCTTTCTAAACAGCACTTTTTTGCCATTGAATTGTTCAGAGAACTGCATAACGTTACTGTATCTCAGGAATCGCCATGTTGTCATTCTGTCGTCTTTGAAGCTCTGGGAGAAAGGAACTGTCTCCATCTTTGTTTTTACTAAATTTCCGTTCTCAATATATCTCCTTCGACACTTCGACATGAAAACGATGTTGTACTCTGTAACAAACTGGCAAAGCCGGTCGTTCGCTCGAGGACAAAGAATACTCCACTTCCCAAATGAAAGCTGGTTTAACGAAAAATAGTCTTTACTAAGGGTGTATTCGCAATCCTTTCCGTTGCTGTTGGCTAATGGCGGGCAGACAGACCTCTGTAGCTGCTCCTCTACTGCACGGCAGCGTTTGAAAGGGGCAATGGATAGCCTGTAGCAAGCTAGCGCACTAAAAAGCATTGCATTTGTCATTAGTGACTGCATCAGCAGGCCATCGGTAGCTACTGCTTTGCTCTTCCTCGTTTCAATGAAAACAATATATTACCAGTCGTGCCCGGATAAAATAAGCACGAAAGTGTATGTAGATGACGATACAGTATCTGTTTCGGTGTTTTACTTGATAAAGCGTGATCTTTGACGTTTGACAACAACTTTCTTTTGCAACGTTTTTGTCCTATATTGAATTACGCAACCACCTTTAACTGACTCAAACTAACTCCGCCCCTAGACTTGTTTTTCTGATATTTTATACTACAAAATACCCTTTAATAACGTTACACAAAGTAAAGGGCCATTTTGCATAACAACAACCCCTATTAAACACGTTGTGACTGTCATTTGCCAGCTTGTTTTCCAGGTTTTATTTTACAAAAGTTACATTATTTGGTTTTAGAAAGGAGTTTGTAAAATATTTTTGATATTATTTACAAATTTGTTTTTGAATAAATTTGTAGTTATGGATCAGTAGTAGGTCTATGTATAGTTTAAGTAAATGCATATGACTGGATGTTTTTTATGTGACATATTTTTCTATATTTCAGGTACGAGAACTTGTCCTTGACAATTGTCGATCTGTTGAAGGAAAAATCGAAGGCCTCACAGCTGAATTTGTCAACTTGGAATTCCTTAGCTTGATAAATGTTGGCTTAATGTCAGTCTCCAACTTGCCCAAACTAGGAAAACTTAAAAAGGTAAATGTTATGTTTCACCATCTTAGCTCCATCTAAAATCTGAATTGTGTTACAGTGTCAGATGGAATAATATTTCCTTCTACCATCTTTCAGCTGGAGTTGAGTGACAACAGAATTAGTGGCGGTCTTGATGTTTTAGCAGAGAAACTACCCAACCTCACACATCTAAACCTGAGTGGCAACAAATTGAAAGACATCAGCACATTGGAACCGTTGGTATGTATTTCCATTAAGAAACAACACTACACATATCCATCTGCATGACTACATATTGTGTATACAGTCTTGGATTATTGCAGACATTGTGCTTTTCTTATCTCATGTTATTGCCAAATTCATTATAATTAGAAAAAGCATTTTGAATATTTATACAAAATCTAGTTCTGCAACTGTTTTCAATATAAATGTGATTTAAGTGTATTAGCTGTTATTACTCATCCAACAGCATACAAATAGTATATAGATTTTCTAATTTCAGAACTGCTGGTTTTATAGCACACAACACCCAACCTAATGCTCAGTATACATACACATCAGCGTTGTGTACCCTTTAACTCTAAACATGACAGTACTAATCACAGTACTTCACTGCATTGGATCAACAGAAAAAGCTGGATAACCTGAAGAGTTTGGACCTGTTCAACTGTGAAGTGACAAACCTGAATGACTACAGAGAGAGTGTGTTCAAGCTGCTGCCCCAGCTTACCTACCTGGATGGTTATGACCTGGAGGATAGGGAGGCCTCTGATTCTGACGGAGAGGTGGACGGAGATGGCGTAGATGACGATGAAGATGAAGGTAAGAAGTTCTTCCAATATCTCACAGATGGCTCTGGTTTGTCTGCTGTAACAATATCCTTAATAAGATAGTTGGGATATTTTGAAGTGGGGTTGTGTAAGGTATTTATCCATAGTTGGTGTATAACCTAAAGTAGATGGCGGCTGTCTACCTAAATAACATATCGGTTTAAGTAAACACTATATTTAGAAGATTTTCCTCCCTTTACGGGGCACTGAAGCCTTTAAATCCATCTATGCTCTCTTTACACCAACATTCTCCCTTTAACATAAATGTTAATTTTACCTCGCAGAACACGGGAGTTGCTGTTCTAGCACTGCCTCTATCGGATAGTTTGTTTTCGAGAATCCAAATGAACCTTTTTTTTATTTATTTTTTTTAACGCCATAGTCACGCAATAACTTTTTTTTTTTTAAGTCTACAATAGCTGGAAATATATCAATATGAGATGAATATTACTGCTAAATTTTGGAATACAGTTCAACCATAACATGGCTGCCTGTCTGGCTTTGGTTTTCATTGCAACATGATTTTATTAACTCTATAAAGTCTCTAACTTTGAAAAATAAAGTTTATAACTGTTGGAGTGGTTAAAGTATGATTCCACTTTTCACTGTGATTGACTGATTGGTGCTTTTGTATTGCAGAAGGAGAGGAGGAGGAAGATGAGGATGGAGAGGAAGAGGACTTTGACGAGGAAGAGGACGACGAGGAAGACGAAGAGGAGGTAGAAGGAGAAGAGGATGATGATGATGTCAGTGGAGAAGATGAGGTAATATACAGATAGCTAATATTATTTGGCATAAAATCTTCTTGGAAGGAGCTTGGATGCATTGTTTCCTTTTCTGAATTTGTACACTTTTGTTTACCAAGGAGGAAGACTTAGGTCAGGATGGGGAAGTAGATGAAGAAGATGATGATGACGACGATGATGAAGAGGGTATGTACCGTTCCATTTATGTGTGTGTGTGTGTGTGTATATGTATATATATGCTTTCCAAAAGCACCTCAAAGACGTCAACATAATAAACTACAACACTCCCGCAACCTCTCTTTATATAACAACTCTAAATTCTCCAACTCAAGAACTTATTTTCATGAGTTGAGAAGTGAGACATTGCTTATACTAACTTGTAATTCAGGAGCATGAAGTACTAGGAAGCTTCAGTGATATTTCAGATTGGGTAAGACAGAATTACTTGATTTTTTTTTTTCTCTTTCATTAAAAAAGGCACAGAACTGTAGTGGCAATGAATACTGCAGACTGGGACCAGAATCCATTGAGGCATATAATACACACAATTTACTAACTTAAAAGCAAGCCGGAAGTACATTTACTGTTGCGTTTACGCCTTAAGATTTGAGTCCCTGGCACCTTTTTCCAGTATACACTTTTGCATAATATTGTTTGAAATGGTATTTACACCCGACAGCAATATTAACGCATGGGTTCTGACAAAAAAAGATCCGTCACTTGCCACGCCGCGCATACTCTACCCCTCCCGTGTATGAGCCTGATCTCGTTGCGCGTTGTCACCACATTGCTAACCATAGTCATGTTTGTTTTAAACATTGGGTATGATAATAGTAGGGGTTTGCTTACCAGTGAATGAGACATGAAGTAAAATTGCAGTCCTTTCTCCACTCTGAAGCAGCGGTGACCATTACTGACTACTCATAATATAACTCAGATAAGACATACTTGGACCACTTATTTAAAAGCTCAAATAAGCGTGTGAGCATAAAACATCTGAAAAAGGATAGGGCCAGTTAAATCCTGAAAAGTCAACACTGAAGATGCATATCTGACACTGTTTGTCAGCTCCTGATCGTGTAACTTATCATGTAGAGAGTTGGCAAAACATGATAGTGACCATTCTTAAGCACCGCCCACACTCCCTAATATCCCACGAGAGGATTGTCTTTGACAATGCTGAAGTATTCAAGATGGTTCTTATAGTTAAATGTTAAGAACCCTGTGTAGCCTATGTATAAGATATGTAACACGTAAAGTCTGTATTACATGTAGAATGTAAAAAAACTGAATCCAGTGTGCTTTGACTCGTCTTGCTGATTAAAGGGTTAGACTATTAGATTTATATTCACTGTTTTATATAAAATTGAAGTTTTGTCATCTTGGCACCCAATGACACATACTTCCTCTTTGCCTCCAGAAGCAGGCAAAGGAGAGAAGAGAAAGCGAGACCCAGAGGATGAGGATGACGACGATGACGATGACGACGACGATTAAGAGCAAAACGGAAAACGAGAGCTTTCCGAGTTACCCTTACTCCCCCACAAACCCGAACGTCCGCCCTCCTACAACTCGCACCGCCTTTGTAATCCACGTCAACCCCCCAGCTCTGAGCTCTTTTTATGGGACAAGACTGTACCGGATTGGTGGGCCGAGTGGAGCTGCCGACCCCTTTTTTTTTTTCCCCACCACGGGAGCCACCCAACAACCTCCACCTCACCCACCCCACGGCCCCCAGGTTCTCAGGCAGCCCAGCACTCAGCATTCCACAATTTCACTGTCGACCCCTCTTTATGTAATCCCGTGTGAGGACTTTGGGACTGGTATCTAGTTTTGGGTCTGTGCTTTTAATATTTTGTTGGATGAATTATTTTGTTGTTGGGTTATTTTTTTTGTCTTTTTTTTTTCTTCTGTTCCTTATTTTTCCCAATAAAATTATTGCTATAGCAGCTGTGCAACCAGCGAGCCATAATTTTTAGTGTGGCTGCCTGTTGCACATATCAAAGTTGTAGCTACATTTTTACTTTCTGTATTACAAAAAAAAAAAAAACTTTGTAAATAAAATGTTAACATTTTATGCTTTTCTCTCCTTGCTGCCTTGTTTTACTGGTGTCCAAAGATAAAATTATGAAATTATGGCTGTCGTCCACCCCTGCTGTTGTTCTGCACAGATAGTGACCATAGACAACAGTTCACAGAAAAGGAGGGTTTAGGCCATTTTAACTTTAAAAATGCCAGGCACTCATCTACAGATGAAAGAAGTTGGCCATCTACATGTTGCAGCCTCCGAGACTCAAATAGTCAGATTACTGAAGAGCAGCACTTCTGATGGACAGACATATTTACAGAAATAGTTAACTGCTCAATATTCATGTTTTACAATTTAACCACTTGAACACTAAGCATATTGTGTAGACTACACCACTTGCCATGTCGTAACTGAGCACACGAGTTCCATTTGACGGCAGCATTAAAATACACGCATTATATTTTAATCATCCGTATCCATTTCAATACTTCCGTTTTTAATAGCTTACATTTAATCAAACTGCCCTTGTGGTAGGCTAAATTTGGTAGCAGTTGTTGAACTTGCTGGCTTAAGTTGCAGGAGGAAATGTTACATAATGAAAGAAACCTCAAGACATGAAATGTGTTACCAGGAAAAACGCCTTAAAGTTTCAAAAGTGCATTTTTTTAGATAAAATGTGCCATTAAAAGAAAGTTAAATCCATTTTTTAAATAAAATATGCAATTAAAAAAGTTAAATGTCATAAAATGATGAAAAAACATTACATTAAAGCATTAGTTTTAATAATTTCTTTATTTTTAATACACAACTTGTTGATTAGTTCATAATGTATTTATTGGTTTTAATATTGAACATTTTGAGGTTCCATAGTAGCCCATGTGGTCACACAGTGACATAGGCCAGCAGTAAAAGAGGGTATAGCATAAATTCTGCTGTGTGACTGTTCAGTCACTATAAAAACAGTACTGGAGAAATGAGCTAAAAAAAAAAAAATGGCAGTTGCTTTGTTATTTAGCTAGAAATATGCAGTATTTTTTGTGGTATAAACTACATAAAGCATTTAATTCCCAAGCTATGATTGGCAGACACTTTAAACAATCCTTCTTAATTTGCATTTCCAGTCAGACGTTCGAGAGGGAGAACAATTACAAAAACAAATTAAAAAAAAATAAAAATATTGAATAAGACAAATATTTGAAAAAATATTGAGAAAACTTGGACATGATTAATCTTGTTGGAATGGCTCTGGAAGTGAAAACTGTCACCTTCAACTGTCATGATGTGGTCAAATAGCCAAATCAGTCCTTGAGCAAGTCCACTGGCCGACTGTAAAAACAGCAGTACACAGTGGGAATGTGATCACCATCCACCAACAGCAGTGGTGGTTCACACTGGCCGGGGTGTTACTGCTCCAGGACAAAAGTCAGCCAGAGATGAAGCTGTGCTAGAACTGTCCTGCCAGAGGTCAAAAGGTTCACAATTGTATTGAGGCCAGTGTGTCTGTAGGCTATGTGGGTTGGTGTGGCAGTTTCCATGTGGCCATGAAATGTAAGCCTTGAATATAATTATGGTGCTTGTCCCCCTGACTACATACTAAATAATGGCATGCATGATAATGAGTACAGTATCTGGCTATCTTAAGATCAGTAGCTATATTGTTTGTGTTGCCTAATATTTGCAAACACTTCTGTAACATCTATGCATATTTACATGCCAATCAGAAAACTGTTCCTTTTAAAAAAAGGTATAGTGCGTAGTTTCTACTGCCCCCATGAGGAAATCTAAGAAATAACATTGGTCAGCGCACATAGAGATTAGAGACAAGGGAATGTTTAAATTCTGAAAGCAACAAATATGATGAACTGACAGCACCATGACCACCATTCAAAAGTACCTTGAGGAAAAACGCATTTCTATTTATAGAACTGTGCTTATAGAACTGTTCTCTTCCACAATCTTATTTCAAAGCTGAAACATCATACTGGGAATCTCTCACCATCTTCTAAAAAAACAGATACAGTATCTTCTTATCTGTTTTTAGGCTTTATTATCCCTGTTGTCCTAAAATTAAGCTTGTCACTGGAAACAGCAGATGATAAAAACAACTACCAGTATCTCTACTCCAGGTCCACTTACTTATAAACCCCATCTATTAATGACAATTGCTTTAAGCTCCAGAACAAGCGATTAATAGACCTTGAGTGGAGATAATGTCAAGCTCAATAATTAGAATTAGAATTCAACAACTCAACAGGTCCTGCATAGGACCGTGCAATATAGACAAAACCTTATCTAATTTGATTTAGTAATATGTAAGGAATAATGTAGAGAGCTGGTCATTATTGCAAATTAGAACCCCAGCAGGGTGATGCAGGATCCTGACCCAGGATCAATACATTTACTGGAATATGTATTTTGCCTATACTATCCACTAGAGTGGCAGATGCTCATTCAGCTTAAAATACGAACAGAAAACCCCAGTGTCATGTTTCAGATTTTAAGGGAGAGAAATAAAAGACACCCAAAGACATTCATAACTGAAAGCTAGTGGATCCCAAACTAACCCAAATGTGGTGCAAGGCTCCGTACTACAATGGCTTTAAATAGTTTCTTCACAGTGACTCCACATCAGGGAACAAGAGCTAGCAGTCTTTTTATCCTTTTTAAAACAGTTTGCATGCTGTATTTGCAAAAATGCAATCACAAATTCAAGTACTTGATTAAATGGTATTTTTCCTTTGACTGTATTTTGAAATAAATAGAAAACTTAACTGCTACATAGCATCAGGTACAGAATTGGCTTGCACAGTAGCTGCTGTAAAACGGGTTGATTATTCACCAATTTTCCAGTACATTTTCCAGTCATCCAAAAATAAAAACAAATGCAGCTCAATGGAACACAACAGCACAGCTGGAATGATATTGCCATTCATTTAGATCACTCTCATTCAACCAGACATACATTAAAACACCACAGCCTTCTCCACTTATAGTAGTTTAAATATTAAAAAAAAAAAATCACCAAGCATTAAAAAAAAAAAAAGAAAATAGCATTATCGCACAGGATGTCTGCTCTTGCCCTGCAACAACTTTTAAAACACGCAGGCAGCCCCATCATTCAGTCAAGACAGACACAGACATCATTTTTCATCTCTAAGCTACAAAGAGCATAAAAAAGCTAAAAAATACAATTAATTTGCATAGCTGTGAAGCATAAAAAATAAAAAGAAACGGGGTAAAGGTCAATAGGTGCAAAGAGTTTTACATCGTGTTACAGCTGGGTAAGAATGTGTCTGAGTGTATTTATATGAACAAAGAATATGTGCACCCGACTGAAAGAAAACACCAAGTTGAGGTTTAAAATCACCCCTGTGCAGTGAGTAGTGGGCTCATTAAAGGATAAGAGGTGAGTCAGGAACCTTAAGAAGAGGTGTGGTGGTGTGAAGATGTGGTTAGGAAGTTTGTACAGTAATGGTGAAAGTGTCCCACGAGGGGGTGAACGTGTCCCTGTGGGTCAGACAAGTCTTAAGGTGAGCTCTGGTGAGACTGGGAGTTTTTGATGTTCTTAATCTCCAGCTCCAGCTGTTTGACGCGCACGTCCCTCTGGTTGAGGAGCTCCCTCAACCGTCGGATTTCCTCCTGCTGCTTGTGGAACTTCAGACGCAGCTGTGGACACAACACATGCACAATATATTGGAGTACATATCAAGGGTGTAACTTCCATCAGAGAAATTAATTCCATTATTTGAATAAAAGTCATTCATCACATTGAATGAGTTAGTCTTTCTTTAATGAATATAACTCAACATAAACACATGAAGGAAAAAGGTCAATCCAATAAAGGCATCAAATAATGATGAAATAATAATAAAAGATTTTTTTGGGACTTTACAATGCTCTGGAGTTATTGGAAATGTTTGGATCACACGAGTCAGAAACAATCCTACGCCGCCAGCACTGGAATCCAATTCTACAAATAGTATAATACTTATAATATAATAGTATTAGTGTGGCCTTATCTTTATCTGCAACTTTGCAGCAATACAAGATTCAAACAGAATAAACAGTGCAAAAAAAAAAAAAAAAAAAGAAAGCTGCGAACCATTAGAATGCCGATTTAGAATTAGAATTATTTGGGAAAAGCTCTAGTTGATACGTTCATCTAGGTCACTTTTGATTATTACAATGTTCTTAGCAATATTTAAGGGTAAGGCTGATGATATTCTATATTTGTGTTATTGCACTATATGTCACGAAAGGACCAAAACCAACAATTTGTTAGTCCATGTCCCAATACTTTCCAACTTCACTATCCTGTCTGTGGCTCTCAGCAACAAAGCCATTGATTCCTATTAAATATGTGTATCTTAAAAAAAACAGGACACAAATATATAGTTTCAAAACTGCTGGGCACTGTAGTTTTTAGCAAGCATCACTCAAACAGGAGTAAGTAGTTGAACAAAATAACAGTGCCTATGTTTATTGCAATGAAGGATATATATATATATATATATATATATATATATATATATATATATATATATATATATATATATATATATATATATAAAAAATAATGGACAGAGCAATAAAAGAGACAACACATAAGTAGGATTACTTTTATGTAGGTTTTGGTCTTTTCATGGGATTTATTGTCAATAATAAAAATATAGAACATCAGCAGCCTTATCCTTAAGCTTTCTGAGCAGCAGCTGGACTTTTATATATTTTTTTTACCCAAGGTTTTGCCTCTCAGGCCACACAGAGACTGCCCTGATTGGTGGAGCTTGTTTATGCAGCCTGACAGGACTCAAAAAACTAAATCAGCCTCCTCTACATGTTTTTAGGGGGAAATCATTAAATTCATATTTTTCTTTACTGCTGACAGTGTAATTTTATTATTTTAATGAGAAGATGCCAATTTGACATCAAAGTGACTACCGTTTGATTTTTGTTTTTCTGTTTGATTTGATTTTTTTTTTAATTCAAGTTTTAAAGTCTTGCCATGCTTAATTGATTTTATTCTATTTTAAGTTTGTGGTTAGAAAACAGCTTTCTCTCAGTCTGTGAATATTAAGTGTCTTAAGGTTAAGCCACATTTCCAATTCTTCTGTTACATTTATGGAAAGCACACAGATTCATTTGATCATAAAACGTAATTAACTAGGTAGTAAATAAATAGCATTGACATGGTTTTTAGACCGATGCCCTTGAAAACTATATCATTGTACAAACATCAACTTGAAGAATGACCAAAATCATTCAGTACCTCATTCTCTGTTCTGGGCGGGGAGCAAAGCGCAAGGTCTTCTCCGTTGCTGACAGGAGTCGGACTCCTGTCGTCCTCTGGATTACCGCTGTCCTCCTTGCCGCCTTTGGTTCCCAGTTGGTCCTGAATGTATGCCAGTTGCAGGGCGCCTGGTTTGCTTTGAGACCTGCGAGTATCCAGTGAGTTGCCCAGTCCCTTGCTCATCTCGGAGTACGACTCTGCTACTTGACAACCCGGCTTCAGAGACATCAGCACCGGACCTAAGAGAGAAAGAGAATTAAAAGAGGAAGATGAGCTGAATGATCCTGACACTTTGAATATGTATTCTCAGAAAGTACGTATAGTATAATAAATTCAAACTACCTGACAGTATATAAAATATTTCAAATCAGCCCTACCTGGACCAGCTACTACATTAAATTTGCTGATGCACTTTTACTTCTTTCACCACTGATAATACAGGAATTACTGTTATTACATTAGATACTATAGAACTTTAACAGTAAAAAAAAAAAAAAACTACAGTTTGGAAATTAAATTAAATCTCAGAATATAGTTAATACTGTGCATGTGATTGTGGCTGGGCAATCATAGTATATATGGATAGATATGATGTATTAACTATTGGGAGGATTTGATATCAAAAAAATTAAAATCAATGATTTCAAGAAAATTGATTGAAGTTAAGTTTTTGTTCACACACACACCCACACACACACCCACCTTTATCTATGCCGCTGAGCCACTCCTCTGCAGTCAAAGCAGGCTTGTTACCAGCCGTCATCGGATAGATGTCTTCTTGGTATGACTCTGACTACAAACACATACACAGTTAATTTAGACAGTCATACACACACACACCAAATGGATCTCTGAAATCTATTCAGCTAAAAAAAGTAGATGCATTTCTTTTATATATCTCCCTGGTGGTTGTGGTTTGTGCGAGTGGCTGTACTCTCACCCTGCGGGGTACGATCATGGAAAGAGGCTCAATGAGACTTTTGGTTGTCACCAGTTTGTAGAACCTGAACACCTCACAGGAGCTCACATCCAGACCTCTCTTTGGCATCACACCTGAAGGAGGACACACAAAACAAGACAGTTTACTCTGGTACACAGGAAACACACTTTTTCTGCTGCACTACTGTGAAGTAAAATATACTTCTAGTATATTTTGTTATATTTGTTGAGAGTTGAGTACAGTTACTGTGCACTACAATAGAGATAAGATAGAAATGTAAAAACACCAAGACAAAACATAATTGCAAATAACGTACTGTATTATATTATGCTTAGACAAGAAACAATATAATGTTATTCATTCTGCAATATGCAAGGGCACCTTCGACATTTAAAAAGGTGACAATGCAGGACCACACCAAACCAAAGCACAGGCTCAGGAATATGTAAAGTAAAGCAATTATAGGACTTTTAACCCCTTTTAAAACACCCACTTCAATTAAAATAAGTTGATTGTTTTCGAACAATGAATTTGGCCATTTTTTTTCTAAAAGGATTTATCAAATTTTGACAGCTTTGAAGTTGACAAACACCATATTGTTTTTTTAAAGTTTCAGTTGAAACTGGGTTATGCTTTTACAACAGGACTTTAATTTAAAAAATACCTAAAATATGGGTCCAAAAATTCTACATTGTGCTAGCTTCTCACAGGTGGAACAGTAGTTTATATATTTGTAACGCAATAGAAAAGAGCTGCTAATGTTCAGTTCTGAGCTAGTTTGGTGCCCAGATAGCTCAGCTGGTAGAGCAGACGTCTGCACCTTGCTGCAGCAGGCCAGGGTTCAACTCCGACCTGCAGCCCTTTGCTGCATGTCATGTCATGTCATGTCAAGAGAGAGGAGGGCTCTCTCTTGACTTTCATGTCTTCAGCTGTCTTGTAAAATAAAAGGCCTAAAATGCACAAAAATGTATCTTAAAAATAAAAAAAAAATAAAAAATATCTTGAGCTAGTTTATAAAGTTCTTTAATCCAATAATCTCCTTTTCATGAGTTTAAAGTCTAAAACGTTTGCATGTCTGTCTGCATGTCACTTCAGATGATCTAGGCCTTGATCAGCTGGTTTGGGTATTCAAATATTGCAGGCTTATTTGCACAGCAGCTTTGCTTACAGGTGCAGTAGAGGCAGCATGGTCAGAGGGCAGACGGAGTTTCCAAACAGCCACATTTTACACACATTCAAGTAAGGAAATAGTTAAATGAGACATCCAGCATACTGGAGTTTAATTTTTTTAAGTATATATCGACAGTGTGTGGGTATTTGTGTGTGTTCCTTACCCATTCCTTTCTGAGGTAGGTTTGAGCGGTACTCTGTTAGGTAGTGGATATACGGTTTTTCTGAGCTGATCTCATAGTACCTCATATTTCCGTCACCCTGACAGAGACAAGAGAGGTCTTTGTAACAATAATATTTTGTGTAGAAAGACTTTCTAGGTGTTTTTAGAGACTCACCTTCCCCGCAAGGTACAGCATGTGCGTGTCGGGGTCGTAGAAAGGAAAAAGGACTCCAGACGAACCATCCAAGTTCTCTTCTAACAAAGGCATAGACAGATCATCCTACAAACACACAAAGATCCAAAAACTAACTCAAGTACCAGTAACCAGGACAACATCCCCTGGCATCAAAACACTCCATTTAAATCCACTTCTACATAAGAAGCACTCTCCAGCGCTGAATCTAAAACACTGAGTGCTCAATCCCTAATCCCTTCTTCGGCTATAATCTTCCACCCACGATCCACTCTCACACATCAAAACACGCCAAAATCCAACCGTGTCCACTAGATGGCAGAGTTGTGTTTGTGAGAGAGATTCCACTTCATATTGAGCAGTATATTTTGGATAGGAAAAAAACTTGTCTGTGCTCCATCAGTCAAAGTATTTAATTCACACATGAGGCCGTTTGGAGCAGTTGAACAATTGAACACCATTGCCCAAAGTTTATTATGTCCAAAAGTATTCAACCGTTCTTAATATATACTTTCTATACCTATTTCAATATTCATTCATTAGACAAGGGGTCTTTAATGTTTTTTAAGCCAAAGACCCCTTAGCTGAAAGAGAGATGGAGCAAGGACTCTCTACTACATGGCCAAAAGCCTCTATACATTCCTTTTTAGTGCATAGAATACTAAGCTATTAAAATTCTAAATTGTCTGCTTGATTTTATAAATTCCACATACATGTAGCACAGTGAATCCTTAAGATTACCTGTATCTCTGGATGCCTACCTTAGTGACTACCTTACATATAGGCCAGTAAGCCTCTCATCAGTGGGGATTTATATTTGCTAATAATATTTTGGATTCATGTTGACATTGAAAAAAAATAATTTAAACTTTTAAAGATTAACAATAATTTGGAGGACCCCTGCAGTGACTCTGGGGGACCCCATGGGGGTCCTGAACGCCCTGTTGAAGATCCCTGCATGAGATGATTAATTGTCCAACCATTTTCAAGCAAAAATACCAAACATTCGCTGGTTTCAGCTTCCCAGTTGTGAGGCTTGGATGCTCTTTGTTGTGATGTCTGACAGTAAACTGAACATATTAGAGTCTTTTGGATTGTTGATCAAATAGAAAATGTAAAAACAAAAGAAATGTGACAAGAAAGTGAAATGTAAAAACAAAACTCAAAAAAGGTTTCTAGTCATTTCAGAGAGACACAGCACACATCATGGTCTTCATCAGTGAATGGAGCTGGTACAGGTGATTGTATGCGTCATCACTTAACAGAAACGCTGCATACTGACACCTGATCCAGGTGAAAATTAGCTGATTAAGACCATCAGATCTGTATGAAAGCGTCAAAAAAGCTTGTTAGTGGACCTTTGATATGAGAGGATTCTTGTGCTCTCAGATGTTCTCACCTGATCCCACAAAGCAAACTGTCGGTCGTTCCAACGTGAAGTGCCTGATGTGAAGAGCATCTTCATGTTACCCAGAAACAGCACCTTGCTGGCTTTGTGCTTCTTGCAGTTGGCTTCCTGCAAACACAACACATCAAACAAAGCAATAAGCATACTAAATATTTGATATACAGTTTTTTAAAGTTATATAAACAGCTATAGCCTTATAATAAACTTTGAGGTAATGTTCCTTGTGTGTCCATAGAAGCTTGTTTTGCAGGCGAGGTAGTGAGAGTAGACTGATGTACAGCGTTTGAGTCACTGGCTGCTTGACCCAGAGGTCTGTGGAGTAATGGTGTGGGCCTGCTCAGGCCAGAGGTGTCAGTTTTGGCTGTGTGGTGCTGGATGAGTGCCTGGGCTGGGAAAGGTGGCGACAACTCCCACTTATTGGCTGGGATGCTATTTAACATGGTAACTAAGACTCATTATTTTAATTATTATGGTTTTATTGATTGAAAATTAAGCATACATTAAGTTAGCTGGTACATACCATATACAGTCTGTGGTGCATACTGTAATAACTGCCTTTCAAAGTAAGAGCACTCTGAAATGTAACTGCAGAATTATCTAAAAACACACACACAGAGAGAGAGCGAGCGAGAGAGCGAGCGAGAGAGAGCATTACCTGCAGTAGGTTTCCTGAGCGTGACTCTATGAGTCGGACCTTCCTGTCCTTACAGGTGGTGGCGAGAAGGCTGCCGTCTGTGTTGAAAGACATGGAGAGAACGACGTCTGTGTGGTTGCTGATTGTCCGCACGGGGTTCTTTATCACCTGCTCTGGACAGTCTAGGTTCCAGATCATCACCTGGAGGCATGAATTACACAAAAAGGCTTGGATTCTTTTGTACAAAATTCACTTATTGAAGATTTCAGGTTTAATTAAGCTAAATAAATACCATAATGTCTGAATATACGTAAGGTCTGAATATTTTTTTTTTTTTTTTTTAGATGTAAAAGTAGTTTAAGGGGTATGCTTGAAGCAAACTGGTTTGTATAAAGTGATGTATGATGATGTCTAAAGGAAACATCGCGCTCAGTCAAAGGCGGGCAAAAACACTGCTGTCATAAACAGAGGGTGAAATTAATGTGTCATACAAATGGGAATAGCACTTGGTTGTGCATATGAAAAGTGACAGTTTACCGCAATCAGATTCATTTGACAAATTTCATTTAGACTTGAGACTCAATACTTGTGAGTAAGGTTGACTTCTCCCGTAGTTTAGAGCGAAAATGTTGATGGATTTTAAGCTGTGTACAATACTTCGATAAACAGCTTTTCTTTTTACCTTATAGGTTTTTGTGGCTGTGTTAGCGTTAGTGTGTGTGTGTTTTTTTTTACCTGGTAGTCATAGGCTGTACTGAAGAGGATGTTGTTAGCAGTTGGATGCCACTCAATGAGGCCCACTCTGCGGCTGTGACCTTGAAGCTCCTTCCATGGTGATGTGAGGTTCTTCAGCACACCATGAGGAGGGATTTCCCACACTTTCACCTAAAGACACACACACACACACACACACACACACACACACACACACACACACACACACAAACCACATTAACAAACACACACAAAAAACTAACAAATCGTTTACCTCTAAATCTATGAAAAATGGCCATTACAGAAATAATCAAGGGTCAACAAAATACAGAAAACAAATGTCACACTTTATAAAAAATAGTCTTAAAAGCTGTTGACTATTCCTTTTTCTTTCTGTGTACAAGGGTTTGCCCTGTACCAGGTCAGAGCTGAGGAATGTGTGGAATGACTTCTAGTTCTTCTTGAAGGCTAAACAGCAAGGCAATACAATTATCTCCCTGCTGCTACATGCTTATATTCCAGGGAACTGATAACACATCCGTGAACCACTTTGAAACTGTATTTTGTGTGTCTGTGTGTGTACAAACCGTGGTGTCCTCAGAGCAGGAGGCGATGCAGAAGTCGTTGAAGGGATTCCATTTGACATCTAACACGTTGCCTCTGTGGCCTGATATTCGGGGGTGGAGAGGATCCACTTTACCTGTCTGATACACAAAAACACCCAAAAATAAAACATTAACAAACTCATGTGTATTACTGGTTTAAATAATTACTTTGACATTTTGGGAAATATGCTGAGAAAATTGACATCACTAATATGTGTTGTAAATATGTAGCAAGCTAGCATAAAGACTGGAAGAAGAAGGAACACGGCTAGCCTGGATCTCCACAAAAGGTTAAAAAAATCTGCCTACCAGCACTTTTAAATCTCTCCAATTAACACATTGTATCCTGCTTTATTTAAGCTGTACAAAAACCAAAAAAAACATCAATTCACATTATAATAGCAGGGTTATGTGCCAGACTATTTCTTGTCCAGTC
This sequence comes from Percina caprodes, assembly GCA_013375575.1. Lineage (NCBI taxonomy): Eukaryota > Metazoa > Chordata > Actinopteri > Perciformes > Percidae > Percina > Percina caprodes. Next base: position 732,784 of record JABXJD010000151.1, read on the forward strand.
TCCGCTGGTTGTCTGAGAACTTTATGTTAATCTAATCGGCTGCCTACATATTTACTATACCAGATGTTACAGCGGCATCGCACTTCTCATCTAACTCTAGGCAAGAAGACAAAAAAGTGCATTTCCTAAAATGTACGACTATTGATGAAAACTGATGTAGCAGTTGTCATCTTTTGGTATAACAGGCATTCTTCTTCCTTGTCAAAACCTGGTGCCTACATTACCCACAATGTAACTTGACAACTAACAGTACAGTCGGATATTCAGGTGTGCTAGTAGCGGCTAAAGTAGCCTTGAGCTGCTTGCTTCAAGCAGAGATGAGGAGGAGACGTCTGGTAGAGTCACTTCTTTCTGAGTGCTCACCCAAAGATCTTTTTGTTTTCAAACTTGTAGTCATCCGGCCCAATTTATGAATCACTTTACGCAATTTATCAGACTTCAAGCAGCTCCCTCCGGAGCCTCAAAACAGTCATAAAACCTTCCTTTGGAACATGGAAATGATGTGACCAATTTCTGTGCCTTCCAGCAAACCTAATGCAAGTAAGTAGAACATAAGACTTTGGTTCTTGTATTTACGTGTCATCTACTTTCTCCACAGAAGAATAGCTTATCTGTGAGTACGCACACATAGGTGGGAGGTAAGGGGGAAGTTTTAACTCCTCGAGACAGGGAATGGAGGGGAAAATGAGTTATGTCATTCCTAAGCTTGTACGCAATACCTGCCCATGCCAGGAGGGTGGTGATAATTCACCAAGACGATTTAAAAGATGGTGACAGACAAGGAGAGGGAGAAAGAAGGGAGAGGTGTTCCACTTGATGAATTGCACCAGACCGGAGATATACAGCAGGACTGTAAATTGAACTAGCACATGAGTGAGGAAGTCTGGCTCAGTTTATTTGAAAGATCACTATTGTTACTGATAACACCAGTGGATGTGATAATATGCATTAATATGTCTGGGAGAGTGTTTGATGAATCTTGATTAAGGTGAGGGAGATAAGACAGAATAATGAGGAGAGAAAAAAAGACCACATGCAATGTTTAGGTTGAAGTGAATGAGCTCTCGGGGTTTCCTGGAATTTAGAGATTATTTTGGCTCCACTGCTGCTGTCCTATTTATAATCTGAGAGCAGAGCTGTCTTCTCCAGGTGTGCTGGAAGTGCAGGAGAAACCATTAAAAGGTGAGGAACACTCAGCAGATGACTGAATCATTTCTGAAGTAAACTGCTACGGTTACATGTTTTGAGAAACTGAAAAAAATGTATGTTGATTTTCATGATTTCTCCTGTTGTATACCTTAGGTTATGTAGCTAGATGAAAGAAACCTTAATCATGTTCATTGGCAACAGTATTAACCATCTTTTTATGCTGAGCAAAAAAAAATAAAAATTATGATAAACTACAAGGACCATAGACCATCTTACTTTACAGAAATGGATCAGGCAACTATTAAGGTCACTTTTGGTGGAGGATTCTGTTTTGGAGAGGAGATTATTTTTGTGTTTGTTGTGCATATGCAATCAGCAAGTGACACATCTCCCAGAAGCAGTTCATGTTTTTCACAGAAATCAAATAAATGTGCTGATTTAGGAGCTTGTTCTTACTGTTAGTCGACCATTCAACAACCTATATAGCATTTGCTTTTGTTGCTACTATTTTTTATCAATCTAGCTACACTTTTAAGTATAATGTCCATTTCTAATAACTTCTTTTGGTCAGATGATTATAAGAACTCTTGCATTAGGAGAGAACCTTTCCTGACAAATTGTTCAATATAATGCGACCCAGTACAATACCACCAACCACTACAACCTCAATGATAAACCTTATCACCTTTCTGACAAAACAAAAACTGAAAATGTTTAAGCTTCATAATAGTAGAATTCATGGTAAAGCTCTTGTATTGGATATCCACGACGTTCCACTTCCGGATTGCACCGGTGCCGCTGGAAATTATGCCGGATTTCACACTTTCAGCAGGCTGTCCAGTACCTTCCGCCTTCTTTGTGTTGGAATTTTAAACTATGATCGATTTATGAGGACTATGGTTAATAGATCTCTGCAGGGTAAATTGAGACAGCTAGCTAGACTATCTGTCTAATCTGAGTTTTCTGTTGCACAACTAAAACAACTTTTGAACGTACACGATTTACCTAAACAAGTTCCTTCATGAGGCTTTTTTGCAGCAGCAACTTGGCTCTGCACGGTGCTTAGCACTACCCATGACGATTGTGATTGGTCTAAAGACATGCCAATAAACCAGAGCATGTTTTTCTCCCATCCCGGTATGTTGTGTGGACTAGCCAGACCCTTGACCGCAGCGCTGTGGGGGGGAGGTATGGCAAAGCGTGACTAGATGTTTGCCAACCTGAGAAATGACCAACAGTGTGTACAACATCAGACCGAATTGAACTGCAAGAGGTCTGGAGCCAAGCTGTTCTCTCATTTTTCCCCTTGCAGCATGACCAATTGTTTCACTTCAGAGTACAAATCGACTAAACATATCATAGTATCATTAACAGCATCCTGAGTGAAGTAGTGCACATGCCTCTTTAAAAACCGGCCATGAGATGGAGATACTCACATGATTGATGGAGAGGACGAGGAAGGCCCCTCCCCCTGCACACTCAGTGATGACTGCCAGGAAACGTGGGTTGACAGCACAGAAGTTGTTGTCCTGGACGCTGCGTGTGATTGGCACACCATCATAGCAGCTCTCCTTGGTGGCTGCCTTACCAAACACGTGGCGGAACTTGGAGCTGCGGTACTGAGGACGCCATGTCATCTGAAAGAGGAGGGAGGAGAGATTAGGTCAGTCAAGGAGAATCATCTCTCATATTTGTGGTGGTGGTGGTGGGGGTCCAGTTCCCCTTCTTGCCTACCAGAGCATCAGGAACTTTGTGTTACATATCTAGTAACACTACTACAATTAATGAAGTGTTATTTTCACCATTTCCTTTTAAATGACAATATCTTGTGGCGTTCCACAGGTTGTTGTTTTAATCCCAATTTTATTCCTACCATATGTTATTAATGTAAAGTATGATTATTCTGCTGTCTTTGTCTCCCTGAGTAATAAGAATATGGTAAAATTAAAATTAAATTGGCTTCCCAATGGTTATGTGCTAAAGCACAACTAAACACATCTCAGCGGAAAGGTACCACATGGTCAGATTATGAATAAATGCAAAGCTTCATTCTGTCTGTTTCTGTGTGTTAAATAAGTGACTGATTAAACATAAAATCAGTCAGTCACTCCGTCAATTATAATACAGTACATAAATAAGGTGGAAACTTCCCAAATCCTGAGTCTTTTTTAGCCACTTTCCTTAAGGTGGTCAATACATATGTCATTATTGTGAGAGATAAGTGGCTCTGGTCCACTGGGATGAGGCCTGGCCAGCCGCCATATCTGCTCTGCTATTCTGTCTGGCTTCCTGCCTGCCTACTGCATGGTCATTACTTATGAATTAGGGGTGGAGGAGGCTGATGGACAAGATGTTAATGCATAAAATGGACCCAAACAACACCAACACAGAGACAGCAAGGATGTAAAGGGGCAAAGCAAGACAACAGGAGGCATGGCACAAACACATCACAATACACTGTTTTCTTAAAGATTACACATTACCTAAAAACATTTCCTGGCACAAACATACAACACACTGTTTTTTTTTTTTTTTTTAGAAATCACACGTCACCTAAAAACAATTCCCGTCTTTAAAAACCATGACGTCATTACCCTGTTTTATATGTGGACTGCCTGCTGGCCTTTCAGATGATGGCAAATAAAAACAGCCAAGATGCAAACACAGTGACATCATAGTGAGTGAAATAAAAGTAACAAACTGACAGACAGAAAAATCTGGTTAAAGAAAATAAATAAAGGAGAATCTCAGAGTAACAGACATTGCACAGGTAGAGATCATGACTCTTGTCTCAGTTTACCTTCTACCCCAAGGCTATCACAGAGAGCCTGAAGCCGTCACACTGGACTGTTTCCTGAAGAGGGGGTTCATTAAACTACTCAGGTGTTTAAGAGTCTGCCTCTAAGGCACTATCAGTCACAGCCATAGGACCATCCTGGCAGCTCAACTTGCAGTATTCACACACCTAACTTGTCTGCATTTCTTGCGAGGGCAAAAACCAAACACTTTGCATAACCTCAAACATAATACTAACAATTCAACTTCATTGTCACTATAGTTTAACCTAGTACATTTAAACAGCATTCAAATATAAAGTGCAACTTGCTAAAAATAACTACATTAACAGTAAAAGTGATGTGCAAAAATACTGCAAACATACTGTACAAAGAAACAAAGGATCAACCCAACATCGATTCATCTTTAGATTATTTTCAGAAAATAATGAAAATTGCCCGCTGCAATTTCACAATGGCCAAGAACATGTCTTCAAATCGCGAATCTGCTTCAAACGTTTTACAAGGGGGGAACAGTTCAAAAGCCAAAGATATTTAGTAGACTATCATAGACAAAGAAAAGCAGCAATGATGATTTTGCTTAAATAAGAGTGAGAATATACTATAGGCACAGTGGTGCATTTAGCCAGTGTCAGCATGCTAACATGCTAACATGCTGACACTGGCAAACGCTAACATGGTGATGTTTAGTAACTAGTTTTACTTTTTCTAAACTAGTCTTCCTGACTCGGACATGATTACACTCGGACTCTGACGTGACTGATGTTTAAACTAGTGCGTTAGCCTGCTAACATTTGCTATTAGCACTACAGTACAGAATAGCATTTAGATGGTGGTGCTAGATGAACATTTTGTAAATCACAAAAGTTAGTACAATTCATCCTGTGGGGAACATGAATGTGTGAACCACATTTCGTGGCAATCCATCGAGTAGTAGTCAAGACACTTCACTCAAAACCACAAGTTGTAACCGTTATGGTGGCACTGGAGGAAAAAAATCACCAGATCACCAAAGTCATAGGCGTTCATGGCATTTTTTGCTCCATGAAGCTAAAGTGGCTAGCATGCCCCAAACATTTAAACTATTGACTTTCCCTTTACTTTGGATTTAATGACATGCATTCTTTGTCCAAGTAGTGATTTGCTGTAGTTGTTACATAGTTACTTCCATTCTGGAAACCCAAAATGCATTCTTGATCATTATCACACCTTTGTGGCTTTAAAATTAAAGCTACTCGCTATGCTCTAAAATAAAACCATTCGAAATGTAACCTTATCATAGGAACTTGACTAGGTCAAACAGCAAATAAGGGATAAAAGGAATAAACTATTGATCTCACTGAGAGAAATTCAGTGTTACCTGCTAATAAGCAGGCAACACTTTATTATAAATGTATACATTAGACCAAAACTTTGAATAGCAACTAGTTGGTGGAATGCTCAGTATGACGCATATGCTGTGCCATGCACATCTGGGATGATACAATCAGCATTCATGTATTGCTGAGGCTTACAAGACCAGAGGGAGAAGCTTCCAGGGCAGAAAGCTAAGACATCTTGTCACATCTAAAGCAAGTTGTAATCAGGCCAGTGACAGCTTCCTTTCAGCTGGATCTTGCGGCAGGTACACAGCAGGGCTGCATGGTGGGCGGCCTGTCTCACAGAACTGATGACGAAAACACTATTCTGGCTATTTTTACACCGGCTTCTTGCTGATCAAAAGACAGTCAAGCACGTTTCACTGACAGCAGGAAAGCGGTTTAATTCACAAGGCTTCTTTGACAGGCTTTATGCCTGGCAAAATAAAGAAATGCCATTGTTTTTGTCAGAGGGAAATTTATTTTAGTCCATGACCAGTGAGTCACAGCAGCAACCACAATAAGGGGGCGGTAAAAACAGCCATAAAACTAAACTGAAAACACAGATATAACTTTAAAAAAAAAAAAAAAAAAAAAGGTATACAGTATTGTACATCTGGTTTGCTCTGCAGAGAGTTTTTGTATGGGTCTATACTTGCATATAGACATGCAAAGCATTCATATGCACCTATTCCTCACCTGCAGAGGCTGTCTTTTAAGCACCTTATAACTCAACGCATACACTAGCAGCCACTCCTCTCTTTGGCTTGCCAAGGTTTGGTGCTGGAGGAGGGAGAGTCCAAAGTTTACTTGCTGGTGTCAAGATATCGGTTACTTAAGCAGCGTTGGCCCTATAGCTATGAACAGAAATACAATTTGACCCCAAACCTAATCCACATTACAAGCAGGCACCAAACCCACCTTCTGGACCTGTAGATGTAATGTTTTGTAAATGCTCCAAGTGAAATTCAAGATGGGGAATGTACAGGTGTGAACGCCAGTGTGTTAACAGTAAGTGTGTACACATATTCATTGTGTGTGTCTGAATCAGTGAGACACACTTTCCTCGGTTTAGACTGTCTGCTATCATACACAGATGACAGCTTTCAACCTATGTCTTGTAATTGGATAACAGCCATGTTGGTAATCCAATACCTCATCATTTGCTATTGAGCACACGTGTAAGGGAGTATGAAAGGATAAGACAGGCTGTCTGAGTGTCAGTCTATGAGTGGGTCACTAGAGAATCAAGCTTTGTGCATGCATGCATGCATGCATTTACATGAGCTGTTAAAGCTCTGAAAAACAAACTACGGATGTACATTTTCTATGAGACAGTGTGTTTGTACAGATACCCACACAGATTATATTGGTTATGTTTATGAAAAAATAAAAAAGCCCTGGAATCCACAATTGCACATTCAGTTGAGCTCACAACAGACTGTGAACAGACAGCTTTTACTGTGGGATTCACATTATGCTTTTTCTAAATATTGAAATGGGTTGATTCTAATAATAGCTGAGCATTTCTTTCTTCCAGTCCTGTTTCAAGGACAAAATAGGACTGAAAAAGCCAACATGAATCATTTAAATGTTTAACATTAAATATGTTGACAGTTGTGTTTCATTGTGGGTAATGTAGGCACTGGGTTGGCGGTTTGGTAGAATTAGATTTAAAGCTGTAATTAAAAAAAAAAAGAGGAGGACCGATCTTGGGTCTTTTCTCTTTTGCTTTTTTTGGGCCATCATTTCTATCAGGTTTCCTAACATTGTACCCGTGAAAATAATTGTCAAGATCTGGGAACAGAGTGACTAAAGGTCTGATGGAGCCAAAATAACTGGTTTCTTGCCCTATCAGACTTTTTAGTCGTAAAATTACTTTGTCAATAGTTTATCAAAACGTTTGTCAATAGACAGATGTTGAGTCAAAGCTGGTCTGTAAACTGTGATCTTTAATACAGACATCATAGTCCTAGTTTGACCATTTACTTTATTTTCTCTTTCAAATACAATTGGCTAACCTGGGGGTTTGTCTAAAACATGTATAATAATCCAATTGCATGCGTCATGTGCACGGTCTGGCTATTTTTTGCATTGCTGCATAACCAGATCTTAGCCATCTACTTGGTGAGTGTGCTGTACAGATAGATAACCAACAAAAGTTATACTAAACTAGAATGATTCTTTAGTGGTGTTTGCATCCATCTATTGAAGCTTCATAGGGGGCAGGTATCACATTAAATCAGTAATTTCCTATGGCAGTTTGCCAATATTTCCCTGTTAGAGGAGAGTACACAATCCCACTAAGTACTAAAGAATAACCATATGCATTGTGCAAGGCAATAAGATACAAATCAGAGTCCAACTGTAAACCGACAGACACTAACAATACACTATTGATGGTAATATGTTTAACCCTTTTTTAATTATTATTATTATTATTATTATTATTATTATTATTATTATTATTATTATTATTATTATTATTATTATTATATACAGTATATTATTATTATAATTAATTAATTAATTAATTAAACAAAATGTGCCAATCTGCTGAATGCAATACAATATGTTAAAGGGGCGCTATGCTTTGGCCATTTCTTTGCCGTTTTCTCGCAGATTTCTCTATAGAGCTCCCCTACAGCTTCAGAATAGATATTTGGCTGTGTTTATATTGGCTGTAGATATTTTACCTGTGTCTGACTCCTTGCTCAGTCCGCCTGCCTTTTCCTCTTTCTCTGTTGCACAATGCTTTCCTAGCTTTCTGCTTCTTTATTGCTGGCTCAGCCATGAAGATGGTGTGAAAAACTCCATCGCTACTTGTTAGCCGGTTCCTGAATGGGCGTATGTGTGCAATGCCGTGAAGCAATTTGTTACATCGAGAGACCTGATATCACAGGATTGTTCACGATGCTGAGGCCGGCGGCTTGACGGCTGAAAGTTGCGAGGGTGGTTTTTCCGCTCACAGGCGTTAGGGGGGACCGAGCCGACCACCATTCTACTCAAAAAAAGTTATATAACCATTCCAATGACTCCGAAGCGGTTCAGTTAAGGTAAATTAAGCTAAAGAAAAACTGAGAACTTGGAAAAGTTTTCCAATTTAAATGAGGAAAACTGAAACAGGCCTAAAAATCTGACCAAGCATTCAATGGAAACTTTTATTACTAGATGCTTTACGGACACAGTTTGGACAGTACTCAAAACGTCTTGAGGTAGGAGCTCTTAGCTTCCCTTCCACAGCTGTGACAAGCAGAATTGCATGCTCAGAGGTTCATAAACCTTGACGTGAGAAACAGGATACCAGGCTTAATGAAAAGACCTCAAATAGACTGCAATTCAAACCACAAGGCACATATTTCAGAGAATGGTTGTGTTTTGAAGGGTGGACGCCACCATAAATAGCTATCTGTGGTGGTGAAGATGACTTGACTAGGACGGTGGATGATGATGTCATTGTCACTGTTGTGGAACAGCTTTAGTTTCATTATGACTTATTTTTCTTTGGTCGTCAGCAAAAAATAGAAAATATTTCCATGCTTCTGGAAGTCAATGAGGGGGTACTTGTCCAAGTTTGGGCAAATAGGATAATTAAACTAAACAAGAGTGCCAGCCAAGTCTGCTGTCCAATAAATTAGCGCTGTGCAAAGAAATGTTTTTTAAAAATAGTTTTGCAACTATGCATGGATTAAAGGGAAAGGGCTGGTTAGAAGAAAGATTTTTGTTTTATCTTGTTCAAGCCTGTCTTCACTCTTCACGCACACTGGCTTGGAATTCCCAGGTTAAAAAGTGAACACACACACACACACACACACACACACACACACGAACAAAACCAAGAGACAAACACGGAAGAGAAAGAAAAGTGTGAACTTAAACAATAGGAATGTGAGAAAGTCAAACTGGGAGTTCAGCAGCACTCACCCTGTCGAGCGAGTTGACACTGGCACAAGAAGGAGCAGTGGGTCCTGAAGTTAGTGAGAAAAAGTTACGTATCTGGGTCTGAGTGGCAAACTGCAATCCCACCCCCCCACCTCCATAAACAAAAATCACTTGTCTTGCATTATCTCAAGCACATGGATCAACACTGCTTCTACACTCAAACACTCACACACACACCCACAGCAGGTCCAAAATCTTACTACTGCCTGAGCAAAGTCCTAACCAAGCTTCTTCTTTGATGTGCACACAGACAGTCAGAGGAGACGGTGGGTGTGTGCGTTCAGCATGAAGCCGAGTGTGTGTGTGAACAAGCAGGAGAGAGCAGGAGTGTGTACACTCCCTGGAAGGGAGGTGACTACCAGGCAAGGGAGAGAGAGAGAGAGCAAGAGAGGGAGAGAGAGGGAGCAAGAGGCAGGTAATCACACTACCTCTCTCTCTCTCTATCTGCGCACCGCTCCCTCTCATCACTCCTCCACAGTGTATGCTCAATCAGGATTTCTCGCTCGATCTTTAAAGATCTAAAAATTCGTTATTTCATATTTAAAGCAGAAAAGGGGGTACAACATCACAGTACATTGCATAACAAGTTATGCCCACATTTAATATGGAGTTAATCCAAAATGAATGTACAGTAAAGTAACCAAGTTACATTACTTATAATATAATAATACTTGGATTGGGTTACTGACTACATTAACAGGTAATAAGTAATTGTATCAAAATTCTTCTCCCAACCCTGTCCACCACACACACACCACCAAACCAATATTTCCACTTAATGTTATAAGCCATGGGAGGTTGTCATAAAACATATGTCCTCTGTAAAGTTCAATCAGACTTTCCTCAGACTTAAGAACCTTCAAGTAATAGAAAAAAAAGATGTGATATGCCATCAAAATAAAATTTGCTGGATTGTTTGGCAGACTGCTCAGCTGCCACAAAACCCATTCAGCCATTGACATGGCTTCAGCTGGACAGCTGTGGTAGTCACTCCGAGCCAAACTGAAGCATTGCATAATGGCACATTAGCACTAGAGGCTAGGAGAGGCTAACCGGTCGATAAGAGGACAGGCTGAAAAAAGCTGGCCTTCAAAACGGTCAAACAGGGCTGTAGCTGAGGGGCTGATCAATCGTTGTCATTGCACAACGGTGCATGCCTGCACGCCAGTTTTAAAGTATTCCGATTTTTTTCCAATATTTATTCCAGTACCTGCAATGGTAAGATGTTAGTGAGGTGCAGATTTATGTGATTAACTTGGTGTTCATCTCATATTGTTGCATGCAAAAGTGAGTTAACCAAATTGAACTATGAATAAAGGCTGAATTAATACAAGCCCCCAATACACAACGTAGTCCAACGGTCATACACACACACAAACACTGTCTGTAAGATAAGAAACAAAAGGACACACAAACTGGTAGGTGGTTGGCTCATCAAATGCGGGACTTTGACTCAACAATCTTTTAGGGGAGAACATTCAATACACACCTAACCCTAACATCTGTAGATATTTGTGACCCATTTGATATGTAAAACACAGATATACTGATACTTAAATACTTGGAAATAAAAAATAAGGTTGGTTGGTTGGTTGGTATAATCTCACCAAACATGGCAAGGACATACTTTGAAATGTAATGCTCAAGCCAGTGTCACCGTGGCAAAGGTGTGTCCAAGATATCAAGCAGACAGACTGAAGAAGTGACTGGCCAATGCCACCATTATGCTCCTCTTATCAGCTTTGATTTATGAACACTTTGCTGGCAGCCGAGGCTCCACTTGTTGTTGTTACACACTATTTTTTCTCATTCAGCTCTTGGCTCAGGATTGAACCTTGGCTTTTCTAGGTGTGTGTGTGTGTGTATGTTTTGGCAATTATCAATGAGGACAGGGCATGAGTCCCTGAAGCTTGTGACTCTTCCAAAAGAGTTAAATCCACAAAAGGATAGCTCTCTAATGACAGATCACTCAGTCACAGACTAATAACTGGCTGCTGTGAGACACTATGACCTTCGCTTCCTCACTTTATCATTCCTGATTAGCCGCCTGACTCTGTTTTGACTGTAAAACACCTGGAATTAGTGCCAAGTGTAATACTGTATTTCAGTTTGGGGTCTAAACTGAGGTATAGGCTTTCTGTACTTAAACTGAGTGTTTTTCACTGTGGATTTTAAATGATCAAGTGTTTGCACCTACAGAGCAAATAGTGCAGTCCCATTCAAGTATATAATTAACAGGTGCAGTCAATTGTCATCTGAAGATATTGACGTTCAGTGTACACAGAAACCTCCATTAAAAACAGATCAATGCACACATGTAATTCAGAATGCAAACACATCTCTAAATGACTAAATAGGGCAACACCTTCCTAGAAATTAACCCACTAATATGAGAGTACTGAGCACATGAGAATAGTAAAGTCAAGCTTTTCAATGTAGCTTTCATTTTCATGTTGTTTTAAGCCCTGGTTTTGTTGTTTTACCGTGCAAATAAGCAGCCACACCTGCACGGACACATGGGAAAGATACAGATTCTACAAGACGCTTTTAAAATATTCCAATTCATCCTGTATGTACAATTGTGAATTAACACTCAATTTTATGGATAATGTAGGATATTGAGGGTGATTTAGAGACTTCAATATGGCAGCATAATGAAGTTTGTTTATGTAACAATAAAAAATATTACTTATAACAAATGTTTTTTTTTTTTTTTTAAAAAGGGGGAAGACATACATTTTCCCACTTTTAATTAGGTAGAGAAAAACATCTTCAACTTCTGAGCACAATAAGTACTAGATTTTGTCGGGGAAGAATATAAAAACAGGTGATGCTCAACAATAAAACCTGGGGCGCCCAGACAGCTCGGTTGGTGGTGCCATGGTTAAGGGTTTGCTCCTCGACACAGCGAGCCCGGGTTTGACTTTGACCTGCGGCCCTTTGCTGCATGTTATTCCTCCTCTCTCTCCCCTTTCATGTCTTCTATCAAAAATAAAAGCCGAAAGTGCCCCAAAAAAAAAAAGAAAAAAGACAGAAATAAAACCTGCGAGTTTAATCCAAGTTGTGAAGCTTGTTGTTGTTGAGCTCATGGTTAGTATAGTGGGAGAGCTTTGTGTCTGGCAAGCTCAACTTAGCTTGTTCATTGATAAAAGTGGTGATCTGTTTAGAGGGAAGGAGATACTAAAAGGGTGTGAACGTTTTTAGCTTCCAAAGGCATGACAGAATAAAAGAATTGCACAATTTGAATCTTTTATTATAAGTATTAAAGCTGTAGTAGGCACTTTATTTTCGGCACCGTTGGGCAAAAATTCCATAACAATCTTAATTAATTGAAGTAGTCTGAGAGAAAACTAGACTTGGCTCTGTATAGAGCTCAACAGTCCTGCCCACAGTGGGTTTTGGAAGTAAAAATACATTGCAATTTCTCCACTGACAATTGGAGTACAAGCCATAAAATTGTAACCGTCGATGGTAGACTTAAAACCAGCTCCAACATGACTAAGGGATTGTATATGCTCATTAAGATGCCAAAAGTTCATGAGGCACCAACCTTGTTTTGAAATAAATGTATTTTATTTGCAATGTCTTGGATAAGTATGTCATTACCCACAATCCTACAGTGATGCGTCTGATTGGTGGAACTCATGCTGGTGAGGAGGGGGAGCTGTTGGTACCCGATCTGTGCGCATGCGCAAGATGAGAAGCCTGTTTTACGAGGATTTACGGCTGCACGAATCACCATCTATTCCCTATTTGAGGGACTTTTAAAGTTATTATATGCTGTCTTAGCTAGCGGTTAGCCAAATTAGCTGTTAAACAAACAAACCTAAGCTGCCTTCATTCAGTGGTGCGCGTTTGTTTTATGGGATTAGTAGTTCCTTCGCTCGATAATGAAAATATGTACACAGTATTGTACCTTTGACTTTTTTGGATTTTCTGTTCGTTTTTTTACTCAAAATGATATGTTGTATGTATATGAGTCACATGGTAGCTAAGGCATGGTCTAAAACTCTTTATATACAAATTTTTCCAGACATCAATGGGAGAAATGAATGGGAAATTTACTTCCGGAACAGAAGGTCTCTCGGAGGAACGAGCAAGACTGTTGGTCTATTCAGGCTTCAGAAAATCTAGCTGAGACTTTGGTTATTTCAGAGAGAGAGGAGTGTGTTCCTATTGGCTGTCCTGCGCATGCATTGCCCGTGCAACAGAGAGGGAAGAGGGAGGGCTGCAGGAAGAGGTCTCACTCTATCCTGGTGCTTTTTTGCATATACCACTGCAGCTTTAAATTAAATCGATTCATCAAAAGGTAGACATTTGATCTAAAAAAAAAACACTTTCTCAAACAAATTTCTAGAAAATCTAATCCCAAAACCTATATATTGATATTGCAATTTAAAGATTACATATAACACTCTCAATAGACAACTGCAACAAGACTGAAATGTACAGTTAGTGAATAAAGACACTACTAACTGAGAACAAGTTTGCGTAAAGTAGAACACAGTGCCAACAAAATGAAGATACAACATAAATGATCAAAAGTACTTTGATGGTGTCACAAATCATTGTTGATTTAAAAAAAAAAAAAAAAAAACTATTAAAATGAGCTTTCAAATTCAATTACCGAAATCAAAAGCCGTATTGAAAATTCTTCTAGTATTTTCTTTTCTCCCCGCCGCCCGCTACTTGCATGTGTCCAAAGAAGAAGACGAGACAATGACAACAGAGCATAGCTACCAGCCTGTAGCAAGCAACTAGAGACACAGGGCATTAGCTTACCTGTAGCTGCACTGATACTGGCCACTGTCACGGACAGAGATGACAGAAACAACTAAGCTGAACTGGAAAATCCTTCTGCTTCCCTGAAGATTGTCATTTTGCCTTCCCCATAAATTATGTGTACAAACAACAGATGTAAAGTCTGTGGGCTCCAAATGCACTTTCAGGTGCATTCCGGTGCCACTCGTTAAACCCATGGTGCATTAATGTGCCCCATGTTAATGTGAGTATCAGTGCTGAAACCAAATTGTAGATTGGGAGAAACTTGACAGCCCTCAGTTATACAATCACTGGGTTACATCTCTGCCAGCCTAAGTTTGTTTCCATGTACTTAAATGTGCCATGACATGGTGCTCTTTGGATACTTTTATATAGACCTTAGTGGTCCCCTAATACCATATCTGAAGTCTCTTTCCCGAAATGCATCCTTGGTGCAGAAGTACAGCCACTAGAGCCAATCCCACAATGAGCTTTCCTTAGTATGTGCCATTTCTGAGTCTTTAGCTTTTAAGGAGGGGGCAGGGGAGCAAGGTGGAGGCTGGGGGTGTGGCCTTGACCAACTGCCACTTTGCTCATTTGAAAGCCATGATGTCTCTCTCTCTCATGGGTGGGCCAAATTCTCTGGGCGGGCAAAGCAGAGAAAGTGGAGGTAACCTTGCCCCTTATGATTTCATAAGGGGCAAGATTCCAGATTGGCCCATCTGAGCTTTAATTTTCTCAAAGGCAGAGCAGAATATCCAGGGCTTGGTTCACCTATCGCCATTTCTAGTCACTGGGGGACCATAGGCAGGCTGGGGCAACTCATATTAATGTTAAAAAAACCTCAGAAAAGTGAAATTTTCATGCCATGGGACCTTTAAGAAAATCAAAAAGATGAACCTACCCTGATGTGGTCACGTCAGTTCAGAGGTGATGACCGCCTGAGTGTTGAAAAACAGGGATGGTAATCAGAAAACAGGAAGTGATAAGATGATCAATAGTCATTGTAAAACTATGTTGCTGAAGTCTGTGGTTTCACATTTCATCACATGGACAACTAAAGTGCACTGTGTAATGGTGATCCCACCTGCAGTTAGCTTAAACCTTACATGACTCACGTTTCATGCCCGTGCAGCACACCTCGTCGTTCTTTCACATCTGATTCCCTCCAATATCTGAACACAGCTGTTCCCATTTAGTGATATCACAGCCTCTCACCTGCTTACTCAACTTTGGCAGCGAAACACATTTTGTACAGCCAATAATCCCTGAATTCACATCAAAAGAAACACTGCATTTTATACACTTTTAAAGATCAAGACTCACATGTAAATGTAATCTGTTAGATATTGCATTGTTTGTGTGTATTGTAATAGGCATAAAGAATGTAATTTTTCAGATAAACACAAACGTCTGGCATCCAAGAGTACTACTACAAATAAAACATTCGAGCTAAAGATGAAACCAATTCCTTTATTGGTTTACGGTAAAATAGACCAGCCTCTAGACATGCTGGATGGAGATTGTAGTGCAACTAAGACATAAATGATTGAATCACAGAGAGACAGCGAGAGCTCCAAATACAGTTAAACCACAGGCAGTATTTCAAGTACTTCCCATTTGTTGATTTGTTTGCTAAATGAAACTAGAAACAGAACTAAAATTACTTTATTTAACAAGTCTTGTAGTTTCCTGGATGTGTCGTAAAATAGCAACTCTAAGTAAGAAAATGGATTGGGATCGAATTGGAACAGAGGAAATGTTTCTATGTCTAAAAAAATGAAGCTCATTAAATCCTTTCTCAACTGAATGTGGAGCTGTCCTAAGAAATCGCAGGCCGCTTAAAATGAAAAAAAAGGGAATTCTCTCCTATATAATATGAGGTAAATATAATTATAGATCATGTCACATCACAGCACAGAGGTAAGAGTTTGTCTCAGGTCTTAGCCTCCAGAGGGTTTGTGTTATCTAGTATTAATTACAACAAAGCCAAGCTGCTCTGCAGACAGCCAGTGGCCTCTGCAGCAATAGCTCCTGACACAATTTCAAAATTCAGCATCAAAGAGAAGAAGGTAGAGGGAAAAAAGTGCATCAGCACAAAATGAGGTTTGATGTTTTAAAATTAGCTCAAAAAGCACTGCCTTAGGATTGAGATGCATTTTATTGCAGAATTTACTATTTGTAATACAAATTACATGACAATTATATGACAAATAGGCTGAAGGATGATTTATTATTCAGCAAAGGCAACAAACTTGTTGCACATAGTCAACCAAACAGGGATCTGGGTCACAGGGATCCTTATCACTTAAATACAGTGTTAGTGAGCCACACCAGCCAAGGCCATCCATCCATCCTATAGTAACTGTAGTCAAGGTGAGTTTCGCTTTCTGTGACTCATGAGGATTAGCTTGCCTTTATATAGGCACAGCCACTCTCTATGAACAATACACAGGCGGCGTACTGCTGCAGTGCACGCCACACTATCAGGCTGATGGTTACTGACATTAATACAGTTAGCTAATGAGATCACCCACATTAGCTAACTGCATTAACGTGTTGTGATACTCGATACGCAGAACGTGCAGCTTGCTGTTACTGTATGTGGCATCTCATACCAAGAAGTATACAATTGTTTGTAAGAATACTTTTGAGGAGTGTACAAGCACAACATATTAAGAACTAGTATTTGCACTTAATTTGAAGATCTGATTCTGAAGAGCTTATAGCAACGCAGTCAACACAAAATAAGGCTGATGAGAACGTCATTGGTTGCATTTGGTCATAATCCAAAATAATCCAAACTAGAAGTGCACTCGGAGTGCGCCGACCTTAGCAAAGCACTATCTCACAATGTTAACAAAGTGAAAAAACGATTTGGGTATCCTTGCCGGGATTCGGATCCGTTCTGAAATGTAATGGGTTCTTCCTTGGCCCACGCTACACCCTTCCACCAAGTTTCATGAATAGGCTACTGGGTTAGTAATCAAACAAACAAACAAAACAGGTAATTAAATGCTTTAAATAAATTTTGGCTCGATGGTGGTGCTAGATCAAAAGGATTTGCAAAAGTTATACCAATTCATATTAAAGTGTTCATATTATGCTCATTTTCAAAAAGCATATGAGCACTTTAAGGAAATAGAATTGTCTGTACCAAATTTCATGGCAATCCATTTAAAGCAACACTATGTAACTTTTCCCGCTTTGGTCCTCCTACAGGTTGGAAGCGGAATTGTCCCACTATGTCTCATTGGAACTGGCAAACTTGCATAGTGCGGTTATAGCCGGTAGAGAGCCGCAAAGTGAATGCAGAAGTGCCAATCCCCCTGTTACAAGTTGATAAACCACTGAAACGATTTTGGAAGCATTTTAAGGTAACAAAAGTTCTCTAATGTTGCTTCAACAGCATTAGAGACATTTCACTAAAAACCACAAATGTCAACATGGTGGTGACACCGCATGAAAAGTTGTCGAATCATCAAACTCATAAGGGTTCACCCTCTGCGGACCATGAATATCTGCACAACATTTCAATAGTTGCTGAGATATTTTGGTGTGCATCAGTGGTGGATCAAAATTGCTATCCCTATTCTACAATAGTCCTATATCTATATGAGCTGCTTTGACCCGACACATACTATCAAAGATCTTTAAGGTTGAAGCATTTGCTCAGCTGCTTTTGTTGAGTCTAATCAACAAATGTACACAGTAGCCTTGTCAGGGAGCAAACATACATTTGTTCGACAGCATTCTTCATGAGGTACAACCATTAGGGCTACTTTAGGGCTCTGAAATCAATACGGTACAAACTCACACACACACTCCCAAACACATAAGAGGCCATCTTCTTCTCTTCATGAATAATGAATCAGACTGCTGACCCATCTGTTTCTCGATTAAGACCCTCAACACACTGAAACAGTGGTGCTCAAATAAATACATCCTGTAGCTGCTGGTGTACGTCGCAAAAAATCCATTTGAAACAGTGCTTTTTTGAAAACGAAAAATCAATTTGATCTTGATGAAATAAAAGCTGTAAAAAAAAAAAATCTACCTGGGGTCACACGGTAGATTTGAGGGGTTGCAAGATGATTAACATTTCTCTCATATTTGCTAGTTTTTTTGCGAAATACTGAAAGGTTTTGCCAGATTTAGTCCTGTAAAACTCAAAACTTTAGTGTTCGTAGCTCATACAAACATCTACATTTGTTTTGCTTTGTTGTAAAGGTTGGAAGTCACTATCAGCTCATGTTTTAAGATTTCTATAATAAAGGGGTTTAAATGTTGTAAAGCGTCAGCTGCAGGCCTGTATTGAGAGAGTAACTGGGGGAGGGGGTGTCCTGGATGATTGATTTCCTCTACTGGACACATGCACACAAGTAGCTATGGTATGTGTTAAGTCTACATAAATAAAATAATAAATTAATTACACAACAGCAGAAGTGACCACATTCTACCACACAGAGCTCAGAGGATTTCCTCTTACATATTACCATCTCATTAGTTACAGTTATCTCAACAATACCTGGTGATTTTAGAAAAATCCATAAGATCTTTAATATCACGTACTGCTGTTAAGAATCTTTTCCAGAATGTTTAAAGACTCTATACCTAATAGGAAAAACATATATTTCCCATTTCCCAAATTGGGACTCCTGCACGTCCTAATCAAAATAAAGATAGTAGCCAGAAATGACATATTTTCTTACTCGATTTAGTGAAAGTAAAGTTTTATTATGCATCATATTTGTCTATATTGAGGCTACTTGGTATTATATTATATTTTCATAGAAATATAGCTGCCAGCTACCAGGACAGGAAACAGAAGTGGGTGAAAACTCTTGCTGACGTGGGTTTTCAAAGAGCCACAGGTATTTATTATTCAGGTCTGTGACTCAAATGTAAAGTTAATACCTGAGAGGTAGATACTTTGGCTACAGCACAGGGTAAACCAGCAGCATCAGATTACAGACCGTGTCATTCACTCTGTGTCCTAATGGCTGCACTTTCCTCTTTCCTGCGGCCTTCACAGTGTCACCTTCCTGCGGCCTGAAAAACCTGCACAAGAACATTGGGAGCTTGACGTTGAACAAATCCACAGACTCTCTCTCTCATTTTTTTTTTTAAATAATCCCCTCCATGTTCGGCCTATGTGGGAGCAGATAATCCTCAAACAGTCGGACAGCTGTCATGTCAGAAACGTGCAGGAAAACCTGCCACGAGTGATCTGAGTGACAGTGATGTAACAGTAAAGAGAAGACTGGAAATACAAACAGGTCTTTTTAAACTATTGTTTTAAAAAAAAAAAGTCATTATGCTTTGTTGTGGAAATGACCCGGCCCTGCACTGAAAGGAAACAGGAGGAGCTGGTTTGTTAGGGGGAAGCTGGTGGTCTTAAAGCGGTCAGTATATGACAATAACAGTGAGGTTCTGTGGTCACATGCAGACTCTCCAATTACATAAGAGCATTTTAGCATTTCCTAAACCATTGTCAGGACGGGTACCGTAATCATCCCTGACATCCACCAGCAGACTTGTTTCCTAAAGCCTGTGCACTCAAATATGGCAGATTTGTTTGAATCAGTTTGGTTGTTGCCTTGAGTGCATCACCAAGAGCACCACATGAATCTAAAAAACAACAATTCATTTTATCCTTTCATTTCACAATGTCAAAAGATTAGAGTTGATTAAAGTGTCAGATGAGGAATCAACTTTATATACATTAAAATATCCACTCCGCTTGAAGAAGCGTGTTGATGATGGTCATGAATTGAATGCAAAATAAGAAGAGGAGTCAAACATTTAACAGAAACAGCAACTATTTAAAAAAAAAAAATCACTTGAATATTTTTTCAAACATGTCAAAAGCTTCTCAAATATTTTTCTCAGTTTTACAACGCTGAATATTTTTGAGTTTTAAACTTTTGGTCACACAAGAACAAGAAAGACGTCACCTTAAGCTCTGGGAAAATTTTGATGAGCAAACTTTTCCATTTTATAGACGATTAATCATGACAATGCTTAGGGGAGAATAATCAGGAATGAAAACCATCTGTATATTGCAGCCATAAAGCAGAATTTACACCGCATACATTTCGTAATGGCTCTGATTAGTACGACCACTTGCTTATGATGGAAAAGTAAGCTAATGATAAGCAGAATGTCAGACTGAGTCTTTTTGTTGACTTTATGTCTCTTTTCTACTTTTAGACTACATTTTAACATCATCCCAAAATTTGGCTAGATTGGTCAATGTTCAGCCAAAGTTACATACTGTGAATTGAATTACTCAACTGCATTTTTACAAAGAATGCAATGAAAACATTATTCCTAAAGATGGAGGATTTATGAAGACAATATTATAAATTTAAACTTAATCAACAAGTTTCTAGATTAAATCATTTGTCTAAGAATCCTTACTGTAGCAGCAGGTTCATTGACAGTTTGAGGACAGTTAGCACCAAACAACCATGGCCCTGCTGGGCAGAACTGCAGGCCTTCATTAGGTTCACTGAGGAGTGAATCACATGGGGCCCCTGGGGCTTTGTTTTGGAGGTATAGTCATGTATGAGACAATATCTTGTGGCAACGTCAGGTTTTCCCAACCCCACCTTCTCCAGGCACAGTGTGTGGTTAGGTTCGAATAGTGAAGCAACAGAGATCTCATTCGCCTTTAGGCTCTGTTTACACATACTTGGTTATTTTGGAAAAACGGAGACATTTCCCTTTGTTGACACGTAAACGGTGAGTTTGCCTCTGAAAACGAGTCTTTCTAAAAATTCCAGCCCAAGTGGAGGTTTTTGAAATTTTCAAATCGTACATTTGCTCAGAATCAGGGATATACACACAGTTTTAGTTGCTGCTAAGAGACACATTTTTTATCTTTTATTTTGCCTTAAAAAAATAAAAGGATTTTTCTCCATTTTATATTGTTGTACAATTAATATTTGTGGGTTAGTTTTACAAAAACGTTATTTGAAGATGGTACCTTGGGCTCTTTTAAGTTGTAATGGTAAATTTTCACAATTTATTTACCTTTTGTAAACAAAACTATTCCTGACAGTCTCTCAGCTCTGTGAGGCTGTATGATACAGTGATGCGTTGAGCTAAATGCTAACATCAGCATGCTAACACGCTCACAATGCCAATGCATTGATTGTTTAGCAGTTATGTTTGTTTAATAGATGTTATAATGCTAACATCTGCTAATTAGCAATAGACACAGAGGAGAGCTGATGGGAATGCGATTAGTTATGCAGATATTCGGTCATAAACCAAGGCATTCGACAATTTAGCAATTTGATCTGAGAGTGGGGCTACCTGAAAAGACAAGGGATCACCAGAGTCAGTAGACGTCATCCTCTGGGGACCATTAATACCTGCAATAAATATAATAGTTGTTGAGACATTTGGACTAACATGGTGGAGCGACCAACACTGACATTGAGCCGTGCCACTAGCAGGCTAAAAAAATAAAAGTGAATATCTTTGAATCAATCTAAAGACCAATTGATAGTATTGAAACATGTATTAAGTCACAGATCTCAAAATTGATCGTAAAGCCTTAAGTTGACATCTTGTGTTGTATTTAGCATTCTGTAAAAACACCTAGAGTACACACATCAGTCTAACATGGTTACACAATGACTTGCCACCCTGTAATTGGTTTCTTCACCTCAGTGTGGAGTCATACCTAATGATCCATCAAAGTGGCATAAACTCGTCACATTCATCGGTCCAAACACTGCTGCCGAGCTGTATGTACTCTATCTGGGCATTAGGAACAGTTGGGCTTATTTGTATCAACCAACGCCTTTGACTCATTTGCTTCAAAGTGAAGAAACATCAAAACCATATAAGCATGCAACTAATAATTGATGAATCAACATTGTATTGTTTTTTGAATGTCACAATCACAGTCTCCCAGAGTTCAATGTGAGGTCTTTAAAATGTCTTATTTAGTCTGACCAACAGACCTTGACAAAACTCATCTCGAGTTCCATTTAGTTACCGCTCTGGAGCTTTCTCTTATTTCACATGATCCTCATCAGCAGACAAATTAACGCCCAGAAGTCAAGGAAATATAGATGTTCAAATTTTCCATTTCTACTGAGCACTTTTAAAAACTTCTCATCCATGTTGGCTTGACATTTCCAAAACCCAAAACCACTCAATGAAAGTCCTGCGATGTGATCAAAAGTTCCACATCAGCTATTAAATGGACCCAAAGATGTTCCGTGTGTTATCACAGAAGACAGAAAATATTTCCATTTGAGAACCTGGAATCAACACATTCATGGTAGGCCTTTTTTTGATTGTAAAATGACAAAACAATCTGTTTCTGCTCTATTGTACCACATCATTGTCATTTTGTCTCTTTTTCCCCCATGAAATTAAAAACACTACACTTGCAGTTAAGAGTCCATTTTTAAAAGTAAAGGCCAACAGGCACCTGAGGTAATTGAGGCACACTATACAGGTTATACCTTCTCTTATTTGGAAATAACTTTATTACACAACAGCAGCATATTGCAGAGACATATGGGCCAATAGGGCCCTCAGGCTCAAGGGCATATTTGCTCAAAAGCACGCCTTCAATTCACAGCAGTAATTACAGAAGGTAGGACTTTGATACCTGTAACCGTTTATTGACCACTTAAAAAACCTGAACTCAACTCTAGATACCGTATTGACGTAGATGACAGTGAGATGTAATTTAAAACAGTAAATAACTTAGAAGAAAAACTGTAGCAGCCTCTGCTTTGAAGCTTCTGAATAACTACATAGCAAACAGCACAAGTCACAAAAAAAGTGGGAGAATCTCCGGTATGTGTTAACAGTTGGTGTGATAACATGCCGGAGATAACATTCAGCATTTTATGGCCCAACCTAAAGGTGAACAACAGATTTCACTAGAGAGAGGTAAATTGAAGAGTATTAAAATACTACAAACTACTCATTAAAAAACTGAATGACGGCATGAAAACGTGTTGTTTCACCCATGTTTCAAGACCACCGAGGTTGATATTTGGCTGCAGGAGTTTTCTGTTTCCCACAAGTGAAGATATGTGTTGCAGACTCATTAGTCTAATGCTCATTTTGGCAGGAGTTTGCCATTAGGTAGATGACAGGCCTACTTAGATCTAGAGCTGGCATGACACCTTTTTCACATACCTCCAAAAGTCCTGACTCATGTTGTCACACTTAAACTCATATTACTGCTTTTCACAGCCTGAAACACCAGTCTGGTTTGTGAATGAGACGCTGGTAATTGCATATACATTTGCATCTCACACTAACCCGTACTACATGTTTGTCCAAGTAATTTATCAAACATGTCCCTCAAATGCCAAAGTGTAGTAACTGGGACATAAAAGTGGGCAGACAAGTGTTTAAGAATGAGTAAAATGTTTTTAAAATCGTTAAAGGAATAGTTATACTTTTGGAAAAGACATAATTTGACTTTGTTAACCAAGAGTTAGATGAGAAGATTGATGACTCAATCTAACTTTTTAAAAAGGTCCCACAGCATGAAAATTTCACTTTTTGAAACACAGCTTTTTAACATTAATATGAGTTGCCCCAGCCTGCCTATGGTCCCCCAGTGGCTAGAAATGGCGTTATCAGTAAACCGAGCCCTGGGTATCCTGCTCTGCCTTTGAGAAAATGAAAGCTCAGATGGGCCAATCTGGAGTCTTGCCCTTATGACGTCATAAGGGGAAAGGTTACCTCCCCTTTCTCTGCTTTGTCCGCCCAAAGAATTTGGCCTGTCCATGAGAAAGAGAGAGACATCATGGCTGTCACTACCCGCAGATTTGAGTCATGCATGCGTCACTATTTGATAAATCCGGCTCTTAAAGACGATTGTGACTGGTTCAAAAATGTTTTTGTCCTATCCCGGAATGCTGTGTGGACTAGCCAGATTCTCCTGCACAGCGCCGTGGAGGACTTTCAATGTGAGACTATTTTGACAGCAAATTTTTAAAAACCATAACGTAATATGACCATTTTGGTCCATAAACAGTAATACTTAATTATTGAGCAGACCAATATTGAACTGTACTTGCTGCCCTGGACCTGCCCCTGTGGAAGTGATGCTACTCTAGAAGAAAGAAGAGGACAGTCCTACACTTCTCCCACTGTTTCCACATGTGCTGAACATTAGACTCAGGTCATTACACACAGTGACCTGGGTCACAGAGTTAATGATGTGTTTGCAGACATGTAGATGACCTTAACTGATGGGTACAATACAGTATATTCTAGATGTACTGTACTTAAAGAAACTGTTGCTCATGGAACATATGAGGAGCTGCAACCAGTTAATGATATTATGTATTATTTTTCTTCCATTGCTTGTTTTGTCCAACAAATATTTAAAAACCCAAATAAATTACATTTGCAATGATCTAAGGTGGAGAAACACCTCCAATTTCTGAATTAATCAATTATGAGTGTTCTTGGGAATTACTTGTCTTTTGATCGACTAATTCATTTACAAATGGTTTCAGCGCTACATATAAATAGTATAGAGTACTAGTTTCTCCCATTACTAGTTTCTTGTCCATCAATATTTTAATACATTTTTTGATATACTTTATAATTGAGATGTTAGGAAGCTACAAAAAGAATTGTTTCATTTAGAGTGGAAATGATTAATCGTGTTTTTTGACTGTTGGTGGGATGAACAAGACATTTGAAGATTTCTCCTCGGTGAGTGCACTGGCCATTCTTATATCTAATCGACTGGTCTTTTTGGTGCTACATAATAATTTTGTGTGTAGTTTCAGTAGTTTCCAGACAATAACTAACAGTTTTTGTCAATCTGCTTTATATTACATTTTTACAGATTTTTGTTAACTATGGCTAAACAAAATCTGATTCAATGGTTTATAAATGTTGGGAAGCTTCAGGTATCATCCAAACACAGTAATGAATATATTTTATTTAGAACTAAAACAATGAATTGATAAATCAATTTGGCAATCAACAGAAACTTAATCAGCACGGTTTCAGTCCCTTTTCAAATGTAAGTC
Organism: Percina caprodes; assembly: GCA_013375575.1. Taxonomy (NCBI): domain Eukaryota; kingdom Metazoa; phylum Chordata; class Actinopteri; order Perciformes; family Percidae; genus Percina; species Percina caprodes. The sequence goes on from JABXJD010000151.1 coordinate 757,828, forward strand.
TTCTGTACTACTCCTTGGCTTATATGACAGTAAAGTGAATATATTTAGGTTTTGTACTGTTGCACTTGTATAACAGTTAATACATAAGGCTCTGGGAAACAACAGTGAACTTTTTTCCAAAAGTTTTCTAGCGTTTATGGCCACAACAAGCATTCCAATAGTTTTAATTAACATTGAGTGTGGGAAAAGTTCATTTAAATGTAATTTTAAACAGTTTCAGTAGAAAGATGTGCACTTCTATATCACATCATAAACAGCAATCCTATCTATGCAGAAGGGGAGACACGCTTACATGCAGATGACCTCTCTCACACACACACACACACACACACTAAAATTAGCACCATTTTACCAACCAAATACTGGTAAAATGTGCAAGTGGCTGGTCGAGTTGCTTCACTCACCAGCCAAAATAGCAATGGCGTGGCTGGTAACATTTGACACACAGACAGACACACACACACACACAGAGACACACACGTTGTGTTGTGGTTTTCTGTCCGCCGGGTACAGGAGGCTGTGGAGCCGCATGGCAGAGCTCCACGCTACCAGCGTAAAGCCAAAAATAAAACCGGCGCGGCTCAATGTGTTTGTAGTGCAGTGCTACAAACATGCCTGCATCATGACAAGCGGCCACTAACGTGCTAGAAGAGTTTAGACGGAAGGACACTCACCTTTGAGACGGTCATAGGGTGCGAGAGGCGTCGGCAGGTGGTGGTAGTTTTCCCTGGAGAGGACTGGGTGAAGTGCAGCGCTGGTGTCGTCGTGTTAACGTGATATCGCCGGTGGTTGGTGCATGTTGGTCATTTAAAAGTCAGGATGCCTAGCTCGACCTTAAGAGTCCCCAAACATCAAATAAAATAAAAATGAAAGCTCACAGACAGAGCACGTCCCACAGTCACCATGAAAAAAAGAAAACAAGAGCCGGAGGGAGGAGGGAGGAGGATGAGGAGAGATGGGAGCACAGGATGCGACGAGAGGAGGGGGAGGAGAAGGGGGAGGGAGGGGCGATGCAATCTACAAAGTGTAACTCGGGCCTATAAAACATTTCCCAAAATAAAATAATAGCTAAACCCTTTCAGACCCCCCCCCCCATTTTCCTCTCATTATCTCATGTAGAATTGAGGGCAAAGAAAATGTCCAAAGAAAATTATATTTCTATATTTCTTGCATGGATTTTCCATAATTGTTTTTAATCATGTGAACTATACAGAAAGGTTCTCCCACAACTATCTATCAATCAATCAATCATTTATTTATTTCTATAGCACTTTATAGTAACCAGAAGTTATCCTAAGTGTTTCACATCAGAAACCAAAAATAACATAAATCATCAAATCATCATACAAAAATTAATGAAATCAGAAAAGGTTTTACTCAAACTTTGTTCCTTTAAAGTAAGAAAACTATTGGGTCAACTCATTGTTTCAACATAATACATATTAATATTGTTTCTTTTGCAGTCTTGGTAGTGTTCTTAGTGAATTAAATACATATTTTTGTTAATCTACATTTTTAGAGAACTACCTCTAAAAGTATTATCTGATTCAGTTTCTAATGTGAGATGTGAGGAAGTCTCCAAACAAGCTATTGGAGAAGTCCTTTTTGAACAGTTTACATTTAGGCTATTTCATTTTGCAGTCAGGTTCTAATATCTCTCTCACACACACACACACACACACACACACAGAGCTTATCAGTACAGCAACACCAGGTGGTGAGGGTGGGCACACACCTCTCCCACCCTCATCCTTCACCGGAGCACCCCAGGGCTGTGTTTTGAGCCACCTGCTGCACTCCCTGTGTACACACACACACACACACACACACACACACAAGTGTGTAGCCACTTTCGACTCTAATGCTGTCATCAAGTTTGCTGACGACACAGCTGTGGTGGCCTGACCACAGACAACAATGGAAAGGTCTACCAGGAAGAAGCCCTGTCCCGCTGGTGTCAGCACACAAGTTTTAATCCCATATGTGTTCCTCATATAATATTTGAAAGAACAGTTTTGTGTTCATTTACATCATGTACATCTATATTTGAGGCCGTTTGTTGCCCCCCAGTGTTGAAACACAGCCATCACAAGAGGACTCATGAGAGCAGGAGGCCAGCAGGAGGAAATCAGAGATATGACAAAGCTACTGCACAGTCATGCATCAATCATTTATAAAGAAAAAAAAAATGGCAATACTCTAAACAAGACAGCATTGATCCAGCTGGTGTGTGGCAAATAAGATTGTTTAATGTTCATTAGATGAAACCGGTGCATTTCACTTACTTTCAGTTGAAAAAGGCAAAAGAATCTGCATGTCTTGAACATTTGTTAAATTTGTTATAGAACCAATTGACTAATACTAGTAAATATAGTACATTATTAATAAATTAATAACTCCTGACTTGATTCAGCATGACGTCTTCATCAGGGTTGCCTCAATTATGGCTTCATGCGTTCACATTAATGCTGAAAAAACAATGTGAATGTATTTCTGGTTGACATGTTAATATTCGTTGTAGTTGTTTTTGATGGCATTTGAGAAACATTACTTACATTGGTCTCAGAATGATGTTGAGCTTCTACTGTTTCCACCTCTAATGTCTCATGCTGAAGCAGGCAGCGACGCTCAGTGACTGAAGAGCGACACACTCAGATCACATAGTAATTTCACATCTTCATAACTACTTATATACGAGGAAATAAATGCTGTTTAGTTTCTTCTAAAAGTATAGAAAATGCATCTTGAATCACCCTCCCATAGACAAACTGCTTTGAGGGAAACCATGTGAAATGAACTTTGTTAAGCTCCATCTGTCTATCCTTTGCTATGAGTTTGTCAAGTACAACACAAGACTGTGTGAGCCTCAGCTACTGTGTAAACACAACATGAATGTTACCTGGGCTGTAGTAAAAGTACCAATAAGACCATGTTAAAATACTCCATTAAAAGTAAAATTAGGTAAATGTACTTTAAAAGTATCAAAAGCTAAAGTACTTGGCAATACTGATGCATCAACACAAAGTTCTGAAACACAAATTAGTTTTTATTTTTTTTCTCTGTTTTTTTAATGAAATATAAATAAACACTAACGAAATAGACCTACCGTAACTAGACACTGATGTTTTCTAACAGGTCACAAGCCTTAACATTGGGAACCACTACTGTAATCTTTAACTATTTTATTTTAAACACTTTTGTGTTTCTTTATATACGATCTTAATCTGTAACTAAAGCTGTCAAATAAAAGTAGTGCAGTAAAAAGTAGTATAAAACGGAAATACGCAAGTAAAGTATGAATACCCCTGTATGTGTACTTAAATACAGTACTTTAATAATTGAACTTAGTTACTTTCCACCATTGGCTGTATGTAAAGAGGTTTCCTCATTTCTGATTTGTCAGAAACTTGTCACCTCCATGTCGCGTTTGTGATCATAGACGTCCTTTGCTTGCTATATTTGGACACTGCCTCAGATAATAACCAGGTGAATAATACATTTACAATTCATTTATCTACAGTGTGGCTGGCTGAAGGAGTGGAGATCCAGCAGGGTGCTCGTCATCTGGGAAGGGCTGTGTGGAAATAAAGCAAACAAGATGTTTTTCTACATACCAAGTCTTCAGACTGCTTTCAGGGATTTTAGGCGTGGTTTGCCAAAACCAAGTGTGAACTACGTAATTGGTCTCTTCCCCCAGAAGCTTAATCGTCAAATAGTTGAACTGCTCGGACAAGTTGTCTGGCTTGTTAAGTGTAAAACAAACACAAATGTCTTCATAAACACAATTGTGGGTTTGTTTATGCAGTCACCACATGTTCATTGACAAAATTAGTTTTCTCAGAGGAACTTTTTATGACAAATGGAGCCAGACACTTATTGTTTAAGATTGCCTCTAGTGGCCTCCCTTCAGGTTAAATTGACTCGGTTTAGAAGATTATGTGGCCTTTTAGAAATTTGGGGAAATAGAGGGTAAATCCAACTATTGTGGTTGAAGATTCAGTGTTAGGTGTTTTAGTTTGTATACTGTCCAAAATATTATATTTTAGTTGTAAAGTGTTATCTGTTTTTCAGCAATTATTGAAGGACTGGAGCCAGATGAATTATTCTCAGGGAACTGTACAACTTCTGGAGAGCCTCCTTTTTTAGGTTTTGGTGACAGTTTGGAGAAAAGGGGAGACTGTCCTACTATATTTGGAACTGATCAATACAATATTTTCTCAAGTGGGAGAAAATTTCTTTCTTGAATAAATCTGTAAGCGAAAGGATGACTTTAAAGCACATTGATCCATGATGGTCCATGTGGGAGTTGTTCTTTTCTCTTCGTATTGTTTTTGTTTCTTCATTTCTGCAAAATGGGGAGGTTGTGTGACTTTACAGTATATTTTTAATAAGGCAGCTTATAAAGAATTCATGATTAATGTATTCCTTTTTGTGTAAACATACGCATTTGAAAAGATTGGCTTATTTTGTGATATGATCAAAAAGGATTTTGCAAATATATATATATATATATATATATATATATAAAAATCAGCAAAGGTATCAAAAATGTATCTGTTATCGTCACATCCTTAAATTGTCAGAGATCTTTGCCAGAAAACACATTATGTAGCCAAAAACATACTGAAAGTTATCCATACCTATATTCAACTTAAATAATTATAAAAAGAAAAATTCAAAAGTCTAATTGTGGATTTAGTAAAATTTATTTATCTACAATTATCCCTCTATTCAGGCATACAGACCGATAGATTCTTTATTCATTTCAATGTGGCTCATAAACTGATAAGTTACACAATAATATACAGAAGCTGGATGCCACTACTGGACAAAAAGTTGCAAAAATATCTTTTTTGTCTTGACATGTTTTCTGTCTGTGTTTTGCAGCATATTGTAGAGCGGTCAGGTTGTGACGTCAAAGTGAAATGGAACAACTTGAGTGTTAAAATACTGAAACATTGAATTTGAACTGATTGGGGTGTGAAGATGAATTCACGGTGCAGCCCAGTGACACATTGCAGGGGATGCTGATGCTGTAGGTGTAGAGTACGTTATCTTTATGATAAAATGAGAATATCAAATCTGTTTACAGTTGCATTGTTGCTACATTTTAAATTGTCCTTTCTAAATTTTCCAGATGACTTGTGAGTCAATATTAACCTAGTGTTTTTCTTGTGATTACAAACTATATGACAATACATTATAATAAACACAAGACTGGTAAAATCCATCACAAAGTGATGGTTAAAAGTAGCAGAGATGAATGCACTGACATGTTTGAATGTTCTCGCTGCCGCTAAAAAACTGAATGACAAAAAAATGGCAAAATAACTAACACGTATGTGTGACGTGACAAGAAGGTAAAGAAGGTAATGAAGATGGCAGCTGGAGAAAGAAACTGCATCAACAGATTTGTCCTCTTCTTCAGTTTCTCAAGTGTGTTTTTGCAAAGTTTTTTTTCTTGCCTGTAGGCTGACAAATATTCCCATCTCTCCTTATTTTTTCTTTCAGTGTTTTTCCTCTAGTCCTCGTCTTCATCCTCCTCAAAATCATCGTCTGTCTGGTCTCTGGTGTCGAGGTCGTCTTCATCGTCCACCTGAAAGGAAAGCGTCACTAAAGTCTAACTAAAGCAAACACACAAAACACAGCTGAGTGGTCAGGACACATGCATGTCTTTGAAGTTGTAAAGCTTACTACTCAGGACATCTGTGCTACTAAGATTATTAAAAGCTTGGAGAGTCTAGTTTTAAAATCAGATCAAATAAATGAGCAGGAATGAAGATACAGCATGGACGACAAGAGATTCATCTTACAGGTGGAAAAACATAATAGACAATACAGATCTTTTATATAAAGGCAACGCCAGAAAGAGAAGGCATGGAGTTTAACTGTAGGAGTGCCTGGAGTGGAAGGTAGATAATAGCTTATTAAACACGTGATTGTTCTGTAAAGCACAAAGTAGAGACAATATAATCTGCGAGTTGGGCAGGCAAGACGCTCCACTTCCGAGATGCTCCCGGTGTGATACGACGCGTGGCGGAGGACGGGATAAAACCAGAACACAGCACAAACGTGCCCATTGGAAAATCGGGGTTAGAGTTGCACGCTGAAACATGCTCTTTGTGCTGCATGTAGCCAAATGTGCAGGGGGGGGTCATTCAGAGACATTTACACAGCTGCTTTCTTTATACTTTTTATGTTTTGAACCTAAGTACTGACAAAGGTCAATCAGCCTCTGCAACCTACAGTCGGTCATATCTTACATTCTGTATGTAGGTTTGCAGAGACGCTTTTGTTCCCAGAAGCATAATTCCATTGTTTATGGTAACCTCCGCAATCCAGTACCGGTACGGAAGCAGAAACATCATAATTTATGATTTTCGAGTGAGATGTTGCATGTACACGAGTTGCATGAACAAGAGCTCGAAGCAACTGAACCTCGTCAAAGTGAGGTGAAGCCGTCGCACTGCACTGAAACTAGTAAGTAAATTCTAAAATGATTGTCTTTCATAGCAGCAGTTTGGCACTCGCTTGCTGTTTTCAGCCAGTTCATTGCTGCTGAAAATCCAGATTCAAACACGTACAATCAATAAACACCACACAAGCCTATTTGATTGACTTAGTATTGAAGCAACAATATGAGTTTGAGTCACATTTTAGTCATTAGACTGTTAGTTGGAATCCACTTTTAGTCTACAAAAACATTTTAGTCTAGTTTTTATCTGAAATTTTAGTCTCATTTTTGCTTTGCATTTAAAAAAGCGTTACAGTCTACAGTTGGCACTATTTCATTTATTGTTGAATATTTTTTTAGTCATATTTACTGTTTTCATAGCTTAGTTATTATTTAGTTTTAGTGTTGGTGTCATCATAGAAAAAAAGATTGTCAACAAAAACTTTCTGGCATAGTTTTCCTTTGGCACATTAAATCGGTCTACGTCTACGAAAACTCCATTCTCCACAAGTTTAGATGAGTGAGGTTTCACAACAGTAAAGCTTTTCAGCACTTATAAGAAGATAAAAGGTTGTGCGAACTATTGGAATTAGGAGAAGTTGAGAATGATTATAATACTGATTGTCTACCGTCTCTCCCAGGTCTTTGAGTTTCTGCTTGAGGCTGAGGATCTTCTGGTCCTGGTCTGCCAGCAGCATCAGCAGGTCGTCCTGCTCCTTCTTGGACTCTTGCACCTCCGTTTGCAGCTTGGCCTGCTCCGTCTGCAGGATGGCCACCGTACTGGTGGCTGTAGCCAGCTGCTGCTCCAGCTCCGCCCGGCTCTCTGACAAGCTCTTTGCTTCCTCCTGAACCAACGAAGAACATGGAGAGGACATAGCGACAGAAGGGAAGGAGGTGTGGATGTTGAATAGAAAATGAAGGGAATTTCAAAGAGGTCAGAGCCAACTAGTGTTTAAATCGTAAAGTGATGCTTTACAGTCGTACACACATTCTGTTGAACAGTTATTCTACACACCTTGAGTCTCTCTGTCTCAGTCGTCTGTGCTGCGAGTCTGCTCTCCACTTCTGCCATCTTGGCAGCGTTTAATGAGCCGTCAGTGCTGGAGACTGCGTCCGAGGACTGAGAGAAACCAGTGGCAGGTTGATTAATTTAGCATCTGTCAAGATATAATGTGATCTATTTGGCACAAACTGTCATATTTCAATGATATTTACCCCAGCTTCAGCTCTTCTAAGCAGCTCTTGTCTCTCTGTCGTCATCTGGTTGATTTCTGCCGACTGGGACTCGACCTGACTCCTCAGAGCCTCCAGCTCCTGCAACAAACAGAGTCAAGCAAACAAACTAAAGATATGAAAAATGCTTTTGATCGAAGTTTTGTAGGGTTAAGTCTGGTGATATTCTGGGAACAAACAGGCTGGGGCAAAGTGACAGAAGGCAGGGAAGTCCAAAAGAATTAACAGTAGGGCTGCACAATATCAGGAAAATATCTAGTTTATTTTTGACTGAGATTGCAATTGTGATTCAATTGACGATATTGGAGGGAATGATCATTTTTGTATCATTCTCATTTTCCTTGAAAAATATTAATATTTAAAAAATTAAATGATTATAGTGTGATTCTTGGGAGGATCTCTACCAAATATTTTCTTTAATCTGTAGGATACCATTGGTAGGCCTGAAGGTCTCTGCAGCACCACAATATGAAGTTTCAATGGTTTGACATATATTCTGCAAATATTGCACCCCCCTGTGATTTTGATAAAACTGTGATTAATTGTGCAGCAATAATTAACAGGCAGACCATTAATGTTGGTTTTCGTCTTTTCGTGGGATTTGTTGACAAAAAGAGAAATATATAATAATGCCAGCTTCAGCCCTTACACATACATTCACTGGAAAACAAAGGTCAGTTCCACACTCTTAAAGGGGAAGTGTATTAGTGATGAATCCCACCTTGAGCAGTTCTGTGTTATCTGATCCTCCTGCTGAACCTCCGGCTGTCTCTGACCTCTACAGTTACATACAGAGAAAACAAAATACATTAGTGACATACTAGAATGTCATTTTCATTGTGACAGAATTAAAGTAAAACTCTAGATCCAGTTCTAATTGTATTGTACATATTATATTTAGAATAGGGCTGAAACTAATGACTCTTCAATCAATTAATCTGCAGATTATTTTCTTATTCCTCGTCCACAGAATGTCAGAAAACTGTAAAAAAAAAAGAAAAAAAAGAAATAGCATCCATCAGAGTTTCTCCAGAGCCAAAGGTGACGTCTTAAAATGTCTTGTTTTGTCAGAACAATAGCCCATAAACAAAGATGTTCAATTTAAAATGATAAAAAGGTGATGAAAGGTGGCATATCATCAAATTGACGAAGCAGAAACTTGGAGATGTTTGGAGTTTTTGCTTAAAAAGTAACTTAAATGATAAAAATTGATTATCAAATCAATAGTTACCTATTCATTTTTGTGGATCGACCAAGTGCAGCTCTAGTTCAGTCTGTCTTACAGAGATCAGCACACAAACTCTTAAGTCCCCAGGGAAGTGTTTCTCAAGTTGTTGAAACTTCTGTTGTAAGAATTTATTTGTTGTTTTAAGTAATTTTAGTTTGCCAGAAACTGTAGTTGGTATCCATTTACTGTAATGTTGTCTGGCTGTTTCCACAATAGTGAAGGCGTGGTCATTTATTATCCAAAGTCTATCTGGTGTTTATATGTTATCCATGGATCCGACCACATAAAAAGTTTGTGTAATAATGTCAGCTGTTTCAATCATGTTCTGTGTACAGTGACCACGGTTGCTGTTTGGGACGTTGTGTCTGGAGGGGGTGATGACACACAGACACAAAACACACAGAGAGAAAGAGAGTAGGTAGACATTTACTAACCAGGTTGTTGATGAGTGCATCTTTGTCATGGAGTTGTGTCTGAAGGAATGTGTGCTGCTTGCGGAGCTCCTCCACCTCCTCTCTGAGCTGTGTGAGCTCCTCCGTCTGCAGCCCGTTCACCTGAGAGCTGTCAGACTGATTCTGGTTCTCCTTACCTGAAGTGTAAACACATCCGCACACAAATGTGAAAACGGGATATTAATGTTGACGTTACTGATTTTTGTAAAATGCACACGTGTACAAAACACAAAACCAGTTAATGTAAATACAGTAATATAGCCGAGTGTTACTGTATTCTTTTTAGGCTGATAATGAATTTGATATTCAGGAGTTTAAGAAAAAAAAAAGATGTATTGGCCAATAGAGTGCCTGGAACAGTCAATTCTCATATTATGGGAAGAGTTTAGATTGTTTTAGTTCTCTCAGTGAGTCTTTTTAGAGGCAAGTCTGTTTACAGCTGGGGTTTTACTTGCATAGTTTTTAGCCATTATCCTATGCTGTTAGGAGAACTGCATTTTACTCACTATTTAAAATTCTTTAGATAAGACATTGTGGACTTTGCTCTATTCAGCAATTATACAGAGAAACAATGAAACCACATCAGCCATCAGACATGTTTTAAAAAAGAAGGAAAAAGAAGAAAGAAAATTACTTTTCAAACTGTCTTATTTCTATTTTTTCTGGTTGCTATTGTTCCTTCTTAGTTTAATTCTGGGCTACAGTATTTATTGTACTTGTCCATGCATATAGCTTTGACTGCACTGAAGCAGTCGGATGGACTATTCTGGTGCATCCTTTTCCACGTCTGAATAAGTGATATGACATAATGAGTTAGATGAGAAGAACGATACCCCTCTCGTGTCTGCAAATCAAGAACAGCGCTAGAGTTGGGATGTTGTTAGCTTAGCATAAAGACTAGAAGCAGGGGGACATGGTTAGTCTGGCCCTGTCCTAAGTTCAAACACACATTTAACAGTACCAGAAAACTCACAAATTAACAGGTTTCATCTTGTTTGTTTAGTACATACACAAACAGAAATGTTGTTAATGCTATTTTTTTTTCAGGAGAGCTACATGATGTAACTATTTCTTGACTACAAACAACAGTTTATCCAGCTACCGAGTACTTCTGTGCAGCGTCTCAAGCCTTAGCAAGGATTGACATATATGGTCGTATGGTCGGGGAGCACAGGTTTTAGTTATGCGTTTCTGTACAGATATGGTGGTACTAAAATCTGCAACCTTACTGAGATGACAAGCGTCCACGCAATCACTACACCTTCCCTTTTGTTTACCAAAAGAAATGCTACATAACTTCCTTCAAACCACAAATTGCCCTTTTCACATTGTGTTGGTGAAAGAAAGTGATTAAGTGTATTTCCCAACATTTGTTGAACTACTCCTTTAAACCTCTGATTGTGCATGTTGTTGCCCTGTACACACACTGTTGTAAAACTGTATCTTGTGATGTCGCTACATATCACTGCTGCCTCACATCGCAGCAATAAAGCAGTAAAATGTTATAATCAACAGGGCTGGTGGCCAAAAATAAGAAAACAAGACCAGAGTTTTTAAAATTAAATAAAATTAGTTAATAATTAAATTACACGGAAAATTAATTGAAGACATTTAATTTTTCCAAAATCACTTTAGGATAGGATTAAATTGTGCTTATTGTTAATTTAACTTAATAAACTAGACACAAACATCTCCTACCAGTCAACCAATGAGGGGAACCCACCTAATTTCAGCTTGAGGATGTTGTACTGATCCTTGTGCTGCTGGATCTGGGCCAGTTGCTGGGTGAGTGTAGTCTGCATCTGTTCATTCTGAGACGAAATGGACGCTACCTGCTCCTTTAGCTCCTGGATCTGAGCATCCTGAAGATCGCAAAAGAAAAATATTTTAGTAGGTTGTACATTGTTATTCGCCACTTGTACGTTTGTACATTCTTTACTTTGTATTTTTGTATCTTTATTTTCTGAATAGTTGTTTTTGTATTCTATCCTATTTACTATTTCTTGTATATTCTGTATGTGTGCTGCACATCTTTTATTTTGCTGATGTAGCACTGACATTTCCAATTTTGGATCAATAAAATTAATCTAATTTGAATAAAACAGTCAACAGGAAAGTGCATCAAAATTAAAAACCTTAAATACACACACACGAAAAACAAAACAAACATCAGTTGTTTACCTGTTCTCTAATCAGCTCTTTATACTGAGTTACAATGTTGTCATGTTGTTCTAATGTCTTCTTCACCTCCTCTTCCTTCTTCTCATCCTCACTGGATTTGTGAACCGCTTTGGTGATCACGCCTGTGTGGAGTAGCGGGAGAAATACTTAGTAGAACACCACTTAACTTTGCAACTGCAATGATGAATTAACCATCACTGGATGCGGATAATTCCCTTTGACTGACCCTCCAGTTCTTTGACTAGCTTGGTGAACTCGTGATCGAACAGCATCTGCTCTGGAGACGGGAAGACTGGCTGGGGCTTCTGAGCCGCCCGCGAGTACAGCTCATGTTTGGTGATAAAGCCCAGTTTCTCTACAAAGTTTTCCTTTCCAATCCGCTTCTCGATGAGCTGCTTTAGCTTTTCTCTAAGGAGGAAAAAGACAACATGGCAGGTCTTAAAACAGGATACAGCGCTTTAACCGACTCTGTGTTGACATGATTAATCTGATCTTTCCTTTGCTTCATCGGGTTGGGGTATTTAGAGATCTTTGGCTAACTAATAGGTTTACAGAGATATTTTCAAGGGGTGTGTGTGTGTGTGTGTGTGTTGACACTTACTTAGTGTAGTTTTCCAGTGAGTTGTCGTTGTAATAGATGCAGATGCCAAGAAGCAGCGCACACAGGCCCTGCACCAGCCTTTCATCCTCTCCCAAGTTCTCGGAGATCTGTGCTGTCAGCTGCAGGAGTCACACCGAGTCAAGGATTCATTCAACACCAGTCACTTTCAGACTTAAACACTATTTTGTTTAACCTGGAAATACGTTATAGGTTAAAAATGATAAATATTCAATCCAGCTGGTTAACAAATATAGGACTAAATGCATTTATTAAGGATACAAAGGGAACGTTTTCCTGATTGTGTAGGAAGTGAGTGACAGCGATCGGACAGTTGTTGATCCATGTACACAGCAGCATGAGGAGACCCACCCTGGTCTGCACTTTACTGCCCTGTAGAGATAAAAGAAATATTAACATGTGCTTCTTGAATGAAAATAAAAACAGCTGACAAAAGTCCAAATATGTAATATTCTAATGATATTAAAACATATCGCGTTTAGACAATGGCAAAGCAACTGTTTAGTATGTACATTAAGACACACCATCATAACCTGGATCAGAATTCCAACCAATATTTTAATTAATTAGAATTTGAATCCTGGTTATATACATTTGGATTAAGTCCACATTGGGACATTAGTTAAGCAACGGTTTTGGTTATTTCTTTAAAAGTTATTGTTATAATTTGCAAAAGTTAAAACAAAATTATTGCTGAAAGATTGAATTAAAAAATGGGCTGATAAAATGGCAACAAAAGTGTTTGAATATGAGTTAGGGTTAAACAAGCTTTCATTTTGTTGGCACATTTCATGTCTTCCCATCCGGACATGCACTTGATTAAAGTAAACTCATCAACGCCTAATTGGGAACACTTCAATCACATCCACCTTTAGTAGTTAATAAAGTTATCGCAAACAAAAAACAACAACACAGTCAAAATTAATACATTCAGTAAATTCAACAAGGTTAGGTATCCTGTATTAAGAAAGTCCCCAAAAACAGTATCTTTATTTCGAGCAATCAAGTCTACAATTTTCAATTAGTTTGCGGCTCTCGTTTCTGCAGGGATGCCCTGAATGCCTTGATTTGAAAAAATATTCCAACTCAGCAGAAAAGCACCCAACGCTGTCAAGTTTTTTGCTTCCTTTTAACCCTGTGGTGTAAGAGGAGGAATACAGACAGAAGAGGAAATATATCAGGGACAACTATTTGAAAGAAAGGAGGGCAGGAGGATGAATGTGCATTTTAAGAATGAAAAAGGGACCAATAATAAAGAGGTGATATAAAAATGACCATGCTTTCCATGAAACGCATAATATCTTAAACAGCTTTGCAACAGACCTCAACATGGATATTCTTTCCTTTTTATAAAAGTCAGCTCAGTTTCAGCTTCTAATTACTTATATCAGTAAGTAATTATGCAGAATATTTTATCTCACTCAGCTGCAAAACAAGAAAGCATGATTTTCATGGAGTGCAAGATGATGAAAATCAATACACATTAAAACACAGAGCAGAGGCAATTATAATCTGTAGCTTAAGGCTGCTAATAAATTGGTGTGAATACTTAATGCACACCATGCTTTGAGAAGAGCAGACCTCTCTCCTGTACTGAAATGCCAATTTTTTTAAGGCCTTTTTGACAGGACAGCTTGAGACATGTAGGGGGAGAGAGAGGGGGAATGCCATGCAACAAAGGGCCACAGGTCAGAGTTGAACCGGGGCTCACTACGTCAAGGAGTAAACCTCTATATATGGGCGCCCGCTCTACCAACTGAGCTATCTGGACGCCAAGAAATGCCAAAATTCAGTACGAGTAATGAGAAGCAAGGTGTGGGTAAATGCAGACTGTATAAGTGAAGCCAAAACATTTGGCTCGCCCCCTTGTGGGTAGCTGCCATAAATCCTGGCCCCTCCATGTTAGCGGGCCAAATAAAAAAAAATCTAATTACACGTCAAATAATCTTTTCCCAGAGATGATTTCTGCCATTTTAAGTAGTTCTGATCACGCTGATGTTTATTCAAGTGTTAATTCTTCTCATAAATTTGGTGTTTATTAGTTATTTGATGCTATAAAAACAGGGTGAAATGTCACGTATGACAGCTGTGATTGAGTCGCGATTGGTTGAGCGGATAGGACTTGGATACCGCGGCTCAACTGCCCGATCACTACTTCGCAGACACCGGCTCCAAAATTACAAGATGGCGGCGACCATATCCAGGATATTTTGGCTTTACTTTTGTACAGTGGGAGGAAGTGGAGACTTGTCATCCATCTTTATATATAGTGGTGCTCATAAGTTTCTGAACCCACGCTAAAGTTCACTAAAAAGAGGAATTAAAAAATAATCTTTTGGAAATTGATCTCAATGTCTTAATTAAAAACATTTGGAATAATCCAACCTTTATGGACAACTATCAAATTGTCTTTGTGAATGAATAATGTATGATACATAATTAAATGTTCTTCCTTAAAATACAGGGGCATGAGTATACACACTCCTATGTTAAATTCCCATAGAGGCAGGCAGATTTTTATTTTTAAAGGCCAGTTATTTCATGGATTTAACCCTATGCATACTATGCATCCTGATTAAGTTCCCTTGACTTGTGGAATTAAAATAGCCCCACATGATCACCATAACTTGAGATTGGCATGGTGTTATTTCAGTTACCCTAATAGCTGGTTTGATTTGCATTGAGAGATTATTTTATGCAAAGTACCCCATGCCAATCTCTAGTTATGGTGAAGGGTATGTGATGATGTGGGGCAATTTTAATTCCAAAGAAAATTGGTGCCTTAGATTAAGGCACCAATCAATTTCCCAAAAAAATTTTCATTCCTCTTTTTAGTCAACTTTAGCATGGGTTCATAAACTTATGAGCACCACTATACAGATTCTAGTAAAAACTTATCAGCATTACATACTACAAAAACTTACAAAATCACCTTGTCAGATTTAGTCTCCAAATATGACGTTATGCAAAATGAAACGGAAAACAAAAAGACAGGAAAATGACCACAAGTATTAATTGAACAAACATTGGCTTCTGCAACAACAAAAACATATACTCTGCTTCTTCATGTGTCTGTGGTTAACAGCCTGATGAAAATCGAACATTCAAGCGAAAAGAATAAAGGCAAATCCCTTCCTTCAAACTGAGAAAGACCAATACAAAGAGTTTCCTCCCAGTTGGATGTGACTGGAATACCTTCACAGGCAACTTGTTCAGATGTCTCAACTATCTCCGCAATCTCCTTTTTCACATAAAGAAGCTCCTCACTCTGTCCCCAATCTCATTCCTTCCAGACATTATGCCAAGTTAAAAAACATAGTGACTGATTCACCTTCAGGTTCAGCTCCTTTACTGCCACAGCAGAGTATACTCCTACACTTCTCCTGAAGCTACACCAATTCTAATACCGCTCCGCACAGTGAAATTTAAATGTACAGTATAATATATATTATTCTTTTGGCACCTGCACTGGGTTTTGGAAGCAGGTACATGTAAGTAAGAAATCCAGATGTCTGTGACAGTTCTCAATCATTCAGGTCCTAGTTATCCAGGGAAGGGTTAAACTTTAAAGGCAACTGGACTTGGTTAAAGGTGCTCTCTCGAATGAGAGACGAATCATCTTCGGAGCACTTTTAACCAAGACCAGTTGCCCTAAAGTCTAACCCTTGATAAGAGAACCAGAAAAAAAAGAGTGGAGATCTCTCATTTGGACAGGAAAAGGCCCAAAAGCTGCTGAGGCACACTTCCTGGACAGACAGATAAGGGCTTGCAGCACACCAAACAAACCACCGTCACAGCTCAAAGCAGGTATTAGAATAACGAAACCCACAAAAAAGCGGAGAAATTGTGTACTTCCCCACTAGTATTGAGCTTTTAAATGTGGGGACGAGTGCACCTGTGTGCCACACTAATGAGGAAGAGCAGGGTCATAGCCATAGAGACGAAAGAGAGGTAGTAAAAGAGTTAAAGCGAAGATCCCCCAACACATGGGCCAACAAGACCTTTACTACAAATGCCAAGCAAAAAATAACCCAAACACTCACAGCACACACACACAGACAAAAGTTACTTACCCGCCGGACGATCTTATCTCCCTGCAAAACCACAATGACGTGACACTGTTCTATTCACTGTTGTTGACACTTCAGTATTAACCTTTATTTGCCAAAAAACCCTTCCTACCCAGACACACATAACCTGTTAGCATCTCCTTTAATCTAGTAGTAATGCCACTGTTATGGTCCTACCTGGGAGAGGATGTTGGTGCACTGCTGCAGCAGAGAGACGGGAGGCTTTCCGAGGCTGGTGGCCAGTTGGACCCTCAGCAGCTGCTCTTTCTGGGTGAGGTTATCCTGGAGGGCGTGAGCCAAGGCCACAGCAGCACACCAGTTGGACAGAGAGTCTACTGAGAACAGACCTCCACACAGGAGCTGGCCCGCTGAGATGGAATTGGCTGCGGAAATAAGTGAGCAAGTCCGTAAAGAAATTATTGAACATACATAAATAAAGCTGAAGGCAGAATAAACAGCAGTCCATCCATCTTTAGGTGTTGTTTGGTGTACAACAACAACAACACCACTGTACAAAAACATAACTTCTACTCCTTGTTGAACGTGGGAATAGGAAGCTTGAAGAATTACTCAAGTTTTACACTGAGGGATCATTTTTTAGTAGTAATCAAACTTTAATGTTGCTCTGGAAAGCTATTAAAAATAGATTTAAGACACAGCATTCATAAAATGGGTGATCTCTATAAGAGGAAACAGTCTATTCAAGGAAAACACAATGTCTTCTCGGGACAATTTGTCTTCAAACTCCACTTAAAAAGTTTCTCAACTCTGTGTAACTGACCATCAATGGTGGAGGGCAGCAGTGTAGCCACAATCTCCCCCTGTCCTTTCTGGTTTTTGTACAGAAAACACTGGAAACAGTAGAGGACTGCACAACGAAGGACAAACGGTTGTCTCTCATTCACCATGGACATGAGCAGCACCACGATGGCCGGTCTATGGAGAGACGAACAAGAGAGATTAGAGCAAAAGTTAGGTCAGTTGACTATCAGATGGATATGGGTGATTTAATGTCTTGGCTCATTGGTTGTGTCTTACCTTGGTGGGTTTGAAGGAGCGTTGACCGATGCAAAGTAGTCTTGGTTTGCCTGTGAGCCCCTGATGACCTCTGATACAGTGTTGATGGTCTGAAAGAAAGGGGCCAGATCACAAGCTTGAATGCAGTATGTCTCAAAAGAAGCCAAGCAATCTGATTAAAGGCAAATTTATGGTTCTGCGGAGGCTCCACACACAGCTTTCACCGTATCCTATGTAAGTGGCCTGAATTTTATACTTGTGCGTTAGTGTGCGCGTCAATCTCTTTGAGAATAGCACACGTGTGTGTGTGTGTGTAGAGGAAGTGAGAGAGTGACAGGAATTACCTTTAGAGTGAGTACCGACTCTAGAGATACAGTGAGAAGTCTGAAATCTGTAGCAGGAACAGTTAACCCTCTCCTTGATTTTATGTTATTTATGGAGAAGGAGAACCCGGAAAATGCCACGCTACCTAGCCAAAGCAGAGTGACGTGCGTTGCCGCGATGTGTAAAGTTTTTTTGAGAGGTGCACATCAGGCTACGCCGTAGGTCTGGCGTATGGTTGGTATCTCCACGTACCTACGTACGTACTCACCGCGTCGTATTAACTCAGAACCATAAATCCGCCTTGAGCAACTGTTCTTCTCTGTACTGGGTATTACGTTGTGTCATTACCTCAGTGAGGATGTCAGCAGGCACACCGGTGGCCATGAGGATGGTGCACAGCTGCTGCAGCAGACCACACTGGTACATGGACTTCTGACAGCTGGCTGTAGCTCCAGGAGAGTTCACTGGAGACACCATGACTCGCACCAACTGGGAACAGAACATTGTCATCAAGTTTATAGAAAAACAAGATCCCATTGTTGTGCTTGTTTAATGTGTAAATAGGTTAAAGTACACATCAACACGACTGTTCTGCATTACCTGCAGCATGAGGTGGAGGTTGGTGACCTTCTGTGCAGACCAGCCAGAGTTATCGTCACCGACCTCAAACCAGGGCTTCATTCTCTGAATGTAGGAGCCCTCCTTGAAGAAATTCTGATTGGAGCTGTTGTTCTTTAGCAGGTTTACCAGCAGCAGCAAACAGTCCTCGACCACAATACCTGCACAGAGGGGAAAAAAGGATGTGCATTAGGACATATCTCACAAGAAAAACAATAACAGTACCATCGTAATAACAGAAAATAAAGAAACTAGATTGCATTGAAAGCTTTCAGCATTGAAAATCCTTTTACCTCCATCGCTGCTGCCCTCTTCTGTGATGATATCTAGAAGACGCTCAAACGCGTTTTCAAATGCCACAATTTTCTGAATGGCAGCATTGCTTTTGGTCAGCTGTTGAAGCAACAGCAAACCCTGTTGGAAGCGAAAAACAGGTCATCATGCATCTGACAAAAAGAACTGTGGTAAACAAACTTAGTGAACGTGCAGACCAAAAAAAATAAGCTCTGTGTTAAAACGATGCAGGATGCTGCATTAGTGGAGGCGTTAAGGTACCTGTGCAGTGAGACCGGAAATACTAGGAAGTCCAGTTTGAGTAACAAATATGTGAATTTGGAGGCTTCTCAATGCAGAAACACTGCATAGTTTATAACACCACACAAGATGTTTACAACTCTGTAAAGTTATCACGGCTGCAATTATTTCATCGTTAGTTGCAACGATTGTGAAGTAATCGGCAGAAATACAACATTCATGTTACAAAGTAATCCACCAGGAATGTGCGTATGCCCGATGATGTTACCTATCATAGAGCCTTTTTGCCAACCAATGGACTGGCCTCTTTGAAATAAATGACAGGGCTGCATTTTTTCACACAGAGCCAAAGTGGGTCTTAACGTCACAACAGGGACAATTACTCACATCGTTGCGGATTACTTCTCTAGAGTCTGCCAATAAATCCATCAATCTGGAAACACCTGCAGATGGAAACGTAAATGAAAACTTAAATACAGGTTAAAGTAAAACAAGGAAATTGACAAACTGACTCATCTTTTTGTGCGAGTCGTCTACTTTTCGGGAGCTAACAGGTGCCGTCAGTAAAGGCATACATAAATGTTGATATAAAAAAGTAGGGTTAGTAAAATCCAAGTTTGGATCTGATGTGGAGAGGACACACTTACCCATGGGGCTGACCAAAATGATACCCTGAACCTGGACACACTGGTTCTTCAGGAGAGCAGTAAGCAGCTTTACCCCAGGCCAACGTACATGGAAGTCAAACTCCTAAAAAATAAATAAATCACATCAATGCTTAAGTACGTCAGGCAGTTGTTTAGACAAATATAATAACACAGACGTCTTGCCACTGGAGCAGAAACAGTTCAGTACCTCCAACAGAGCGAGAAGCAGAGTCACATGCTCAGAGTCCTGAACGAACTGTTCTGTAAACTGGGCACCCAGGTCATCTGCCTGCTTCTGGGCAGCCTCATCTAGGAAGGAGAATGAAAGCTGAAGTAAGTGACGTCTCCAATAAAGACTACATGAGGAGTCATAAGTCTAGTGAGGGAATCAGTTGGTTTGGTCATAGCAATCAGCCTGAGTTAGAAGGCGATAATAATTAGGCATCTGCAACTTCTCAAAACTTTCTTACCAGTCTTTATTGCTTGTTTTTTTTTTTTTTTGCTATTGAATAATGACTTTACATGGAATATCAAAAACATTTCAAAAAATGTGCCAAGCTCAGGGTGATACTTCTGGGAAAAGAAAATGGCGTCACACAGGAGGGGACATCTGGAAGGGAGGGTGAACAGGGTGAGGTCAGTAGGGTTACTGTGTGTACATGAGAATAGACATTTAATTTGGGATGAGCTGAGAGCCTTGGTTAGCAACACCATTGCACTGAGAGCAAGTGTATACTTACCACATAATCTCACAATAATTTAAAAAAAGATACTTAAACTTAAACAGTAACTAGCGATGCAGATAGTTTTAGATATATTTATCCACATTCTGATATCTCTACGATTTCTGCTTCCAACCAAAAACTATGTTGAATAATTACATTAAAGCTGCAGTAGGTAGAAAGCGCAACAAATGCCAGAATTTAAAGTATTGAGAGATCTCTTCCAGTAGCTCTACCTCTCCGTCTGCATGTATAGAACAGCCAATAGGAACCCTCTCTGTCTTTGAAATTACTTGTGACTGGCCAAAGTCTCCTGTCACAGACTTTCTAAAGCCTGACAACAGAGCCAAGCGGAGGAACAGAAGTCTAGTTTTCAGTCAGACCACTTGAATAACAAACTGCTGAAAAGTTAAAATGGAATTTTTGCTCAATGCCGCCAAAAAGACACTGCCTAGCACAGCAATATAGGCTTATAATCAATATCTTTATAATAACAATGGATCAAATAAGTAATGTAAAAGGGCCATTTGTGGTGATGAATACACAGAATTATCTAAAGAACCTTTTTACTTCTTTTAGCTCATCGTTTTGGTTTTCTGGCGCACATCGACAGTTTTGCAAAACAACTAGAGCTAAAGAAGCAGATGGTTGAGACCAAAAATAGAGCTAGATACAGAAACAAAAAGCTAGATACTCCTACAATAAAGGGGAGGAAATATGATTTTTTTTTGTAATTTGGGTGAACTGATTCTAACACAAAAACAGCCAGGTATTTGAATGAAAGGAGAAATGAGAGCCAGAGGTTCAAAGATGTAATGGTATTAGTGAAGCATTCTTGTTACCACCCAAACACCTTCCATCCACTTTACCAGTGCCGGCACATTTTAGTGTAGTTAGTTAAGTAGCAGTACTATTTATGGCAGAGATATCTTGGTTTCAGTACTGACCAGGCATGGAAACATTCTTATTCTTCCCTGAGGCAGGGATAGGGGTTACAGCGTCTGCGAGGGCAAGAGGCAGGAAGAGGAAGTTTTAAGCCTCACCCAACAGCTAGCATTCATTTCAACCACTCTGAAGAATCTGACTAATTCTTGTAAAGATGTGACAACCAACACACAGCCTTGAATGTTATCAGCTATTAAAAAAATGTGTGTACTGCAAGACTATTAACGTGGTCTTTTTTAACAACCCAACCAAGAACAATGTATGATTTTTAGGCGCAGCTGGTTTGGTGGGTGGGATGGGGGTACATGGGATGTGTGTGGAGGGTGGGGGTGGCTCATGCACAGTCAAAGAATTTTACCTTCTGATTCATCTGTAGGGTTAAAACATGGAAGAGAAAAGAGAGATGAGAATATTTACATAAAACATTCATTATCAGTGTACAGAAGAGGGAAATGCAAATTCACTGATGTCCAGCATGAACTGAACTCACACACACACATGCAAACAAAACAAAGGCTCAGTCACGGTTTACAGCAGCCACACAATTACGAGGAATTATCTTCAAACAATCACCAATTAAAGGTGAATTTCCAATAACAATGGGAGGGTTCAATACCTTGCTCTTCCTCTTCATCATTGCAGATGATGTTGTACAGTGTGTCCAAAGCGTAGCCAAGGATTTCAGAGTCAGACCTGTTCAAGTAGCAGAACACAAGATTTATTGTTGTCAAAACTTGAGTCAATCAAACAACACACTGCTCTTTGTAGGACAACCTGACATTTTATCAACACACCTGTCAGTTTGCAGTATGTTAATCAAGTGATCCATCGCCTGTGTGCCAACTTCCATGCGATATTTCTATAAAAGATAATAGGGAGGGCGAGTTTATTTGTAAAGTACATTTCAACAACAAGACAACTAGAAGTGTTGTACAAAATAGTTTTAAGAAATACAGGGGGATTTAAAGACACATAAATACAATTTTAAAAATAAAAAACACGTTTTAATTAATAAAACAGGAGAATAACAGTTACGATGCAGCTGTTTGCAGCTCAATTTCATTTATTTTTTTAAAGAATATTTTTTGGGGGCTTTTTCCCGTTATTGTAAAGTGACAGTTGATAGACAGGAAGGGTGGGAGAAAGATGGAGGATGACACGCAGCAAAGGGCTGCAGGTCGGACTCTAACTTGGGCCGCTGAAAAGGCCTCAGCCTACATGGGGTGCATGCTCTTACTGGGTGAGCTAAAGGCCGTGCCATGGTCTCAATTTGAATTGAATAAAAGGAGCTGTTGAATCAGAAAACGTGACTTAACTGTTTTCTGAAAGCTTGTTCCTGATATGTGGAGCATAAAAATGTAATGCTGCTTCTGCATGTTTACAGCTTGCACAGAGGTCTGGACAGTTCATAACTTTGCAGCATGCTTTTTTGGCTCTAAACCACTTTATAATGCTTTATAAACCAACAGTAGTCTTCTCATAATACTCATACGATTAGTGATCCACTGTTGACAGCACAAGACAGTTTCAAAAATAAAGGAATTGTAATATATGTGGACAAAGAAAAATAACAATTATGAAATTTGCATTGTATTTCTTAGAAAATAGAGGAAGCCTACACACCCGTGTCTGTGTTTCTGCACAGCACTAACACCGCTGTGTGTTAATGTGCAACCCAAACCCCTTATTCATGGTTGACGTGGCAGCCAGTAACATAACTGTCCATGAACAAAAGTGAGAGGTGGCTTTGGAGAGTCTATTTCAATTATCAGATCATTTTATTCAGATTTTGACAAATGTGAGCTCTATCCATGACAGTTTGAACCAGGAGAAAACATACATTTACATGACATTAATGAAGGTAGTATTTATTGCAAGACTCTTGTATAAGACTGTCTTACATTTAGATGTACATGTATTACAAGTGTACTAGATAAACTGGCAACTGAGTGTATTTCTACTGCACCCATTTCCAATAACTTTATACTTTACTGTACCTTAGAGAGGGACTTAAGGGCCCGAACAGCATCTCTGCGGTCGTCTAGGAGCGTCGAGGAGGCTACTCGGTCACATAACTTCTGGATCTGTCAATAGAGGAGTCAATATTTATTTTGCTTGCACTTCTGCCAATATACAACCAAGAGAAGAATTCTGTATTCATGCCTTTGTTTTTTTAAGATGATTTTTTGGGCATTTTAGGCCTTTATTTGACAGGACAGCTGAAGAAATGAAAGGAGAGGGGGAATGATATGCAGCAAAGGGCAGCAGGTCAGAGTCAAACCAGGGCCCGCTGCGTCGAGGAGTAAACATCTATATACTGTATGGGTGCCCGCTCTACCAACTGAGCTATCTGGGTGACCCTATATTCATGTCTTAATAAGACATAAGGCATGCATTTTGCACATCAGTGGACGGGATGTTCCCTTATAGTGGTTTGTGTTTTTTTTCATCTGAGGCGTTATGCGATGAAAAGAAATGCATATGTTTTAATACTTTACTCTAATCTTTGTTAATTATAGGAATAGGGGAAAAAAATCTTCTTTGGTTAGCATGGTCACAACCAGCAGAGATACTCAATCAGTAACATATGTCACAATTGTTTTGATTTAGGGAGCCAAAAAGGTTAAGAAACACTGGTCTAGAGGACAGAGTACCTTCTTTTGTTCTAGAAAAGGGGCAAGGAATTTTCATCTGCAATGAACACTTTACCGTAGGTGTAGGGGACAAGAATGCATTCATAATACAGTATATATACTGTAACTGTGATTAACTTAGTCAAAAGAGTGATTCTTCTGACCTTAATGGTTAGTTACTCTTTAAACACCAGTGCTGGGAAAGACAACACTGATGTAAACGTTTGCTGATGAATGTATTATAAATACCCATAAAGATCTGATTATGTGGCTGTAATGCTCCAGCAATGCCTGCAATGCTCTGCATGCCTGTCATATGCTGTTGTACATCAAGATGCCGATTGCTTCATATTAGGATTACACCCTGTGATAATTTGATACTTTATTTTATATTGCAAGAATTGAATATGTTTTGGGTGCTGAACAACACAAGCACCTTGAAGATGTCACTATTTTACGGACTAACCATTTAAGAAGACAAGAGAGAGAGAAGACAATCAGCAGATTAATCGTTAATGAAAGTAAACGGTTTTAGTAGACCTACATGACAGTGCATGGCACAAAGAAGGACTACGTGTATGTGGTTGCCTACTAATTGCCTTTAATTCAACAATTTATACTGGATGTGAATATGTTTAGCTTCTGTATTGTTGGAGGACATTTGAAAATAAAGACATTGTAGGACGATGTTGATAGAGGGACTGACAGCTGATACTATTCATTATTGACCATTTTCTTTCCTTCGTGTTCCCATTCATCACAGCTGCACGTAGCGTTAGAGAAACCAGCAGATATGTCAGACAGCCCTGCTGCTGACTGACAGATAGCTATGCTACGTTAGCTAATTAGCCTCCTAAAGAAGCTCGTGGTTGTTATTTAGGGAGGGCCCAGCCCCTCGACATATCATACTGGGTGTTTTTAGAGAAAGAACGTTCAGTGTACATACACACGTTTTATTGCTGACGTGTGTGTGGTCTCAGTGTGTCAGGTAAACAGTGGTGGAAATGTGAGCTAGCTGCAGTTAGCCGCAGTTAGCCGCAGCTAGCCGCAGCTAGCCGGGCTGGTTTCCTACCGTCTCCGCTCCGGACGGCTGCGGCCCGGCTGCCTGCCCACCCATCACTCCTCTTAAGAAGTTCATCTTAATAAACGTCCTCTCGGTGCCGTATTCAAAGCGTGTCTCCTTCTAAAAAAAACACTCACACCCCTCAGTGATCCGTGAACAACTATATGAATAGAAAAGAAAAACCGGTCCACAATGATGATTGTGTACACAGACTAATCGACCCCGGAACACAGATGTGAGGGCACTACGCATGCGCGCAGACGTGGCGATACGTGGCTGATCAGCAGACAATTGAGTTCACTTGTTTAAAGGGCAAGAAAAGTCATTGATTATCCTGTGAGTATGAAAGATCATAAACTAATACAAAGACCAATTTCATTCAGTTCACTGTGTGAAAAATAATACAAATGCAGTGAAGTAAAAAAAATAATACATAATAATATTCTAAGTACAGTTGCTGTATCAGCAAAATACTTATATCAATAAAAAAAAGTACAGTGCTCTGGCAGTGCTATTTTAATATTAACATTGAATGTTGTTTAATTTAAAATGAGTGCCTTGTACTCACATCCTTTACTTCAGTAAAATTAGAATTACCATTGTCTAAAAATAGTTACTTACTGTAAGTGAAGGTGCAGAAGTATTATCAGCCAAATGTACATAAAGCATCAAATAAATATTATGCAAAAGGGCTCCTGTTATATTATGATGGGATATCAGGATACCCATGAACTAGTCTTGTAGAGAGGCCCTGTGTCAAAATATTAAGATAAATATAATAAGTAGAGAGAGTGAACAGTTTAATTCACATAATACAAAGAATTGCACTTAGGAAATATTATTTTAGTTAACATTGTGCATGAGTGTGTTGTTAGTGATTAGTGTTGCGTATAATCAGTGATGGTTGATTAGGAGCACTGTAATTCTGTTTTTATGGATTGACAAATTGAAAACAATTATACATGACCCCATCTGCCATATGACTGCTCTAATAGCATGTAGCTTGTACCTCTTATTTTTTTGTCACTCACAGGGCCACAGCACTGAGCTGAGCTTAGACTGTTTCTCAGTAAACCTTGTTTCACCACACAAGCTGATTTGTGTACAGTAATTAAAGTAATTAAGCTTCTGTTGATAAAGTGATTCAATGTAATAATATAAATGATAATTATAGTAGTAGTGGGTAGTAGTGAGTCATAAGACAAATCAATTAGCAAAACAAATATGGTACCACCCTTTGTTTTAAAAAGCTTCTCGGAGGGTCCTCAGGAAAGCGATGTCAGCGATGGAACTGATCACGGCAGCAGCTCTGATATTTCTTCTGTGCTTTCAGATACAAAACACAGGTAAGAGTCATTCAGCCACCGTTCTCTAGCGTACTATTTAGAATAGCATATAGTACAGAGGACAGAGATATTTTTATCACTGACTGTCAGAATGCCAGGGCAGTTTTACTGAGGTCATGTCCTCGGATACAGGGTCTCATATGTTGTACAGACTGTAAAACCAGATGAGGGAATTTTGTGATATATATATATATATAAATAAAATTAACTTGGCTTACTTGATTACTCTTTTTCGGGAATTTGGGAGGGGGTTAGAAACTTGCTTGGAGTATAAATTCTACATATTTTGTAGACTGATTCCAATATCTTTAGGCTAAATATATTAAATTGAGAATTAATATAAAATTCTGACTTTTAAGAAAGAAACAAAAACAACTACAGAACTATATCCTGCACTAGAATTCCTCCAAACTTTTTTTTTATTGAATGACAACTTTGCAAAAGCAATTACTGTACGATGGAATATACATATTTTTCAAAAAAATCAATAGAGAGACAAAAAAAAAAACGTAAATAAATTAAAATGGAATGAAACAGGATAAAAGAGGGGAAGGGGGTAGCTACTCTGATATTGTTGTAGGTTTCTCAAAAAATGTCAAGTAGGGGGGCCATATTTTGTAAATTGTATTCTCAGATCCCTGGGTAGTGTAGCATATTTTCTCTAGATTTATACAAGACATAATGTCCCTAATGCAATGTGAGTGGGAAGGAGGAGCAGGATCTTTCCACTTGAGCCCTACGAGTCAGTGAGGAGGGAAAAGCCAGTACCATCAGCCCCACTAGAATTACATTGAAGTTGATACAGCATTTAGAGCTTCATACTGGGAAATAGGATGATTCTGATGGAGAGTTGCCACATCTTCCTTAACTTAATATTGTTTTAGGTTATTCATTCCATTTTATTAGCCTTTTAAATGTTT
The DNA here is from genome assembly GCA_013375575.1 of Percina caprodes. Lineage (NCBI taxonomy): Eukaryota > Metazoa > Chordata > Actinopteri > Perciformes > Percidae > Percina > Percina caprodes. The sequence goes on from JABXJD010000151.1 coordinate 784,834, forward strand.
TTATTTGATTTTATGAACAGTTTACTAAATAAATAAAATATTGAGGAACATCCAAATAATTCATGTTCATGGAAGGGAGGTAATTAGCCTACACTCATGACCTCATTGTTTCTAAATAATTCCTGCCGATGGCCTTGCATTTAGCAATCCTCTGATATAGACATAATAATTTGTCTTTTCTCCAAGGAGCATTCCCTGTTAGGCATAACCTTGAAGACACTTCAGGAAATGGCAAACAAGGTATGAAATGAGTTCATTTCTCTGCACTACAATTTGAGAATTTTAATATTCCCAGTTGATTCCAAGAGTGATGCCAAATCATATTTGCATTGTTTCTTTTCCCAGGCTCCTTTGTGAGAGAAACGGTTGCTGCAAAGACAAAAAATGAGAATCCCCCATGTCAGATTGTTCCTGTCACTGATGACCCTTTGACCACCATTCCTCTACCTCCTATCTCCGTCAATAAACTAGGACAGACACCCCCTCCTCCGCCTCCTAATGTCCTCTACCAACCTATCATGCCTTATTTCGTTCTCCAGTATCCAGTCAAAGGAGGGTCTTACGTGTATGGAGGTGCTGATGCTGCCAGGTTTATACAAGGAGGGGGCCAGCTTGTTCCACACTCACCTGTTGGTACATCCGGTTCTCTCCCAGCTCCTCGTTTATGGTTCTTGGTTCTCCGGAGAGACAAACGGCTCCCGATGGGCCCTCAAAGCAATCAAAAAGGAAATCAAAGAGCTCCCCCCCAGGCTCAAAGCTTTGTTTCTACATCCAGTGAAACATCATCTGAAGAGGATGGTGACTGTGACTGAAGAGATGCTGGAGGATGACACGGATCACATTCTTTGAATGTACCAAAATTTAAATGAATAACTGTATTAAGGATTGAAATAATGTATGCAGAATGTCTTTCGGATCTTGTTCTACATTACAATATTGCATATAACGAACATGTTGAATGTATTTCCTCCCTTATAAAGCATTTGAAAAGCTGCTTTTCTTAAATGTTTTTCTGCATTTTCTCTTCACATCCATGTTACTGCTACATTGGAGTCTTCTTCTTTGCCTTTATTTGTGCATTAGTGTGTATCTTGACAATTCACTACCCTCTGTAGAGAAGTAGAATAATGTGCAACCATTGGCTGAAATGTAGCACACAAAATAGCTACTCAGACATGAAAACGTGGCTCCACAACATTAGTAGTAGTTGCAGAAAATCTTTTTGTTTTTTTAAGAATATTTTTTGGGCTTTTCCGCCTTTAATTGTTGACAAGACAGTTGGGTGAGAGAGGGGGAAGACGTGCGGTAAATCGTTACAGGTTGGATTTGAACCCAGAGAATGAATGAAGAGAATCTTTATTGGGATACTGAAACAACTGAGCACTCCCATTACATTGGGGGATTCGGGAGAGACATTTAAAAAATTGAATGTTAGTCCTGAGTATGAGCCAAGCTATGAATGCCCTGCATCAGCAAATACAGCCATATATCTTAAACTGTGAAATATTTGAGTTGTAAATTAGTTTTCTCTAAACCCAAGCCAGGATTGACAAACCTTTTGGAGAACCACAGAAGACTTAATACAACAGGCTGAGTAGGACTAACCATGACACGTTCACAGTAAACCAAGTCCCCCTTACTAATTATAAATACCATAAGTGGAATGTTTGCAAAATAAAGAAATAAAATCAGGTTAACACCAAAACATGTCTTTCAAAGTGCAAAATATTTGATATAAACAAATAATGGTCTTGGCGTATCTCTGCATCAACTTCAGCGGGAAGATCTGCACCACAGCCCTACTAAACCGGCCAGGTGCCAGTCTAATTCCTGACTGGTGTCATTGGTTTGGGCAAGCTTTTCAAAATGTAACAGCTTCTACTCTCTTTTACGGAGGAACCTGCAAACATGACAAACGGTATGAGTGGTGCTGATATCAGTAGTTTATTGTATGTTAAGTCCAACATATTAAAAAACAGAAAAGGAAAAAGAAAAAAAAATGTCTGCACCTGCAATACTTTTGTACTAGCAACAAGTAAAGGGTAACCACAGTAAAATTAAGATGGCTGCCAACTGTTTACCATTTCTAAAGCCAAGAAAGTACTTCTATTTTCATTTAAAAAGGACTGGAATGATACACAATGAGGATCCATTCTACTGGGTTTAACAGAAAAAATAATTTACAGAATGTGTTCTGTTTTGAGGACCATTTATAAGTTTGGAAAAAGGTGGATAATGGAAAACTGGTGAAAAAATGAACTATCAAACTGTTAATTTATATCCTCAAACATTTAACCATCAGTACGATGTAAAAGCACAATTTGGTCTGAAAGCATGATGGCTCTTAGTCACCCTCTTCATAGACCATTGCTGGAAAAAGTATGAATGCAGTCAAGAGCTTATGTATGCAATTACCTGACAGATAAACATTCGGTGTAGAGGCACCCATGAGAAACGGTTAATTTAAAAAAAAAATAAAAATAAAAAAATAAAAAACACTCTAAAGACCAAAATGCTGTAATTATTTTTTGAAAGAGTAATGTAATAAATTTAGAGTTTCTGTACAGATAACTAATCGCGCATCGGAAATTCTTTCATCTCAACCACAAAGGGACAGTAAGTGAGCATTACTGTGGAAAACTACATAAATTATGCCATGTGGTTCATCAAATCTTGTTTTAACTGAGAGACAAAATGTTCGTGTTGATAACAAGACTGCACTAATATTCTTTTTTTGACTGCCAGATAAATTTTGAGACTCTGGTCAAAATGAGATTTTCCTGGAAATGTTGAAAATAGTGCAATACCCCTAGACTAAGGAAGACCTCATGAGTATTTTAGTCAAGAAAAATGCTACATCGATTTCATTTCCCATTTCAGTGCAAGATTAAAAAAAAAAAAAAAAAAAAAAAAATTTAAAAAAAAGTCCCGTTTTCCTTTCCCGCTAAAACCAAAAGGCTCCCGACAGAGTAATTAAAAGAAAGTAAACTAGAAGAGGGAAACGACTAGTATGGTCTTCAGATCAGACTTGCCTTGAATGGAAAAAAATAAATGAATAAAAATAAAGCACAATGAATAATCAGCATACGAAAATACAAATGCATAAACGGCTAGAAAAGTGAGCACAATTATTTGCTAGTCTGTAGGCTGGTACTACAGCCAGCCCACCCGCAAAGATCATTACAAAAATGTTGCTGAGAAAAGAACAGTCTGCCAACTTTTTTGCCATGACTTGCAAAAACTATGGTCAGACTGAAAGTAAGGATCAACAGAATCTGAATCACATTAAGAGACTTTTACTCTTTGCAAATGGGAACCCTTAGTTTACTGAAATCACGGTTGTGTAGAGTGATGACTTCTTAAAACCAAGGAGCAAGCATTTCACTGCCACCATCTTTAATGTACCTTTTTTGGGGGTGGGGGAGAAGAGATTTGTTCTTCAGATGCACCTCTTAACCATTTAACATCAAATAGAACTGGAGGCACCTATTGTCTCTACAAAACCCAAGAACAGACAAAATACAAAACAAATGTACAAAACTCACAGCAGATCATCTTAGGTAGTAGAACAGTATGGAAAAATGAAACATGCGCCTGAAAAAAAAAAAAAAAAAAAAAACTTAAACCTGTGAACACTGCAATTTCTTTTCTATTTGCTCCCAAAAACAATAGTTCAAAATGAGCAGCTCTGTATTAGGAGGCGGAATGCCCCCAACCGCTTGGGGACTAAGACTGGAAAAGGTGAAATAGAAGGCACCATTCATGCTTTTATCAAGTCGAGAGAGAAATTAAAAAAATACACAGAAAACAAAACATACAGTAAACTATGGTTTTTGCTGTACATTTATTCTGTTACTCCAACAGGGAGGGAAGAGAGAGGGAAGGTGTAGTCCATCCCAGTTTTGCAGACTAGCTGGCAGGGAAAAAACATGAAGAAAAACAAACTTGGAATCAAAAGAAAAACCAGAGTGAGCCACCACTCTTATATTGTTCAACTTTGTTTCTTGTGTATCCTTTGTCCCCCCACTCATTTGGTGAAAGTCCAGGATTAGAGCTTTTTTATATTTTTATTCAATTTATAAATGAGGAAAAATATAATGCAGATTTGCTTGTCATCTTGTCCATCCAGCCAGTAATTGAAGCGTAGTTTTGGGTCAAAAGTGTGAAAAGTACATTGTCACAGCAGACAGGCTGTGAGCGAGGCCTGCCCCGGAAAGTCGTGTCGCTTTGAGACAAAACAGGTCTCTCCAGCTGCATTCCGAGCATGGATGTCAACGTAATACGACAAAAAGTACCCATTAGTGCATATTGATGAGCGCATTATGCAATTTTGAAGCAGTGGTCTCTCAAAAGGAAAAAGTAAAAGGCAAGCTTTTCCCCTGGAACTGCAAAATTTTGCTTCTCACTCTTTTCCAACAGCAACAGGCAGAAAACTACCATATAAAATGTGCAATAGAGGGATTTTGTGAAGCAGCGCCCCAGTTAAGTCAAGGCATATAATCTCTTTTCCAAATGATGGGCTGTATTATCGTGGTTAAAAGTCCCATCAGTCCCTCCTAATGTGGCAGATTACTCCTGGTTGGTTTGCCTTTTTTCACAAATTTACAAATTAAAGTTTGTGAATTCTTGAGATACCTGAAAAGGATGCTCAGCTCACAACTAATAAGTGAATATTTTGTTTGCTTATTTTGTTTTGTCTATTTCACAAACAAAGGTTGACAGGCTGTGTCACATTCCAAAGCAAATAGGGAACAAAAAAAAAAATTAAAATAAAACAAAAAACAAATATATGCGTTTATACATGAAGATTTCTTTTCGTTAACGAGAACGGATGAAGAACGCGGTACTACTTCCACACTGCATGTGGTGCTCTTCTCAGCGGCGCTGGGTTGTGAAGCGACCCTCCCCCTGACCACCAGAGCCTCTTCCGGATCCCATGCCAGGTTTCGGGGCCATGCCTCCTCGAGGTGGTGGCCCCCTGCCGTCCCGTTCTCGCATCATTCCGCTTCCCACGATGCCTCTTGAACCTCCAGGGCCCCGGTCGTTGCGCCTCATGTCCCGACGTTCGTCTCCTCCGCCGCGGGTCTCTCGTTCACGCACGGCCCTAGTTTTCTTTTCTTCCACATTCAGACGCACCTCACCTCGAAACATGATGGGCTGCAGGGAGAAGAGCACTGTTACTACAGTGGGGGATACCAGGACTTAATCTCTCCCCAATCAATTTGACAACCCACATCATTCACTGGTTTGCACACATGAGATTGTCAATCTGCCCCAGACCCTATGTAAGCACTGCTGTGTCACAATGGTCTGACCTGACAAGTTCTGTGTCCCTGACAGTCAAACTATTTCATCTCTAAGGCTGTGTTCAGACGGACTTTAGCCCTACGTGAAAAAAAATGCAGTCCCCTTATTAATTTGAATGAGGCCAATCTGATGCTGCAATTGGGATGCCAATGCAGGAACCTACAAAGAAATGCAGCATAATCTGGCAAGAAAGTGAAACCTGGCTAAACCTTTGCAGCAGTGGAACGAGATGTTGCATTGGTCAATCAAAAATATGCATGCGCAAATTCCTGTTGGATTACTTTGAGTGGAGTATTTTTTACAGTTTACCATTGTGAGTTTGGTTATTGACATATCACATTTATGGGGTACTTACTTTGTATACTGGTATAAAGATTTTCTATACATTTCTAGAGTGTCAGCTGCCTTTTGGGCCGGGATATTTTTTGTAAGAGACCAAATCCTCATTCATGTCTTTGAGTGCAGCGACTTTCCACCACAAGAGGGGTTAAGAAAAAAATAAATAAATAAACGTTTATCTTCGCTCAACAGCACAATCCAGTCATCAATGAATGCACTGTGCCTCCCAATCAAAAAAGAGCAATCAAGAGTTCCAGTGAAAATACTTTGGCAGGTGTATATTAGCATTGCGCCAATCTGTTTGGAGAAACATTTTGCTTACAGTGATAGATTTCCAGGGTAGTAGGCCCCTACTTCAAAGCAGTATAAACTGCTGTGTAGTGGCTTCAAACTGCTCTGTGCTTTTTGTTTGTTTTTTTAACTATAGTTGGTCTGATCACAGCCTTAGATATCCGGGCAAGAGCCTGATTTGTACTGACATGACAACATAAAACCAAGATACCATGTGTATTCTAACAGACAAGGTATTTCCTGTAGGAGTTTATCCCTAGGGTAACATTGTCACATTGTAGACTAGATGTAGAAATGTGTGTCACCAAACCACCACCACCACCACCAAAGTGGGTAATGAAATTTTAATACATGCCCCTTGTACCTTGGCCCCAAGAATTCTTTGCACAGGTTCAGAGTCATCAAAGACCACAAATCCAAAGTTGGGCAGCTTCCCACCAACGCCCTTGGTGTTGATCCGCAGCTCCACAACATTTCCATATGCTGAAAAAAAAAAAATTATATTAATAATATAATAATAATTAATTTGACTACCATTTATTCACGCTCCAAAAACATGTATTGTTGCTTCTTCAAGGAAACATACTCATGAAGAACTCTTTGAGCTCGCTCTCGTCAATGTCATGTGGGAGGTTGCCAACAAAAAGCTGATGACTGTCTGGGTACCGGACAATCCGCCTGCTATCTATGTCACCAGATTCAGTATCTCCCCGGCCCCCTGCAGATCAGAACAGTCATAAAAACACATCAGATCAGCTCACATGCATAATCTTTATCAAAATCTAAGAAAGTCAAATCCCCAGCATCATGAAAGTGAAACCCATACCACGTGTAAGACAACAATGACTGAATAACATTCTTGTTCTAACAAGAAATCAAAGCATAATCAAGAAACAGGATTATAGATTTATTAACATGTGACTTTAAAAAAATAAAAAAAAAAAAAGGGTCATGTTTACCTTTGTTAACAAAACTCAAGTGTGGTTTCCCCATTTGTGACTCCAAAGATGCAACACCATCTAATAGTGACAGAGACATGCAGGGCAACAATAAACCTAATGAAAAGCTTAAAAAAAAAAAAAAAAAAAAGAAGTGATAAACCCATAATTTTGGGAATGAGTGTTGGCGTTACCAGGCCTGGGACCCCGAGGAGTGAAGGCCGGTCTGTCGCGTGTGCGCTGGTCTCTGGTCCGTAGAGGGGCAGTCTGTGTCTCTGTCTTGGCTTCAACTCTGGTCTGTTCCACACAAAAAGAAGAAGACTAAAATCAACTATACATCCTGTTAATCGTTGCTTTTACATGGTGCTCCAGAGAATCAGTTAATATTTGGTTATAAGAAATAGGTGATGCTGTTCTACCCTCGTTAGCTAGAAGTGATGTAATGTAGCGTGGAGTAAGTGTAATGTGTAGTGAGCACTGCGCCGGATAGCCTTTTAAATGCTACATTGCTTGTAAGGAAAACCAGCTTTAAAAGTGACATTTTCCTTTTTAAATAAAGCACTGTGGATCCAATTCATGCCGATGTGAAGAGTGGTTCATGAGGATTCAAAAACTGATTAATACTTAAAGTGCTCATATTATGCTCATTTTCAGATTCATAGAATTGTATCAGAATATGTTTACATGTTTTTATTTTATTTTTATGAAACCCACTATATTTATGTTGTGCTGCACATTGCTGCAGCTCCTCATTTCACCGTGTGTTGAGCTCTCCGTTTTAGCTACAGCGTGAGGCATCAGACTTCTACTCCATCTTTGTTGGGAGTCTCACAGGCACAGTAGTTAAGTAAGGACTACCAGCCAGTCAGAAGCAGAGTATGAGGGCGTGCCACGCTAACAGCTAGGCAAGCATTATAACGTGTGTCACAAAGTGACGCCCATTTGTCACGAAAGTAAAGGCTGGACTACAATAGAACTGTTTGGAGCAGTTTATGAACAGTGTTTTCTGTTGGAGGAAACTTTGTGAACCTATAACATGCACAAAAACAATAAAGGGAAAAAGCATAATATGAGCAGTTTAAAGAAACTTTAACGAGAAAATTCTCAAAACAGATTAAATCTACTATGAAAATAAGTTAGTTGCAGTCTTAATAAACTTAATTTGAACACCGTAGACCTCTCTTCCTCTGCACTGTGGTTGGTGTGGTAATTTGTGCCAACAATTTATAGCACTTCAGGAGTTCTATTGTATGAAAACTGAACAAATATTATTATGTGAATATTTTTGAAACCTTGAGAAATGAAGAACATTGAGACGAGGAGGGCCGGACACTTCTGTCTGGCCAGCAAGGTAAGATAAGATTAATTTGCAGCTGTGACTGCGTGAAGAATGAGTTATTGTTCTTTATTAAACTTTAGTGAACTGTGTTAAACTTCAACTTGGATAGTACACCCAGTTTCCTTCTAACCAATAGAATAGCAAATAATATGTACTAACTCACTTTCATGTTTAAACAATGATGTTTAGCCCACATTTATGTTAAACCACTTTATACTACACCCATTATGTAAATCAATTTTCTGTGCACACCCACTTAATAAAAATGCTGAGCAGGGAATGAAAGCTTTGGAAGACTGCTGAATGTATTTCAGCTTTATTCCCCTTTGCCAAAGTACAAAAAGCAAGTCTGTGTGTAATTTTTCCACTCAAGTCTTTGAACCTAACACACCAATGAGATCACCAGGAGATTAAATATAGCCTATCCTGTTAAACTTAATTTAAACATAGTAGACCTTCCTTCCTCTGAACTGTGGTTGGTGCCACTTTTTCTAACTCCTCCCAGACTGTGGGATTGATCGGCATGAAATTTGGCACATATCTCCAGACCAACCTGATGACAAGTTTTAAAATGTTTTATAGAATAAAAATTGTGCATATTACACACAAACAAATTTGTGTAGCTAACTATGAAAACACCAACTTTGCCATATCTCGGCCAAAATAAATGCTGTCAAAGCCAAACATTTGATCAGGTATGACCCTCTGAGGCTTTAAATCAAATTTCAAGAAATTGGCCACTAGGTGGTGCTACAAATACAAAAAGTCTATATTTAATGAACCGCTCAACCGATTTTTATAAAATTTTATGACTATCTAGGGTCACTCCTGAGGCGCCCCTTACAGTGGGGTACTGATTGGGTCAAGTGGGCGTATAGGACCAAATTTGTATTAACCACTTACATTTACGTGAATTACAGGAAATTAACAGGGTAGATGTACAACGGGTTGCTGACCTGACTTACCAAATATTACACATTTGGACCACTAGGTGGCGCAACAATGGCATCAAACGTCTTTCTGCCTATAATGCTCAAATTTTACATCACAAATTCAATATCTTCACATTCAAGTGTTCACTGAATCAAACCAAATCACCCAATATAGGCCACGCCCACTTCTGCTCAAGGTTGTTTTTAAAATATTGCACTAAGCGCAAAACTAACGTGCGACAGATCTGCACAAAACCTGGTATTTAGCATCTCCGGATGGCTGCGACAAAAAAGTTATTCACAGGATTTTGCCAAGTTAAAGTTTGCGCATTTGACAACCAAACAAATTCTCTACCAAGCTACCAAACACATATCTCAGCCAAATTAAATGTTAACAAAGCACTTGAAGGCAGTGTTTACCATGCCTCCCTGATGCGCTGTGCCAAATTCGGCAAAGATTGGCCTTTAGGGGGCGCCATTAACATTTATTGGTTTTGTCTAAAAACAATGCATTTCAAATGGAAAAATTGCAATCTCTCTCCCACAATAAATGCTATAAACACGAAACCTGTGATGATTGTCATGCCACTCAGAGGCTCTGTACCAATTTTGGTAAAGCTAGGCCATGAGGGGGAACTATAAAGCAACATAGACCCTTTTGGCCCATTTTATCCCTTCTGAGGTCGAGTGCATCGTATAGGACGCCAAAAGGCACTCCTGGTTCATAACTCAATAATATAACTAAACATATTGTCTTACCCGTCATAACTGCTTGCAGTTCTAGTTGCCCTTTAATGTTTTATGTAAAGCACTTCGAATTGCAGCTGAATGTGTATAAATAAAAGTTGCCTTGCCTTACAACCTCCAGCCTGTCACCACGGCATAGAGAACACTCCTGTGCCCGATCTCGGGGGTAAAATTAACTGCACCGTGACCACTTTCGGCACGCCATTATATATTGCAGTGAGTGGTGTTTGCGTGAAGTTTTGGAAAGTGAAACTACACTTGCAACCGCTTTACCGGCTTTTCTGTGACTTAGGCTGAATCTCATTTCTCTTCACGGTGAGTGTAAGGGCTATCCCAATACTCCTCTTGAACAAGGGGTAGGGCTACATACCCCTTAAAACCAAGCAAAGTCCTGAGCTTACATGAAACGGAGGGGTACCCAGAATACACTGCGTGACCGGCAACAGTAGCTGCCTGATCGACCAGAGAGTCCCATAAAAGTATTTTAGGCTTAAATAATTGATTTAAAATTTACAATAGTCTTGTTTTGTGTTCTACACAGTCCTGTACATATATTTGCAACCATGTTCTTAATAAAACGTTAAAAATCACTAGGTTGCCATGCCAACGCTAATCTCTAATGTTACATTGCTGATTGGCACAACCCCACATTTCTCTGCCTTGAATGGACTCCATGCATGTCTACAGTTTTAACTATTAGCAGAGAATTTCCTTTGAAATCAGTGCCCAACACCACTTGCTTTGGAGACAATACGTGCTTTATATATCCACCGTCCTGTATCACACAGGGACGCAGGAGGACACATGGCAGCAGATCCCCTTTTGGGCTGAAAACGAGCATAAGTTTCTTAAATCATGTGTTCATGAACTTAAACACACCATGCAGTGTGTATACAAATATGCATTGCAAACAGACCCAAGTACTACACAGATAAGAACATCTGAACCACCACCAAAGTGAACAAAAAAAGAACTATAAAATATATACATGCATTTGACACGGTTGTCAAAACCCACGCAATAAACAGACACACTTGCTGATGGAAACTTAGAAGTTTGTGTTCAATAATATATGGTGACATAACAAAGTGGTGTCTCATTTCACAAAAGGTATGTTTTCTCCCCTAGGCCTTACCACTAGGTTTCGAGGGCCAAGGGCTAGGGGGTAAGACAAAGGGGTAGGGTAAGGGCTAAGACAGAGAAATGAGATTCAGCCTTAAACTGCCAAGGAGACGTAATTTTGCTCCGTCCGCACCTCTGTGTGTCTGCTGGAGCCCCACTCTCTGTCACATGCAGAGAGGTCAGATAAGCTTGGAAGTACCAATGTAATTTGGTCTGTAACCAAAAAAAGTACAAAGTTTTGTATCAAACTCAACAGTTTCTAGCAAGGAATCTATTGCATTGTCTTTTAGCATTATACCACTGTATAATAATGCTAACTTGTGCATGACATTTTCATATAATTTCTGGATTAATGTGATAAAGTAACTTGTTTTTACAGGTATTTAAATTTACTTTACTATGCAAAAACAAGACATTTTTCTGGTTATTTTATCAATTCATTGATTTGATTTCTAATTTAATTTTCTGAAACTGCTTTAAAAAGTTCAAGATATATGGATATGGCGGTAATAATGACATGTACTATGATAGGAGTTCAAATCATATTGCCCATTCCTATGCCCTTTCCTGAAAGGCATGTTTATATCGTCAAAGTCTAAAATGCTGTACAAATCAAACTTTTAAAGTCTGAGGAAGTGTTGAAATCATGACGGATACAGTATATGGGTTTAGGGCTGTGACGGTATGGTCTTTATCTTACCGCGGTGAAAAAGCAACGTAACACCGCGGTTTGGGGGTTACCTGTGAGCTCGTAGCTTTAACAACATGAGGTGAGATTCCAGAAGAGGCAGCTGTGCCACTAGGAGGCAGGTTTTTACTTGTCACCGAGGCCCACGAGAAAGTCTGTGAGGGATGCAGTAATGCATTGTTAGCAACAATAACCACTCAACACCTTACTATAACATTAGTAGGTATATCTTTGGGCATAGTACTGCCATCCCTAAATCTCTGTTGGGCTGGGTGATACGCTACTGGACTGTGCATTATAAAACAACTGATAATTTAAGAGATAGATAGGTATGAGAAATTCAATTATTAATTTGAAGAGTCTTTATTTTTAATATGTAGCATTGCTGACATATCAAACAAAGAACAAAGTTTAAGTAGTCATTTTGGCACTTATTATTCAAGGAAACTACATAAGACAGTCTTACCTTGGGAGGCTCCTGGGTGTTAGGTGGGGACTCCACAGGGACCGGTGACGGTGCTTTCTCCTCCATCTCTTCCAGAACCTTCTCATCTACTTCAGGCTTTATCTCCTCTACTTTGGACTCTGGTTCAGGCTCTGGCTCGGGTTCTGGAGCCGGCTCCTCCATGGGCTCCTCTACTCCATTACTACAAAACACAAATTAGCATTCCGTCACTTCCACAGATAAACCAAATTTAAAACTGCAAAATCTTTCATGCTTATTAATGTGAATGCGAAACAGTAAAAAATATTAGTGAGGTAGGATGATGTTTTAGCATACGTGACAGGGTGAGGTTCGTAATAGGTGGTGCTGTTGGGGCTTTCTTGAAGTGGCTCAGGGGACGGTTGCCTCTCCTCTGGCTCCTCTTCAACTTCCTCCTCTGATTCTAAGAGAGAGACAGCAAAACAATTGGGAAATTATTTGCATAAGCAACCACACATTTAAGCATGAAAACATGAACAAAAACTCAAATAAAACAAGGTCTGTTTGCAATTTTTCGCAAACATCTTACCTTCATCAAGCTCAGCTTCAGAGTCTCCAAAGACCTCATCCTCATAACGGAAGATGTCGTTGTGGACGTAGAACTTGTTCGCTACTGAACCCTAAGGACATTTGTCATGCAAACAAAGTCAATTTTAAAAATCAAAGCCAATGACCTTAGATTTTTTTTAAAAAAAACACCATAAAATTTGTTTTGGGCCCACTAGTGATTAACTTTTTATTAGTAATTTCAATTTAGCAACAGTAACTGATCTCTAATTAGGGTCAGCTATGTTTCTCCAGTTCTCAGCTATGTTTGAGCCAATAAAATGTCAAAATTTCTTTACATTTCTTTCCAAATATCTTAGGAAATAAACATTTGTTACTGTTATCATCACTTAATCTCAATGTTAACAGTACTAAAAAAGGATACTCACCTCTGGCGCAAGCACGAAAGTTTGCATAAACTTCCTCATGGGCTGACCATTGTTGGACAGTTCGCCAAGGACTTGCACCACCACCCCATCACTCAGTGTGGCATGGGCATCCACATGCCTGATCTTTGTGTGGCACTCACTGAACTGGAGGGACATGACCTTCTTGTGGATTTCCTAATGCAGAGACAAATAGAAAACCAAAAACATGTAATGACTTGAAAATGACGACACATTTGTCAAGACCAGCTTGTAATTAAAGATATTTCCATGCTATAAAATCTGATTCCCATTTATTTCAAGAATTTGGCAGGTAGCAACAATCTGGGGTTAGGCAGCGTTTTGCTCAACCTTAATAAACAGGGTGATGATACATATTTTTTTATATTTGACTCCATTTTGGTCAGACACAATCAACAGAAATACTGATATGGAAATATAAGGTTGTTACAAACAAGGAGGGCTTAATATGGAGTGACAATCATGTCACCATTGCTTCCGACATTTATTCATTCCTCAAATGCTGGCAATGATTTATGTAGTGCTATGTTCAATTTCTTTGAAATGAAAACTTATTTGATCACCACTGTGAATACTCTTGTATCAGTCACCTAAAACACCGTGTTTGACTAGACTGTAGCACCTACCGCTTGCCCGTACACTGCTTCTGCCAGCTTTCCACTTGGGTCAAGTCCTCCATGAACATAGGAAGAATTCCTGCCATAAAACCTAATGGTACAACAATATGACAGTTAAAACTGCATTACCAACACCAACAGATTTAGTGTCTTCCACATCACATTTAGCTAATTACCTGTGCAGGAAATCTGGTGCCTTGTTTAAGAGTGTGTAATACTGCCTCACAAACTCCCGCCCTACAAGCAGGGGACTTGGCTTCTCCATCACCATTTCTTTGGTAAACAATATTAAGTGCTGAAACAAAAAATAAATAAGGAATAAATAACAACAACAATAATGTCATCTAGAAATGTAACACTATATAAAAAGAATGCAGTTCTATACTACAGCCCTACCTTTATAAAAGGTTATTTAGTTTTGGTTGGAGATGTGGATTGAACTTTGGAGGTCGAGGTTGCCAACATGCTATCCTAATATAGTTATTACACTGTGTAACACAATACAATTCAACAGCACCACTTGCTAACTATAGCCTAAAAAAAATGACCATAAAGTTGAAGCAACATCTTTCCAAACTAGTTCAAACTGAACATTTCAACTTTCATAAAGGTTGGATTTGTGGCAGAGCTTTAGTAATTAGACTGCATTCGTTTTAACTAGCTAGGCTTCCCCAACGGGTGTAGAAGATAATGACTTGGGGAATTAAGCTTATTTCGCTAACGTTTAAAGTAATATGAATTATTAGGCCATTTTAAGGAAGCCCACATTGATACTCATGGACGTTTGTTGAACCTTGGGTTAACAGCATAGTTGTGTTTGAGTAGCATGTACAAATGTACAAAAGGTGACTCGTGTCTCCTTTTAACAGAACGTTTCACTTTCTTTGTCTCATTGGGCCCACGTTAAATCTGACCCACATCAATCCAATAGCAGAAGCAAGACAGCTGCCCGTTTCGCTAGCTAGCCAGCTAACACACAACTGCGCCATCACGTTCATCCAATGAGACAAAGAAGGAAACTGGCTGTAATAGAAAGGGAAGCGACTGATACAGGCGTTCAAGTTTGGAAGCTGAAAAAACGAACTTTACAACAATCAAATTCTACTTTTAGAAAGTATACATCAACACACGCGTGCATCTTTTGCTTTGTAGATAAGTGGCCTACTGTAAGAGTCAGGCCTTTTATGTCTATGCTAACAACATTTTGCAATGTCTCACGTTTGTCGCATGTGCATTAACCATATAAAATGACAGATTCATAATCTGCATCGTATGTTTCTGTCCTAGAAACCGTGCGCCCACAGTGTCAGCTAGGTCAACGTTACCTAGCTAGACTTTAAAAACAATGGAAGAAAAATAGCCTCCAACTACCGGCCTTTTCGCTGTCATTCTAAATGGCTAACCCTAGCCCGGCAAACAGTGCTTCAACGCAAAGCTTGCGACATTGCTAGTGCGCTAGCTAGCATTAGCTTAAGCTAACTTGTGGCGTCGTCGTTTTTCTTTCAGCTGCTGTCACTTTTACAATGTGCGGGAGAAACACTTTTAAATAAACACATCGATATTTTCGGTAATAGACAAATTGACACCCAACAAGCTGTTACTTGGCTGTATTATCACACAAACACACACAACTTGAACGCTAATTGCAAGCGGGGAACCAATCGAACCTAACACATAACGTTGAGCCCGTTGATAATGCACCAATAAAGTATGTCCATGTTTTGCCATTGAGTCTTCGACATTAACATTCACTACTGACTTATATTTAGTTGTATCAAAATCGATACAACACAAAAATATAAAGTTTACTCAAACTTTAAAATAAATTAACGTTACTCCCAACTTAACGTTACACTGACTGTCGAGCCATTATCAATCAGTGCTATGCTAACTCATAGAAAACAAAGGAAGGCAGATTTTACTAACTTAAATGACACTCGTTATTTTTAACTAATAACTAATGTGGGCTAGTTGTACAGTTGCGACACACCTAGCTAGTTGGCCACTTTGAATGATTACTGTCTGTCAAGCGAATAGCCGTGGTTTTGACCAGACAATGCAGCTAAGATTAGCCGGTACGGTTAACGTTAGCTAGCTTGTCAGCCGTCTGATAGCTTAGCTTGGTGGATGGCTTACTTACCTTATAAAAGACCTATCTATGTAGACAGAATTATTTGTAATAAATATCTACGAGATGTAAATTGTTCTGAAATAGCCCAGGTTAACACAGTGCTATTTCCATTCACTAACTATCTAACAGTATATGATCTCTGCTGTACCAGAGATTGAAATTTTAAAGTGATAGGTTCTATTTATTGTTTTACCCCTGCAATCTGGGGCAGGGAACCCCCATCACAAAGATTCAGCCAATAGACTGTTTACACTAGGCAATATAAATTATGACGCCAAACAAATAACCCCGCCCCCAAAACTCTAACAATGCTGGGCCAAAAACATTCCTTTAATTTGACTGTAGTAGTATTGATCGTATTGATCATCACACTTGTGTCGTGTTATTTTGCTAAGTACTACTTCCTATTACTCTTCGGTGCCTTTTTTCCCTCACCTATAACTCAAAAACTCTTCATTCTACAAATACAGTTTTGTATTTTCCAGCTTAATACAAATGGCATAGCTATATTTGCATTTTTAATGACACATCCCTGAAAGTTATCCTTTTGATACACATCTTCCATGGTTTTAAAGGGGCACGCCCAGATTTACTCATCACAAGGTGTGAAAATAGTTACATCATCAGAATCAGAAATACTTTATTGATTCCCAAAGGGGAAAATTCTGTGTTACAGTTGCAAGAGTATATAAATATCAGAGAAGAAATATAAATAAAGAAATATAAGGAGTGTGGATATGTATGGTATTTACATAGTTAAAGGAATTTTTATGATACAGTATTTACATAATTAAGGAGCAGTAATGGTGAACAGTAATAATGAATAAATAAATAACCTAGTTAGGCAGATGTTATGAAAAATGCTTTTGAGTTGCATCCCAAAAATTGTATCCAGCATTTTTTTAGGCTTGACCTATTACTCACGAGTCAGGACTAAAAAGTCTGAATCTCCCAGTATCTGTTGCTTTGATTTTGACTATTTTCTTTTTTAAGGACAGGTTCACAAATTTTCAAATCTGTCTTAAAACAATAGCAGGTGCCCATATGAACACCTAGACTTAGACAGATTTTGCTCACAGTAATTATGTAGAACTGTGCTTTAATACAAATGTATATACATTTAACAATGCGATATAGTTTCTGATGTTTTTTGTAGCCTGGTCACTGGTATAGGGCATAACAAATCTGGATATTGAGCGCCACCAAGTGGTCAAACAAGTTTTGTGTTTTAGACAATGCATGCACCATCACATTGGTAACAAAGTAAATCAGTATGATCACAACATCACATAAAAACACTTACAACAAATATAACAGAAGCATATGTCAGGATGTATTTTGTTGCTCAGGTAAAAATGAAGAGTTAAATATGGGAAAAAACAATCAGAATCAGAATACTTTATTGATCCCCCCAGGGAAATTGTTTAGTTGCTTGGTTGCAGTTGCTCACGGTCACATTCAAGGTAAAAGGAAGAGTAAGAAAAGAGTTAGTCAACAAGTGTATAAAGTAAGATAGCTACAGTGCAAGAAATTAAAAAGTAAAGGTAAATAAGGTTCAAAAGTAAGATTGGGTTAAAAGATTATGTTGCTAAAACAATGGATTATACAAATGCTATTGTAGTGCAATATGAACATAAATAAAGTACAGTGTCAACATAAATAAAGTACAGTGTCAACATAAATGAAGTACAGTATGAACATAAATGAAGTACAGTGTCAACATAAATAAAGGCCAGTGTCAACATAAATAAAGTACAGTGTGAACCTAAGTAGAAAATATAATATAAATAAAATCTAATGATTAATGTACCTTGGCAAGTAGCCTAACTGTGTCCTCCGAAGCAATTTACAGCCTTGAAGGGGTCATTTACATTTTGAGGAAAGTTGGGATTATAAATCTATAGAAACTGCTATATTTAGAGTTAAACAAAAAATGTTTACAGAGTTGTTGACTTTTTATTTTGAAATATAAGCATTTAGCAAATGCTAAAAAACAAAAACAAAAACAAACTATTTACAGTCCCCAAGCATTGTTGAAAAACTGAATACCTGGCACAACAAGCCCCCCTCCCCAATGCAGGCCTAGGCTATCTATTTTAAAAATGGCTTTTCACTTAATGTTTTATATTTTATTGCATACGTACATTATTGCACCTATAAAAGGTGAGCGTGATCTAGATTCTAGAGTAGTTTGCTTCAAATGAAGGCCTCTTGTCAGTGAACTCCTCTGTTAGTGCACCGTTGTCATAGCAACCGCGGAACTAAACATACATAAATGATGTAGCTGACGCTAGGTTAATGTTTATGATCTAAAATACTATTACTAGCTAGCTACATTATAAAAACAAATGCAAGGCTTATTTGTCTTATTGGTCGTCATAAAAGATTCAGTAATCGTTTTTTAAAAAGCTTTTAAAGAAATGTATCAGCTACTTCATTCTGAGCATTACGAAACAACAAAAGCAATCCCAATGTGCAAAGAAAACATAATATAAATGGACCCAAACTTCCGTACAAAAATGTAAGGAAAGATTTAGATTTTTTTCTTAATTTATTTTTATGACTTTTTCCACGGAGGTGTTTTCCATCCTTTTCTGCGACGCCATGACTTCTAATGTAATCTGAGTCCCGTACAAATGAGAATGAGGGTTTTTAGGGGAACAGTTCAAGAACAAGATGGCTGTCCTGGGGCAAGAAAAGTATCTTTCTTCTTGCACATAAACACGGCATTGTGATGCGGGCATCAGTTTCATGTAAATAGCTTAATAGGTAACAACTTAAATAGGTTATTAGGTAACGTTAACAACTTTAAACGCTTTAAAGGCATTGCTTTATAACGGAAGACATCGCTTTTTGAGACGCAATTGAAGATCGGAAAGTTTTCTTAGCGGTTTGTTGAGAGTGAAAACTAATTTACTGACGCTGGCTATGCGTTTTTGCACAACGGTTAACTTTTTTTTAGATGCCCCGCACTGGATAACAAAATAAATAGCTAGCTAACTGGACCATGAGTTCATCCCGAGTCAGACCGCAGCAGCTAAAGTTACCGCAGAGCCAGACTGGCAGGTTGCCGCATAGACTAGACTCAAGCGAAGGTATAGAGATGGAGAACATCCAGCATCAAGACCTCGGTCTCGGGGGAGTAGTAGGCACCCCGTCCCCGCCGTCAAGACAAGCGTGGAGTCGGGATAACCCGGGTTTTGAGCCCGAGGATGAGATTATGCAAGCCGACTGGCCTCCAGCGAGTCCCGGGAGGAGGTCGGTGTCCACGGCCTCTAGCAGCAGCTGCAGCAGCGGCCTAGGCAGCTACGCCGGCGCGGGCAGCAGCACCCACATCCCCCGTGGAGGACTCTACCCGACCCCGACAGTGGATGTCCGGCAGCAGGACAGGCATGACCACCGCAGCTGTATGAAGCAGATACTCCAAAAAATCAGAAGTTAGTCACTCACTTTATGCTTTGTAAACTTCATAGACTAGTTTAATAATTTTCTAGAGAATATTATCATGTATAAATACGTCGTAGTCAGGGTTTAGGGCTGTGAAGTTTATCATTCCGAACAAACTTCATCAAGTTTTTTTCCCTGTACAGTAAGACGTCAATTAGATTTGTGGAGTTATGTCACTGATTTAAAGTAATACTTTCCCCATACTATATGAAGAGAACATTTGCATTTACATTTACATTAGAATTGCCACCTTCCCCTTTATTGTTATCAGTTCCCCCTACAGTAGACAGCTACAAAAGTCCAATGCTATGTTGTAGTAATAATAATAATAATCCTCATCATCTTTCTACAAGAGCACTTTTCAAAATCTAGATTACACAGTGCTTCATACAAGTCAGCAAATTAAAGATCAACAATTATATGATCAAATATAACATCAAACCACATGTAGAGCTTCTACTGTTTGTTACAAAGACATTAACTGGACCAGAATAAAATAGGTCAAACTAATTCCAGTAATACCGGTATAAGACTTTTTCTGCTGTTTTTTTTCTTTGCAGTTTTGTGGGGCACAGAGCTGATGGAGGACAGTGACAACAGTCGAGAGAGGTACCTCAGGAACGTCCTGAGGGAGATGGTTACATATATTGCATTCCTCATCACTATTTGTATCTGTAAGTAAACAGACAAAAAATCCTGCAACATGACAATATTTATGCTAAGGTTGGTTGGCATTCCCTAGAAATAACTCACATATGACATCATAAGGGAAAAGTTTTAGTAGCGCATTATCATGCTACAACCCCCTTTTACTACATAGCCCACCTTCTACTCTCAAACTGTGTCCCATTTCTATTCTTCATAATAATTCTATCCGTTTTTTTCGTATGTAGTATATAGTGTTTTCACACTGGAAATATGGCAAAATTAGGTATTTGCCAAACAGTTAGTGTGCATATTAAATCATCTTATTTTTTAAAGTGGCAAATAAATTGAAATTAATTGTTCTTTGGGGTGTGAAAGAAAACGTAATCTCAGAATACCAAAAACCAAAGTTAAGTAATTAGTAATTAACTTGTGGCCATAGCATAATTTTCTGTTAGTTCAAGACAGTAAAGTATATTTATTTATTGTATATTAACTGCAAGAACGTATACTATAACAATTAATAACATATACAGTACACACATTGGGCAGCTCATAAACATACATGTAGCTTTACATGGGTACATATTATAAGGAACATGCTCAAAATATGTGTGTCATTTAGGTGACATATATATATATATATATATATATATATATATATATATATATATATATATATATATATATATATATATATATATAAACTGTATGTACTGTATACTGTATATACTGTATATATGTATAAAGCAAATGCTTGTGCCCTAAAAGTTAGTCCTGGACTGAACTGACATTTGAAATGTGGCACAAAATTTGTCGGCCTGGCTACCTTTCTTGTAGCTAAAAAGTTATTTTCCAAGCTCACGGTGTATATGCTCAATGGTTTTGGCAGCCAAAAACCGAAACTCTGACAGTCGTTAAGTGGCTTAGATACCAACACAAATTTGATGGTCACATTTTGAGATGGCAAAACCAAAAGATGGAAATCCCACATTTAACATATGGTAAAGTTCCTCTACTCTCTTTTTGCTGCAACGAAAATGCAAAACTGTGGTTTAGGGTGGATCAGGAAATTATTTTCTGACAGAATGGATTGAGGCATATTTTGCCAGGCAGTAAAGAAGTTTCCAGAGCTGCTCCCTGATGAATACTGAATGCTACAGAGAATCGTAATGTGTAACCTAATTTTGAGTTTACTTTTGGTGTTTGTCAAGTCTTTGCATCCTCATACTAGATGCAAAGAGCACCGTTATGTACAAAAAAAGGATACACTCTGTTAATTCTGCTGTTTGTCATTCTGCATTTTCGCTAGTGCTATAGCTAGTGCTAATAGAAATAATGCTTTCAATAATGTTTGTCATATTGTGATTTGCTCTGCAGTGACTTATGGGATGGTGAGTGCCAATATGTACTACTATACCAAAGTCATGTCTCAGCTTTTCCTGGATACACCGCTGTCTGCCGGGGATCCTTCCTCTTTTAGAAGCCTTTCAACCATGGAGGATTTCTGGAAGGTAAAATGCAAAATTCATCTCTGCTTTGTAAAAAGGTCTTTAAGATGGTAATTTTTTCATCATTCTGCACCCATAGGTTGGATGTTATTAAAAGGAGTAGTCAGACGTTTTGAAAAAATACTCTACTCTGCTGAAAGGTACCACCAGCTAATTAACAAGTGAGCTTTAGAGATGCTGGTAGGTGGTTTGTTTCCCCTGATTTCAGTTTATGCTAAGCTAAGCATCTCCTCTTTTATATTTACAATGCAGTTGTAAGAATGGTATCAATCTTCTCATGGAAGTTGCGGCAAGAAGTAGTAGTAACTTTTTCAAAAGGTCAACCTCCTCCTTAAATAATTTAATCTTCAGATCTACATCAGAGCATAATGCCATCAAATAGTGTACATTGGTGCTTTTTCATGTGAGCACACATGGTAAATGCCGGTCACAATTGTAGTTCCATTTTAGCAGAAATACATAGAAGAGTAAAACAAAGGAAGCAAATATTGCAAGAGCAAAGGCAAAAAGTGCAGTACCTATAACCCTTAAACACATTAGTAAAGTCTTTCCATAGTCCGATTGTAACAAGATCATTGTTTTACATGACAAATACCCCAAAATGAGAAATATCAGAAGCTGTGCTATGCTTGATTTTTGATAACAAACACCAGGCATTTTGGGTGGTAAACTAAATTTGAAATCACAATAACTAAGTTTCTCGTGTCTGAATACCACCGTCTGACCACTTCTGTGTCAAAATCCTAACTGTCCTTTACTTACAGTTCACAGAGGGACCTTTCCTCAATGGCATGTACTGGGAGGTGTGGTACAACAACAAGAGCCTGCCAGAGAATCAGAGTCTTATCTACTATGAGAACCTCCTCCTTGGGGTGCCACGGCTCCGACAGGTCAAAGTCCGCAACGAGTCCTGCTCCATCCACGAAGACCTGAGAGATGAAGTTCACGACTGCTACAACATGTACACCCCAACCAACGAAGACACAACCTCCTTTGGCCCCAAGAAAGGAACCGCGTAAGTCCATGCATTTTTCAATTCAGTTTGATAACTTTCAATTATATTATATTATCAGTTTGGTGGTGGACTGGTAGCTGGAGAGGTGCCAGTTCACTACCTGGGCTGTGCCAAGGTGCTCTTGAGCAAGGCACTGAACCACCAACTACTCGGGGCGCCTTTCCATAGGCAGCCCCCTTACTCTGACATCTCTCCATTTAGTGCATGTATAGGACCTGTGTCTGTAATTCAGGCCTGTGTGTAATAACAACAGAGTGTAAATTGTAAGTTCCCCTTGTTGGACTAATAAAGGATACATTAATCTTAATTAATCATAATCTTAAAAGGAGGCTAGAGCTTCATCATATGTATTACACTAACAAATGTGTACATCCTAAACCTGTTCTTTTTGGTTTCTCTCAGGTGGGTGTATACAGCAGAGAGTAACATGAATGGGAGTGGTTACTGGGGCCAGATATCTAAATATGGAGGTGGAGGATACTACCAAGACCTGTCTCGTACGAAAGAGGAGTCAGCAACCCAACTGCAGTTTCTGAAAGACCACCTGTGGCTGGACAGAGGCACCAGAGCGGTGTTTCTCGACTTCTCTGTCTACAATGGGAACATCAACCTTTTCTGCATTGCCAGGTGAGAATCATCAATCACCATCCAGGGCCGTGACATGGTACTGAATTTAAAGAACATTTACTGTCCAATACAATAATTCTAAAAATAATGGCACCAGGTAGAAGCCACCCAATTTTACATTTTGTTTCTGGTTTATTAAATTCATTTCAGAAAAATAATGTAAATGAAAATTTCTCAGAGCCCAAGGTGACTTTTTTTATGAAATATGAAACAGAAGAAAGACACACAACCCCACATTTGAGTAATCAGAAACAGTGAATAATGAAAGGCTTGATAACTGACTTAAATTGTTAATTGATTATCAAAAGTGCTGGTGAATTTTCTGTCAATCAACAAATCAGTTATTTGATATACTCAGTCTGAAAAGGGAAACTTGAATACTAGTACATCCGCCTTGCTAAATTGTTGGGAGAATCTTAATTTATCGTCAAATATAAAAGTAACATTGTATGAATACTAATAGTTGATCTGATTTGATGCATTTGTCAGGTTGTTGGTGGAGTTCCCTGCTACTGGTGGGGTGGTGACTTCCTGGCAGTTCCAAACAGTGCGTCTGATACGATATGTGTCCAGCTGGGACTACTTTGTGGGTCTGTGTGAGGTGGCATTCTGTCTATTTATCCTCTACTACGTGGTGGAGGAACTGCTGGAGATCCGCATCCACCGCTTGCATTACTTCAAGAGCTTGTGGAACTGTCTGGATGTTCTCATTGTCGTGGTGTGTATCAAAGTTGTGTTACGCTGGGATTACTAAAGTCAATATAGAGTCATTTTTAACAGGATTGACTGAGTTTGTTGTTCACTCTGTCTGCTCTCTTTTCAGTTGAGTGTTGTTGCCATCATCATGAACATAACCAGAACAGCCATGGTTGGCAACCATCTGAAAGGCTTGTTGGAGAACCACACTGCTCACCCCAGCTTTGAGCATTTGGCCAACCTGCAGGTCCAGTTCAACAACGTAGCTGCGGTCATTGTCTTTTTTTCCTGGGTCAAGGTACACAACTTTTTGCTTAGATTCATAATAACTCCAAAGATACCATAGTGGAAACATAAGACTAAACTAGACCAACTACTGTAAAATCGACTAATGCCGATAATTTGTCACATCTCTTAGCTTTTTAAGTTCATCAACTTCAATAAGACCATGAGTCAGCTGTCTGGCACCATGTCTCGCTGTGCCAAAGACCTTGTTGGTTTTGCCATCATGTTCTTCATCATCTTCCTGGCGTATGCTCAGCTAGCCTATCTGGTGTTTGGAACCCAAGTCAACGATTTCAGCACTTTCCAAGCCAGCATGTACGTAATTCAAAATATAGTTTACACATGTACAATCACCTCTGATGTTTTTCTGTTGTTTAAAAATGTTGCTTCTGTTTGTGTAGATTTACTCAGTTCCGTATCATTCTGGGAGACTTTGAGTTCTCAGAAATAGAGGAGGCAAATCCAGTTCTCGGACCTATCTACTTTACAACCTTTGTCTTCTTCATTTTCTTTATTCTCATGGTGAGTAGGGTTTAGTCAACTGTTCGTTCATGTTGTTTGCATGTGCCTCCTCACTAACACAAGAACACATTTTCTCATCCTGTCTATATAGAACATGTTCCTGGCCATCATTAATGACACTTACTCTGAGGTGAAGGCTGACATGTCCCAGCAGAGGACTGAGATGGAAATGTCTGATCTCATTAAAAAGGTATTGAACTACATGTATCATTCATTTTGTCAGGGCAGATAAAATTCATTAAATAAACAGAAGCCGCCATGGCAATAATAAGATAACAGCTCCAGAAGCTACTCCCAATATGGCAATTTTTGGGTCTGTTCAACAGATGTTGAAAAAATGTTATTAGAAAAAATATTAGAAAAGAAAAAGATTATTGTCTTGAAAATATTATATTGTAATGAAAAGCTTAGGGTTTCCTGCAGGCAAGGTTTTAGTGGAATGGTTGGTTGTTTTCCCTGAAGTTTGATATATTTAATGAAACTGAAATTTCTTCGGATGTGAGTCGCAACGCTGCAGGAAATCCTGAATGTTTCAGGTAACACACCAGAATGGTATCAAAGATTGTCAGCTCCATAGCAAAAAGTGATACAAAGTGACTCCATCTTAATGACAGAGGGAGCAGATAGCATCTGATCCTGGGAACATGTTTGCTAGTTTACTTTTGCAGAATTGTAGTTTGTGTGTTACCATAAATTGTTATCTGCTTTGTTTACGTATGTCCAAATGAACAGTAAGTTAAAGTGTTCTTCTCTTTCAGGGTTGTAACAAAGCTTTGATGAAGTTGAGACTGAAGAAGACGGCAGTAGACGACATCTCCGACAGTTTGCGCCAGGCCGGGGGCAAACTAAACATTGATGAACTCCGCCAGGACCTTAAAGGGTGAACAAAACCTCAAACACGGCTGAAAGCTATTAACTCCTACGATATTATTTCAATGTTTTGGGTTTGGTTTTGTAAATATAAAAATTGTATGCTACGTGTCCTGAGTGTGTTGTTGATTTTTATCTTTGCTTAGAAAGGGCCACACAGATGCAGAGATTCAGGCCATCTTTGCCAAGTATGATCGCGATGGCGACCAGGAGCTGACGGAGCATGAACACCAGCAGATGAGAGACGACCTGGAGAAAGAGAGAGTGAGTGG
Organism: Percina caprodes; assembly: GCA_013375575.1. Lineage (NCBI taxonomy): Eukaryota > Metazoa > Chordata > Actinopteri > Perciformes > Percidae > Percina > Percina caprodes. Next base: position 810,612 of record JABXJD010000151.1, read on the forward strand.
TGATGCCAACAGCTACTTACCCTGCATGTATGTGTTAGCGTACACTCAGCCTGCCGATGTTCAGTGTGTCTCTGCTCGCTCGCCAGGAGGACTTGGATCTGGAACGCAATTCGCTGACTAGACCCAGCAGCGGGCGGAGCTTCCCTCGTACCCAGGACGACTCGGAGGAAGACGATGACGAGGATAGTGGCCACAGCTCTCGACGCCGTGGCAGCAGCTCAGGGGGTGTCTCCTATGAAGAGTTTCAAGTGTATGGAGCTTTTACTATCATAATGTAGCTTACGTGCAAGTTAATCATTGATGAAAGTTGAACTAATAACAGTGTCAGAATCATACATACACAATTTATAGAATACATACAGTATCAGTCAAAAGTTTGGATACACTTTCTCATTCAAGTGAATAGAAAAGGGTTTCCAGACCTTTGACTGGCACTGTACATACATTTGGGGTTTTCATACTAATCTGAAGGATTATGACTGTAGTAGTATGACACGTTAATATTTAATCAAATAAAGGGAACTAACGGCTCTGTGTTTTTCAGGCTGGTGAGACGTGTGGACAGGATGGAGCACTCCATTGGCAGCATAGTGTCCAAGATAGATGCTGTGATCGTGAAGCTGGAAACTATGGAGAGAGCTAAACTCAAAAGGAGAGAGGTGCTCGGCAGACTGCTGGAGGGAGTCATGGAGGTGAGATGCAGTCAGCTCATAGTGGAGCATTTAGCCAAGAGCCAGATGTTTCTGAAGTTGGTAAAGACAAAAGAACTGAGGGAATTTTTTATATGCAATCATAAGGTGGCCAAAAATATGACTTAATATACTAGTATAATGTTGCTCTGTATCTGATGGCTGTATTAATAGGCAACTGATTACAAGTTTGCAATAAAATCTTAAAAGTTGGTAATATATCAGCAGCTTGTTTCCCCAAGTAGCCAAAAAAAATGAATTGCAGGTTTATTTAACTGGGTTACAGTAGTCTTTAAGAGGAAACACAGTTTCTGTTCTCGAGGAAAAGAAAAACCTGATTTTTCCTCAACTACATTTCTTCTTTAATCACTAGTATAAATAAAATAAATAAGCCATGCTTCCATAATAAAGTTAGGTGTTGGGGAGAAATGGGAACACTGTCCTGCTGCATGTACAGTATATGCAGGTACCAGGTTACAACGTCGTCAGATATCCTGCATCGTCGGATTTCTTATGTGCATGTAAACAAGCTGTACAACTTAATCTGTTGTTGTCGGTCAGGATGAGCGTCTGGGACGGGACACAGACGTCCACAGGGAGCAGATGGAGAGGCTGGTAAGGGAGGAACTGGAGCGATGGGAGTCTGATGATATGGTCTCACAGGTCAGCCACCTACAGCCCGCCACTCCTGTCGGCCCCCGGCCACGCCCGTCCTCTTCTCTGTCCACCGACGGCCTCGACACAAGCACAAACGGGGGCAGCCATGTGTGAGGACTTGGCCCGCTGAAGAATATTCCACTCTGGCAAGAAAGATCGCCACTGGAAATTTCCCTGCAGCGGTACAAGTAACTGAAGGTGTGGGACCATTTTTGCAAAAGAAATTAACATTTATCAAAGGAGGTGATCAAATCAAACATACTTCACCTCAAATATTTAAATGCACTGAAAGTGATGGCGGTTCTCCTCTGAGACATATAAAGTATTCACTTAAGCTATTATCGAGTCTTACTTTAACAGCACGATGAAAGGAAACATGAAAATGTGTAAAAGTGGTTGAAGAATAATAAAGATTTACAGTACAGTGTTACATCACAGTATTAGATGTAATACACCAACTTGCAAGAATACTCAGTTGTAGTCAGCAAATACACAGTTTATAATTTTAGTATTACCTGCTTTTAATTACCCACACATTGCAGCATTTACACAAATACCAAAAAGACATTTCTATGACTGTTAATTATGCTGATTATTTTTTTCATCATTTTAATACACAGTAAGTACAAGTGTGGCACATTCTGTCATATTTACTCATCCTCTGTACATCAATTAAGCTTCAAATTAAATAGCTTTTTTTATCATTTTATGATACATATTGTAACTTAAAACAAACTTCGATTTGGAGTGCATCTAGTGTTCATGGGAAACCCATGCATTTATTATGTTTTCTCTGTGCCTTACTTTTTTATTTTTTACAATCTATCTCTTTTTTTAAAATCTTGTTATGCCAAATAAAGTGTTATTAAAATATAAGTTTGTTTAATTCATTTTACTTTCTCTGTTTTGGAATATGATTCAGTTTAAGTGACAAAACAACAACTATGAATATGACTCAGTAACAAAAGGATCTTAAACAATGTCTTTTTAAAACATTAACAAGTCTTCATTAAATATAAACCCATTAGATTAAAATAGAGAGAACTAATTATGGAAGAAATAAAGACAACATTGTGTTATTTCAGTTACTGTATTTCGCTGCATGGAGTTTATAATTAGCTGCTGATTTCCTTGAAAGAACAGCTCCATTATAATCAAAGTAAATGTCTATATATGACATATTGTCATATTGTAATATATATTGTATCTCAAAACTTGTAGATAAATATCACATTTGTGCCTGTGCAGCTGACCTGCTGTGCTCCAACAAATACCAATAAACAATAATACTACAAAAGTACAAACTTCCTTGGAAATTATTAGAAAAATTACAGACCTGTAAAATAAAGTGTTGCCAAGTAATCTTTTGAATATGATCATTACCAACACATTCAACAGAATAACTGTTAGTTTACCTCAAAATACAATTCATTGAGATAGAAAAAACCCACAGAGACCAATGTTACATGAAAATGTTTATACATGTTCTCAAAAGGCTGTATCATAATATAAATGTATATGTAGAAATTTTCTTTGGAACAATAGAAAAGCTTAACACACATATAGTATCTATGTGATATTCTTCTACAATATCTACAATTAAAAATAATCCGTGCTGAGCTCAATCAAGAAATTGTGCAAAAGCTAAATAATTAAGACTACTGAGTTACAAAAGTACAGAAAAAAGGCATAGACTGATTTAAAATAATACATTCATAAATAAGAAACACATCACACATTTATCCATGTCATTTTCTTGTGAAAAATCTTGAAATTCCTACACGTAGAGAAAACTCTTTTCTGTTGGACTTTTAAAACTGTTCCAACAATGTGAAAAATAAAGAATATTGTCAGCAATCAACTCCTAAAAAGTTAACATTTTGGAGACACATGGTTTTCACCAAAGATGATAAAACTGATGTTTACATTCAGGTATTTATTTTACCTGTATTGAATATCCAAGTATGTATGGTAAGTGCAGACCATAGACACATTGAAAGAAATATAGATTTTGGGAAAATTTGTGTATTCACATAGAGTTAGATGAGAAGATAAAAACTCTTATACAGTATATTTACAGAAAAGCTGCTCCAATCATCCATATTTTTATATTCACAATGAATCAAATTACTATCAACTCACTGTTTTGGTTTTATGTCACGCAGCTTTACTGTTTTGTTTCACTCTTACCACTCTCATACCATCAGTTTTGGGTTGCTTTCACCAAAAAAAGCTCTAAAAACTAATTGTACGCTTCCTGCTCAGCACCCAACAGCTAGCATTTGGCTGCATTTAGCTAGCTAACTAGATAAGCCAAATACATTTAAAATCGTACTCTCTGTCTGCTGGATGTGTAAATAAGCTACTGTCTGCTAACATGCTTACCATATCAACTTTAAGAGTTGATAACATTTCTATGTGGTGTTACTGCTAGTTTAGCTTAGCATAAAGAAGCAGGGGGCAATTTTCTAAGTTCAAAAAGGTGCTCTAAAGCTAAACCAACAGTTTGTGGCTCTATACGGAGATACATGCAATACCTATTTATTTGGTAAATGACAGCCAGACGCAGTGACTTCCCAGAGTCCTGTCATCATATAATGTTGCCGGGCAACCAACGGATGCCCGGCAACAAGTACAAGTACTTTTTTACTTCTCTGTTTATGGAAGGATGAAACAAACAAGACACTAGGGAGCTTAAGAGCTGGTAGATCTATTTTTTTTTTTAACTTTAGACAGAACCAGGCTAGCTGTTTCCTCCTACTTCCAGTCTTCATGTTAAGCTAAGCTAACCGCCTCCTAGGCCTAGCTACACACTTAGCGCACAAATATGAAAAAAGAAGACATACTTTATTAATCCCGACAGGGGAAACAGTGAAGAGTGAGAGTGGTATCAGTCTCATCTTACTCTAAGCCAAAAAACAAAAATGTTTTACATCTTACTATTCATTTAAAGGTGACAATTTTGGTGAATATTAACTGGCCTGGTTTCTTGAAGACAAAAATAAAAGATATTTAAGTGAATTTCTTGATGTAGCGAAGTTTCAGATAAGCGATGACAAGGAATATGAATGTCATAACAGTCAGAGCCACATGATTCTCCCACAGCCCCCAGGTGGTGTACTCTATTCCCAGGTAGTCCAGATACTGCTCTCCTGTACATCTGAAAAACATTTCAGATTTCTTTAGTTCATAAATGTTTTTCAACTGGAATAATGTCTATGATTCTAAAAATGTCAACTTCTAACATTTGGCATTGTGGACTAGCTAGACTGGATATGCCATAATTTGTCAAAAACTCAGTCATTTGTCACTAAAAACCAGTAAGACACAACCAGAACATACACAGCATGCAGGTCTACTCACGTCAGGCCGACGGTGCTCACACTGCAGTTTGTCACTGTACCCGACATGTTGGTGTTTCGGATCACAACCTCGTCACAGAACTTCAAACCCACAAACTCATTGATCTTCAAGGCCTGAACACAGACGGCATAGTCAAAGAATGCTAAGCAGATCAAAGTAAATATAGAAGATTAGACTCTAGACTAATACTGCATGCTGAACTATGGCGATTAATGATGAATATGGTCTGATTTTAAATAATAAACTCTGTAAGGAGGGGGTTCACAGTCCTCTAAGAGCAGACATTTTAACTGTACAACCATTGACATGGTGAGTGTGCTGGTTAAGATGTGAAACATCAAAGCTGCATTAAATATTTTTTTTGTAGAATTCCTTTCTCTTGAACTACAGACATATAGTTCTTACTACTACTTTTATTGCAGTTAATTCCTTTCAAACCCTTCCTTTAATTGTAACTTACTGCAAGGCCGTAGCGAGGAATGCTGAAGTACTTCAGCCAAGACATCCAGTCCATGATGCTGGGTAGGTTCACCAGGAGACCTGAGAAAATCTAAAAACACAACAAAAACGGAAGCTTTTTTTCACAGCTTACATCTTGACATCCCAGCAGGAAAATCTCAGGTGTTACTAATAACATTATGGCGGATGTGCCGCTGTGTCTCTCACCATCATGAAGACAAAGGTGATGGTCATAAGGATGTTAGCGAGAGCCACAACACTCTGGTCAGCTGAGATGGCCATTGTCATGGCTGTGGCTGTGTAGGCCACCAAAGTCACTGTCAGCGTGAAGATGAAAAAGGCTGCAGATGTGGATTTGAGCCCTGAGTGGACACGGACACACACTGTTATTAGAGAATAAATGCTGAACTATCTGCATTTCAATCCAGCATTTGATCTAGTGCTCAAAGATTGAAATCTCAAGTATTCCACAAATCACTCAGTTTATAAATCTGTTTTACCAATCAGAAAGTAGACAATACAGCTGAAGATAACCGAAGTGATGGTGCGCATAGTGATGTCAGACAGGATCTTAGACAGGAAGTAGACAGACACTCTGTAGTAGCCACTGATGTACTCATGCCTGTCACAAGAAACCCCAAGCAGAAATCAAATTCTAGCTCTACCCACACAAATCCAAATTGATGTTGAATTATCCACATAGATATCATAGTGATGTCAGTCTCCTGCAAGACTTCCTGACAGAGTACATACACAAACAGTTTTCTCTCGACGATGAAGAGCTCAGCTGCTGACACAGTGCTGAAACACTGATTGGTGGTGATGAAGAAGAGGGCACCCATCCTGCAAGAACAGCAAAACAAAACCTGATCATTACATGTCTCGTTTAGGCTTTTAATGCATTTTTATCTATAAGAACTGGTTTCAGGTAATCTACAGAGACATATGGTGGGGTCCATATGTACATACAGGGACTTAGAAGGCGACTTCACTATGGCCCTGCACCCAATTAAGGAGGGAGGGGTGAATAACTTGAGACATTTAAGCTGCATAAACTGGTGTCTGCCATACTGCCTATGCATTGACCATGAAAATAATGACGTTAGGTCATTATATTTCACTGAACCATGCACAGAAAAAAGGAGGGAGACCATTGAGATTTCTGATATGCTTTACTGGGCTTGGGAGTACCAGGTTGTGCACAATAAAACATGGTAAGAGGATTAACCATGCAGGAACTGCTCTACGTTTTATACTTCCTCATCAAAAGCAAGTGACTGCCTAAAAAAAATGTTACCTTCTAAAATATTAAAAAACAATACTCAATATGCCTGTACTATATAGCCACATAATATTCTAGATTAACAGAAATAATCTAAATATTATATCTGTGTGCAAATTATAACATATGCACCAATTTGTTTTAGCATGCAATAGCTTTAGATTGTGCACCATAAACATGCTGTTGAAGTGTTGTTGCCATGAATTCTTTTTAATAAATAGAAGTTTCCTGGAAGAGGAAGGTCTATACCAAAAGGTGAAATTTTTAACTTTATGATGCTTGCTCCCTGACAGAGTGAATGTCTGGGGATGACAGTGGTTTAAATGGTTAGTTATTATATAATGTATTATTTATTATTCTAGAATTTATGAGTCCAAATCCTTCTCTTCTGCCAAAAAACAAAAATAATGTCTTAAAAAATACTACCAGAACAAATACAGAGGATAGGAACTCGGTTAATATATTAGGATTGCTATTAGGTTAGGATGTTATGTTAAAAAAAAGAGTGTGTTTGAGGACATGTGCAGTGTGTATTTCAGCAGGCCTCTCACCTGTTCTGAACACCGCTCTGATCGTCTTTTACCCCGAAGAAAATGGCTCCTACAATGAGGGCGAGGAAAATGTTGACTCCCAGCTGCACAGACAAAAACATGAGAGATTTTAATAGACGTATCTATCTAAACTATCTAAAAAGTCCTGTCCTCTTTGACAGAAAAGCCAGTGTTTCTAAGGGTCAGGGGTCAAGTGGACACCTTACTCCTCCTCCGAGCCGGCCTATCTGAGAGAACAACCAGGACCTGTGGTGGGGGGAGGATGATGGAAAAGAGTGAGAAAAGTGAAAGCGACACAAATTTTAATCCTAACAATTTACAGATTATGATGGGACTAAGCGGTTCCCAGGGTGAAGGGATAAGCTAATAAGGTTGAGCCTTTTTCACCTCATTCCCCACAGCCCCTCATGTGAAAGGGGGGAGGAGTGGAGTGATAGGTCATGATGCCATCATGTGATGAGTCCCGGACCATGGCCAAGGGGCTTTTGCCAGATATGATATCAGTTCAGATCCTGGACCAAAGAGGCAAAAGTGGGGTCACAATAGTCATCAAAGCCGATTACGGCGCCCACGCCACCTAGAGCCCCTCTTGCAGGATTATTTTGACTTATTTAGGGCCAATTAGCTGTTAATAATTCTTAAAGTGAGGAGACTTCTGACACCATTTTGCATTGGGGTGACTAATGAGAGCATTAAGTCTTGACCCCTCTAAAGTGCTGTCTGTGCAACCTGTTCATGATGATGCTAATCATGCTGTTCACTCTTTGGAGTGTTTAAACAAAATAAAATGTTTTAATAGTAGCGCACAATCATGTTTAAACCTTTAACCTGAAAACTGAGACGTTAAATATTAAATATTTATCTGTCAGAGCTGTAGAACAGGAACTTGGACATGAGTCGCACTAAAGTCTCAAAACGAGGACTTACTTGTTTAACTTACTTGAGACATGATGGCAAAATACTGAGGAGACTTGACTCCAGATCAATAAATATAAAAAGAAAAGGATGTGCGTGCATAGTTTTTGCCTTTATGGTGCATGAATTATTAAAGTTGTAACAGGGAAGCTATTGCTTAAACACTTGCAGATGCACTTGTTCGCTTTTTGGTGAATTACATGGGAAGATCAAAACAACTCTTTTTTTTTTTTATAGATAATATTTTTGAGCATTTTAGGCCTTTATTTCCATAGGACAGATGAAGACATGAAAGGGGAGAGAGTATTTCACAAGTAGGAAAAGTGAAGAGGAAATTATTAAAGCATTTTTTGTGTGTGATGTGTATGTGTAACAACACATGGCTTTAAGTTTATGACTTGTCATATTTTTACCACTGATGACGTATTTTTGTGTTTTAAGTGAGTAATGGGGATGAATACCTGGGCCACGGATGTTTGTGGGTTCAGCATGAGGTTCTGATAGGTTCTCTTAAGAACCCAGTGTAGCTGGTGGAAGAAGGAGCTGTTGTAGGTGATGGTGCGGGATTTTGAACATGAGATACACTTCTTATCCTGGACGATGCGGTCCAGCTCAGTTCTTGTGTCGCTTGAGTAGCTGCTGTTCCTATATTCCTCTACCAGGCGCTCTTTGATGCTCTGCCTCGAGGTGCTGAGCTCTGCAAAGTCCATATCTTTGCATAGGAGACATAGGAGTAGGTATTTGAAATATTCTTTTACAATACTACCACTAATAATCCCATAATGCATTGGATTGAAAACATAATGGTGGTGACTTTTAACATGGAATGGAATAATAACAATGTACTATACTAATACTACATAATGTACATTGTGCAAAAGGTTCTGGAGACATAGTTTATGCAACCATCAACATCTTTGCACAACTTGCACTAAACCACACATCCTAGACGATTTACCAGTACATTGCACAAACTTTATCTCCTGAACTTGTTGCACATTCATCAACATTTTTGCTCTCTTAACAATTAATGTTATATTGCATTTGTTATTGTTTCTTTTTTTTCTTTTCCTTTTAATATGTTTATGGTTATGTATGCACCATCCACCAAGGCACATTCCTTGTAAGTGTTACTTACGTGACAATACATCATTTTCTGATTCTGATTCTGACAAATTTGTCATTATCTTGACCAAAGAGCCCGATGAGCAAATCATCCAATTGCGGAGAATGTTAAAATGAATATCAAGAGGTTTTAAGTTGGTAAGTTTTTTGTGATACAGCAATCCCTTTCTTTATTTTTAAATGACCTGTTTGACCAGCACCTGACTGAATTAGACAATGGCTTCCTTGTTATATTCAACTTTTTATTTATTTATTATTATTTTCTTTATTACCTTTATTTATTCAGGGAAGGTTAACTGAGAGGTAGACTCTCTTTTGCAGGAACGTCCTGATATACAGTCTGATCTGCTGCCCCACTTTGAACTGTAATATTTATTGTTATATTTAGTGTGTTTTATTTTCAATATCTAATCTGTGTCCTTATATTTCCTTGTGTTTCTTTTATATCAACCTTTTTTAAGTAAATTATCTTGTTAAACAGTGCAATACAAATAAACGTTAAGCTTTCTGAACTAGTAAACAAAGGCTGTTTGAAATCTATAAACACAAAAGGAAGGAAATGCATCTACATGTTTAAAAATCCTTCCTAATATGAAGACAGACATTTGTTGCTTAAAAATCATCTTGACAATGGGGATTTCTAAATGGCGTTACCTTCAGAGCCATGCACTTTGGTCATGGTTGTGGCGGTGGAGTCTCCATTGATAACATCCAGAAAGAAGTCAGCTGGGTTGTTGTGGGGCTCGCAGGGATAGCCTGGAACACAGATCAGAATGATCAATGTTTAAAATCAATACATGTCAGATGTTTTATGGAGACTGTTTTATGTTCGGATTTATTTATTGCAATAGAAATATTAAAGCTACACAACCACCTAGATTTATTTCCAGGTGACATTAAAAACATCAGGAACAATATAAAGATGGTATCTTCTGGTGATAATAAGTTTCTACATACTCACCAATGTTGGCAAAGTAGTCCAAAGCGTTTGGCGCTGGTCCGTGGTACACCATTTTACCACCAACCAGCAGAGTCAGAGTGTCAAACAGTCTGTAGATGGAGTATCGTGGTTGGTGGATGGACATAATTATGGTTCTTCCATGACTGGCCATTCTGAAAAGACACATAGTAAAGATTTATTTTCATAGTGAATACAAAAAATGCCTTCTAATTGAAAAAACACATTTTCAATTTTCATTTTCATTTTTTAAAGAAATTCAAGATTTACAGCTAATACAAAAACTCTTGCAATGCATACTTTTTTGTTTTTTTGTTTCATTATATTCAATTAATAGTTAGAAATTAGCATATTCTATGTTTAATTCCTTATTTCCCTTATTTCCACTGTAAAAGTCTAAAATAATGACAGCACATAATTGCGGCACACTGCACACTCTGTAGTCTGTGATATTATCTTTTATGAATTTGTGGGAATAATGAACCATTTACCATTGATTAAAAAGGCACATTTATTACATTGATTGATCAATACACCAATAGTAGGTTAATGTCTATTTTAATGTAATTACATTTAATATCAAGTGCTGCAATTGGAAAATGGTTTGAGTCCAAAAAGGCAGCTCTTTGTTTATTGAAATGATAAACGATAAATTCAATAAAAAAAATTTTGATTACAGTAGATACTAAATGTTTTTAGTGTTAAATACCATTTTTAATGGATACAGGTGTGATTTTGGGGAATGGACAAAGCTGAACATAAAACATAAAGTCAGAGAAGCTTTTTTCTTACCTTTTCAGCAACAACAGGACAGAGTTAGCAGTGCTGGCATCCAGTCCTGTGGTCGGCTCATCCAGAAAGAGAACTGAAGGATCAATAATCAGCTCCATACCGATGTTTGTCCTCTTCCTCTCTCCTCCAGAGATTCCCCGGGTCAGTTGTGTGCCCACCTGAGGGAAACACCATCATCAGTCCATCCTGACTATTACCTGATGTCTTGAGGGTTAGATAAGTAATTGGGACATGTGTGTATATTTACCTTGGAGTCTGCCACCTTGGCGAGACCTAGTTCATTAATGAGGTTATTGACCCGAGCCTCCTTCTCACTTTGAGGCACAGAGCTGGGCAGCCGCAGTGCTGCAGAAAAACGCAGATTCTCCCTCACAGTCAGGGTGCCCATGACCACATCTTCCTATGAGAGGAGACAAGAGCTTGAGGTCAAAGGTCAGATTTCTTTTATCAGATCATTTCTTTTGTAGTCTACATTGCCACAGACCTGTAATGCATGTTGACCTAGCAGAGTTTAGAAACTAGCAAACCCTGCATTTAAAACGGCTATAACCAATATCTTTTATATTAATAAGGGCTCAATCACCCAACTGTGCAGTTCTCAGATTTACACAGCTTTTTAGTGTTTTTCAGCACATTTTGGGGTTTACAGCCCAGAACTTTACTGTTTGGATTCACTCTCACAGCTCTCATCAGTGTAGTTTCCAGGCAGCTGTCTTCAGTGAAAAAGCTCTGATAAACAGTGTACACTACCTGGTCAGCACCAAACACCAGACATACAAAGTTGGCGATAAGCTCGTGAATATAGTGGAGCATTTCGCAGCTAAAGAGCCAAATATCTGTCGCACAAGTGGCCAAAAAAATCGGTTCATGCAAGTTTAAGTAATTAAAAGGATTCAAATGCACCTGAACCACATAGCCAGAGAGACACTTGAAGTTTGGAGGCTGTGGTGCTTTGTCAATGAGTACTTCTCCTGAGAGACCTGAAGGATCTTTTCTTGCAGCCAGAATATCCAAGAATCTAACAAAACAAAAACAATACAATACTTAATAAATTAATCTACAAGAAATCCAGATGACTATTTTGTTATTCTTGGAGATCACTGTGATACTCACGAAGATTTTCCACTTCCAGTCGGTCCGAGAATTGCATTGAGGCCAGGTTTCATAATCCCACTGCAAGACAATAACACATAACTCTCTGTAACCAATTCAACATGGATAAATTAATCTAAAGGCAAAGATTGGGTTACATTTAAATGCTTTGCATTCATAATCTAAGATTTGCACTTCACTGTTTCAGTTTTACATTACAATTGAGTGAGGAAAAATAAGACAGTGGATTCGTTCTTGGACATGTAATGAATCACTTTTTCTATATTAATTTTCTCTCATCTTGAATAGAATAATGTTCATGAAAGGCTTTTGCAGGTGTTACAGTTCTTATGAATATTTTTTGAAAGCTGCACAGTGCACACACAAAACAAATCTATACTGAAAAAGCAAATCCTTTGACTTCAGAGAGAAAGGTTCCACAAAAGCACCAGAAAGAGTCAGTCATTTAAAACGGAATGAAAAGACTTAAATAAAAGCCTGGCAGTGGATTTAATTCGTTTCCCTGGCAGACTGCTCTTTAGTGTATTAGAGAGATTATATGCAAGAAACCATGCTTAATATCATATAATTAACACTGAGACGGGAAAAGGCCCAAAAACTTGTGTGAAATGATACATTCTTCCATGGGAAATGTCAGCTGTATTTAATACCATCGTATGTAAGAGTCTATTCACTATTGTTCTGCTTTGGACAAGGAAACAATGAGCCGTACTGGATTCACTGTAACACAGTCTTCAAAATCAACACTTGAATATTTTTTTAGATTTAGCCAAAAATGATCAAATTGAGCTATGTGTATTTGAAAATTACAAATATTTTTTGGTCTTGTTTGCTAAGAAAATGCTTGTACTTAATCTGAAGCAGCATTGAGTGTGTGTAAATAAGAATAATTAAGCAGCAATCTGTAAAATCATATCAACAACAATACATACTGAACTCTTGAGTAAATGATTAGAAAAACAACAATGGATCTCTATGTTAATGTGGGTCTTATTTTTCTGAAACAGCATTTTTGTTTGTGTGATGAGAGAAGAGAAAGACAAGCACGTACGGAGAAATGGATACAACTAACAAAAAAAAACAACAGATAAAGAGGGTGTTATAGTTCAAACTGACTTGAGGTCGGCCAGTATTTCATTGGGACTGGTTTTCCTTTTGCAGAAGAAGCCGCTCTTTAGCTGCACTTTGTACTGGATGTTGTGGAAGCTCACGGTGGAGCCACACGGCTGCTTGTTGTGGTCCTTGCCTGGGACCGTCCCATTGGTGCTGATATCTTCTATCATTGCGATGTTAATGTGATTGGCTCTCTCCATCATCCTGTGCAGCGAATAAGCCTGTCGAAAGCGGATCTGATAGAAATCAATCTTTTACTGATTTGTTACCTACTCATGTGGTGCAAAACAATATAGACACAATGTATTTCAGGGTTTAATGCACAGCAAACATCATATACTGTATGTATGGGTACTATTTATGACATTTAATATTGACCAAAGGGTGGGGGTAACCTTGTATCCACAACATGTGGTTTACAATGTTAAACTAGATATTTTATTGGGTGTTCAGTATCCTGCCCAAGGACACTTCAACATGTAGACTGCAAGGGCCAGGGATCGAACAGGGACATGATTAGTGGACCACCGCTCTACCTCCTGAGCCACAGCCGCCTTCTTATTAAAAAAAATGTATCTCTAAATTAATAACACTGATCGGTGCCGTGTCTCCTAAATGAATGCCTGTACAATATTCCTTTTAAAGATGCTGTGAAGTGAAATCCAAATGAAATAACTAATCTATTTAAAGTATAGCCTATTTAACAACCCTATCAAAATGTTGTTATTAACATCAGAAAAGCAACGTCTAGTATCTTTAATTGTTATATCCTTAAAGGAGATGGGATATTTGTGCCAAAGTAATTCAGCTCCCATTTATTTAATGAATTAAAGACTATGGAGAAGGACAGCCCAGTAAAGAAAAAGCTACCCATCAGCACCAAACAGTGTAATTAGAAAACAAACGGCGCTATTTTAACCAGAAACTAAATATAGTTTGTTTGTGTCCAGGGTATAGTTTACAAAATAGAACCAAATTGTATATTTTTGTGAGGAATTCTATGATTTGAGGTTGTAGGTTTAAACAGACTTACAAATATATTTTGTAGATCTCATATCACTTCATAAATAAAAACATACACAAAAGAAAAGTTTTAAGTATCTGAATGATAAATTAGTTATTATACAACTATGCAGAATATGTAATACTTAGAAGACAATGTATCAATTCCCTTGGACAATGCTGTGGCCTTGTAAATTAATTTTCCCTATTAAAGGGGAACGTGGCAGTTGTAAATTTAAAAATGTAGGGCCTCACGTCAGTATGTTAGATCTTTAGATAACATTCTGTGACATATGTGGCCTTATATAACCATGTTTTGTGTAAAAAATGGTTACTGATGTTGCAATTGAAAGACAAAATTAAGAACGTAGAATACATTCATCACTTCTGTCTTTGCTACAAGCAAAATTTTTGTTTTTAAAGTGAAAAGGAGTACAAGTAGCATATCGTAACTGTAAGCCTACCAGTATTGTTTCTAACCAAACCAGACAAACATGGCTACAGCACTGATTACCTTAATAACTTGCCTTTAATATACATCGTTGTGGATTTGAAGCACTAAAAAGGCTTTACATGAAATAGAACATTTTTGGGAACTATTTCCTCTTGATCAATCCTCAATGACTAATTCTTGCAAAACCTAAACTTTAAATAAATCAAATCAATCATGTGTTGCAGAAGTCCTGTGAAAAGAATCACCACCATGGTATTGTTCCTAAGTAATGAAAGGTTTTGCTGCAGTGACTTACCCTGCTGGGAGAATGTGAGAGGGCTGCTGGTACCGAGATCCTGCTGCACACTGACAGAGCAGAGAGACTGCAGGCTGACTAACTCATGACAGCAGGGACAGGTGTCTCACCATCCAGCCGCACTTCGCTCACGTCCCACAAGCTGCAAGGTAGTTTAACCTTTTATTCACCACTCAAAAAGACAAAGGATTTAATGGGGAAACTGTCTTCTCTCACATTGTGAAATGTGCTACAGTTGTTCAATTGATCACAGTGAACATCAAGCTTGCGTTACTTTTGAGTTACATTTTCATTGCATGGTAGAGCAGAGCAGAACATAAACCAATATTAATGCACTAATTAATTAATTGCTAATTTACTTTTAAACTGTGGTCTTTACAAATACATGGAACTCAATAACTGCCTGGATGGACTAACATAAAAATCTCTCAAACAAATCACAATGGCTTGCAACAAAAGAAATAAGTTAGCTGTCATGTAAGCTGCAGTATATCTTTATTTTGTAGTTAAAGGGCTATGCAAAACCACAAATATAGTCCTTTAAATAAAAGTGTGAGGTATTTCTTATATTAATGGTCGCTATACAATATAGTCTTCAGATTAATAGCCTACTGTTAAAATACTTTAAGTACATTTTGCTAATACTTACCAATGTCATGACATTTACTTGAGTGTTTTCAAAGTATTGCACTGCTATTTTCTTAAGTAAATGATCTGAATATTTCTTCCACCGTTGGATATTGGTGTCCAGAGCCCGCCAGGCTCCATTAATGGCTATAAAAGAGACAACCATCAATCAAACATTTCTTGTACATGCCTTGATAAAATGGACAAGAAGGTAAATAGGTTGACTATACATAAAATGTCAATGTCATTTACATTCTGGTTATGACTGTGACATTGTCCAGTAAAATGTTTAAATGGTTAGAAAACATTACTACATACAGTCAATTTCAACAAAGACATCATTGTTTGATGTATAGCTTTTAATTTTAGTTTAACAAGCCACTCAGACCAAAACACAGTACTAACAGTGTTGTTAAACAGTCACATTTAGGTCCCAGATACAGACCCACCGTTGCAATGATAGTATTTTAAAGGCAGTGAAACAAAATATAGTAAATAAAAACACACTTTGATAGATATAACTTTAGCAGATGAGTAAGGACACGTAAATTATAGACTAAATCATTGTAATAAAGCAAGGTATCATTCAATATTTGAATGAGCGGGGGAGTTACAAAACTCTATAAATGGTGATTGAGGACAAACTGATGGCTACACATCTGTAAATCTCAAAAGGTAGAACAACAATGACAACAGTGAACAAAAACAGAACAGTGGATCTAACGGTTCAAGCCTGCCTTACTCTGGAAATATATCCACTCACTGAGGTCAGCAGAGACAACTTCATTACTCTTATACCCTGCAGAGATTGATAGTTTTTACTCATGGAGGGCATTTAAGCAAACATTCACATTGTCAAAAATTGCTCTTAACTGAACAATTCCATTGCATTAAGTGCTTTGATATTTCTGAGTGACACAAATGGTGTAAATGAGTTACAATCAAACGATGTAGCTTTACACAATACATACACTTAAGCAAAGGTCCTGTACTTATGAAATATTCTGATATGAGACTTTCTTCAGACAAGTTATTAAATAAATGAGAACTATAGGTTTTCCAGAAGTACATAAATAGAATTATTTACAAAACATAAAATGTACATTTCGGTACCCTTAACATTTCTTAGTGCCCTTACAAGACCTGTTCCAAATCAGTACAGATATTAACACTTAATTGCAAGAAACATGAATATCCTATTATTTCTTTTATAAATGTCAGATTCAGCTACTAAAACGCGGCTCATATAAATAGAATTAAGCCATTCCATTAACACTAGTTCACTAGATCACAGAACATTTAGGGTTAATTTCACCAAACCATCAGCAATTGTACATCAATGCTCAATTCATCAATTGGATACTTTGACCAAAACAATGAACAGGAAACTCCAGAAATACAGTCATCAAGACCTTTTTGCTGATTTTGGTCATGATGCTTATAGTCCAGTTGCTTCAGAAGTTGGGACGTTTTAAGTACATTTCAGTAGATGTTGTATTCTTATACAAGAGTTCAATTAATTCCTATCAATTGACAAATAAGTGCTGTACAATTATTAACCCACTGTTTTCTGTGCTTGTAGTCCTATATTTAACAATGACAAATTAAAAGACTGCAGACTTTAGAGAACTGGTAAAATCCAGATGCATTATTGTGACTTATCAATGTGAAGTTGCCCATGAAATAATAAAGTGCAAACTTTATCACAGAAGACCTGAGAGGTATGCAAGCCTTTTTCCAGAATTATATTTTTTCCCCTCTATCTGTCTAAACATGTTTAGTGGCTAATTTATTTGTTTGTTGTTTTAGTAATACTCATTTTGGCCAAATGTGGCTGAAGTGTAAAACTACCCCATGTTCTGTTCTAAACAGAACGGAAAGCATTCATGTTTCCTTATATAACTTTTCCGTCATTGCTTTCATTTGGCTAGAAATTTATTTTAATCAGTGCTAATCTGTCATTAGCCAGTAATGTATTTTATGTAGCCTATTGTATTTTTGTACTGTATTGAAAGTGAAACTGTATGTTGTCCACATTTATGCTTTATTCTTGGCCAGGTCGCCATTGCAAATGAGAATCTGTTCTCAACAGCCTACCTGGTTAAATTAAAAAAAAAAAGAAAAGTATATACATTGCAAACACACAATATATGTACCTTGTGTTTAGTAAGTGAATAATGAAATTAAAACTCACCTGGAAGAAAACTGAATTATTTCAGTCCTATTTAAAACAGAGTACTGGTGCACTTCAGCCTCTTGTGACCAAAATGAGCATTACAACACTTTGAAACAGAAAAAATGTGCCCGATTCTCTGCCCCCCACATCTGTTTTTACAGATAAAAACAAAAAAAAATGCTTGGGAAGAAATTAAACTGAAAAAAGTTCTCACTTGCCTCTCAGGGCTTCAATACATTACAGCTAAATAGATAAATTATCTAAATGGCAGACAGTCAGGAATACGAGTCTTAAAATCTTGGTTAATGTAGAGCAGGCTACATATACACAAGTGGTGGCTTTCATGTCATCATGAATTCCTGTCTGCCATTCAAACACTTCTCAGCTTTAAGCATCTATAAAGTCATTGGCTTGCTGGTAGATAAAACCTTTATAAAAGAGGATGCTTTTCATTTTGAACACATCATGAATTCAGTGCCTCTTACTTCATAGAGGCTAATCAATATCATGCTTCTCTAAATATTATGTTGTTATTGTTGTTTGGACACACCTCACTTTTTATAATGTTTTCACAAGGGCACTGTTGTTCGATTGTATTGCACAGAGTAATTAGGTCCGCAGAACGAAACCTTTTAATCCAACTGACTACGCCCAGCGACCACTGGATACAACACTTCTGCTGAAGGAGAAACTTGTGTCCGAGCTCTTGTGCTTTCCCCAAGCACCAAAGGGCACCACGATAATTGTGCTGTTGTCCTCTGAACCATACTGAAGAGCCTGAGAGAGAAAAGGACCATAATAACAATAATTACAAAAAAAAAAAAAGAAGGCATTAACATGTGCATAATTACTTGCTATTTTCTACTTGAACTCTTTAGACACTTCAAACAATTGTCTTTGAACTAAGATGACCTAAGGCTCTGGGACCATACTGCATTAATCACCACTTAGATGTCTTTCTATATTTATGAGGGGTAATTTAACATTTAGGTCAAGCTATACTGGAACCATCCCGGCGTTTCTTAGGAATACATATACTTGCAAGATTCATTAACAGTATTGCTTGTTGCTACTGCATTCAGAGTTTTATGATGGTTCAACGTTTTCAACGTGTTACCTCGGCTCGCTGTGCGACCATGGCAACCATAAAAACCACAGGGATGGAAACAATACAGAAGCTGATCTTACTGGTGGCAACCACCCACTGTCTGAAAGCACCAACTCAAAGATGCCTGCCAATAAAAAACCTCCTTAGGCAATTGGCGAGGCATCAAACCATGGCCATTCACATCACAAAACACTCCTTTACATACATTGTGTGGTTTCACAATGGGCGTATTACAAGACAAGTATGAACATCTTACCTGGTCAGATATTCTCTGAGCTGCCTCCTTCGGGTCGTGGCACTGGTTTATGACATTGCAGATCTCCTGGCTATTCATAATGAAGTTGATACCGTCTGTGGTCAGCGCCAAGAACGAGTCGTGGGCATGGTGCAACTGAGGAAAGGGCAAGCAATATTTGAAACATTTCTTTTTGAAACTATTGTTCCACCAAGTAGCATTGCATTAGTGTCATTTATAAGAGAAGGGAAATTAATCAAAAACTTGAAGGGGAAACTATGTTGCCGCAAAGGCAGAGAACAAAAATCCAGTCCAATAGAATACCTAATTATATTGTGTCTTCATAAACATGGTTATTCAGCTAAATATGTTTGCGATAGGAGAACAGTTATACAAAATATATCCAGATGTGCAAAATTTACATAATCACATAATATTGAGGTAACATGTGCACAGAAATGTCAAGATGTGCAGATTGTAATAATTGCACTGTGCACATTCTGTGCACAAGTCTGTGTTGAAATTATGTGGTGGTACATACAGTATTAACCATTATAAAGAAATCTCTGCAGTTTGTGTTGAGAAGCTTATTTGTCACTATACAAACTCTTAATTTTGAGACAAATTATAACGGACTTAATGCAGTAAAGATCCTTATAAATTAGACTGAAACAGTGGAACAATGTGAAAAATAATCATTTCATACTTTTATAAACTTACAGATACTCTCTTGGTCTCCGGCTCAGCAATGACCCCTGTGTTCTTCAGGTCAAAGTCTCCGATGCTGCGCGTCATGGCCAACCGGCCGTTTACGTTTGACTGTCCCAGACTATTCCACGTAATAAAACCCCCACTTCTCTTTATTCTTGATTCAGGTGGAGAGGGAGAGAAGTACACAAAGTAGTTTGTTAGTTCAGTGAGAAAGAGAACAACATAATTGCTTTCTTATTACTGCAGATGCAAGGGTTCTGAAGTTTTTTGCCTAATCAAAAACTTAAAAATACGACTCTGAAGACGCAGAAAAATAAATCTGATATGTTGGGTTTTATTCAAGGGGTATATTCAAATTTAAACAATCAATGGGGAAAAGGGAACACAATGAAGCTGGCTAATTGTTTGTTTCCCATCCAAACCTTTGACGGACAGTTCAGTAGCTGCTTTTAACAACTGAATGCTAATCTTCTCACAGATACGAGTTTAGTTACTCTCATTTGGGGGAAAATTATCAGTACTGTTTCCTAAAAGCCCTGCACTTCCACACAGGTGTTTCCATTTATTCTGATCTCCTACAGTTCAAATGGGTTATTCTGGGAATTATGTGAGATCGCCAAAATCCACGTACTAGTAAGAAAGATAAAGTTGCTCTATCAGGCACAACAACCCTGCAAATGCAGCCGACTAGGGTTGTGCAAGAAATTGAAATTGAAATTTTGGCTCCCCGCGATCACCAAAATAGTATAATTGAGAAAAAAACGATTATTTTGCCATGTTCTGTTTTGCAAGAACACTCTTATTTTGTCTTGTGTTCTTAATGACACGTGCATGCGCACATCCACACGTGCACATCTGCCCCTCCCAAAGCCATAAAATTTCTCAGCAGTCAGCGGGGCAAGCCATGTGCACCCACTAGAATTTAAAAACTCAGCACGAGTAAAGATGGCAGAAGTAGGGTCGCCACAGCACTGTTTAGTGAGCAAAAAAGGCAAAACCAACTCAGTTGTCTGGGAAAAGGTAACGTTAGCTAACCCTGCAGTCCCTCTGCCCCCATAGTGGAGGTTGTATCCTCAGACACCGTGTATTCACTTACTGTTTAAAACCTTTTCCATTATTATTCAATTATGATTTAAATAATCATAATTATTATTTTTTCCACGATCGAGCAGACCTACAGGCGACAATCAACCCGTTATTTGTGTAAACTGACAATGTACCTCTCTTTCTCATCCCTCCTCTCAGGAGTGTGGTCGACAGTAAGTTTAACACTCTTATTTTGTCTTGTGTTCTTAATGACACGTGCATGCGCACATCCACACGTGCACATCTGCCCCTCCCAAAGCCATAAAATTTCTCAGCAGTCAGCGGGGCAAGCCATGTGCACCCACTAGAATTTAAAAACTCAGCACGAGTAAAGATGGCAGAAGTAGGGTCGCCACAGCACTGTTTAGTGAGCAAAAAAGGCAAAACCAACTCAGTTGTCTGGGAAAAGGTAACGTTAGCTAACCCTGCAGTCCCTCTGCCCCCCCCCCCCCATAGTAGAGGTTGTATCCTCAGACACCGTGTATTCACTTACTGTTTAAAACCTTTTCCAGCTTAGTGGGGGTGCATAGGCCTACCGCTCAAAACATGAAAAAACATAGTAATGTTCCCTCAGCATTTGGCTTTTTTTTGTTAAACTGTATGTAAAATGAGTCAACATGAGTCACGTAGCGTTATTCTATGGTACCGTCTATGTGCTGGATTTTTCCTGAGGTAGCTAGTAAGTAAGCCCACTAAGGGCAACATTATTGTTCATATTTTGGCACAATGTTTAGTAATGACAGTAGGCTAGTAGTGGTCATAGTGAGTGAAAATGTGAAGTGTGATGCAATACTATGTTAATGTATCTGGAACTGTTCATTAGCTGTGTAAAGTTATGTGTTATATCTGTAAAGCTGAACAGTAATAAAACAATTTTAATCTGACCCAAAGACTCTTTCTGTGACACTATCTCTGGACACTATCTATTATATTGAAATATTAATGAGTAATTGTGTTAAATAATCATAATTATTATTTTTTCCACGATCGAGCAGACCTACAGGCGACAATCAACCCGTTATTTGTGTAAACTGACAATGTACCTCTCTTTCTCATCCCTCCTCTCAGGAGTGTGGTCGACAGTAAGTTTAAGGGCCTTGCCCTTGCGACACAGCATTGCACGGCTGTCACCCACACTGCCCACCACCAGCTCAATGCCGTCCCTCAGCAAGGCCACAGTGGAGGTGCTTCCTACATTCATCCCGGGTACTACAGAGACAAAAGAAAACATCAGAGGTGGAACGTGCCATATAAAAGCTCACACAAAAAGTCACTGTTCACATTGTTCACAACAACCACATGGTGTATCTCACACTCTCACATTCACACATGGGTGGGAAGTCATACAGTGGACTAGAGAGACACAGTAAACAATTGAGTCACACATAAAAGGTCAAAACTGTTTAAACACAGAGTAAAGGTCCAGAGCAAATTTTAAAGCAGAGTTCTAAGGCTGAAACTAAAAAAGAATCAATGTTAACTGACATCACACTTAAACTCTATGTTTTGCATGCATCTATCTAGAGACTAGAGACTACAAATATGAAAAATTCACCACAGAGTTAAAGGGTAATTCTCATTAATGCAATAACTGTAAGATGTGATTTTAAAATTAAATTCAGCAACATGGTTCTAGACAACTTTAGGTGTCTGGAGAATTTAACTACACAAAACATTAAAATGTAGTTCCTTAAGGGATGACACGTAATGAAACAGCATCAAATGTCATTTTGTGGCTATATCAGCTGACATTTGTAGATCTGCATTAGACCTTTCTCTCTCCAAAGAGATACATGACATGAGTAGCTGGAATTTTTTATGCTATGTGTCAGCCTAACCTACATATCAAACATGCTGCATCTCATGGGCAAGATCGGTCACTGACGACATACATACTGTATCATACAACTTGTCAAACTGAAACACTGTCTCACAAGAAGCTTTGCATACACTTGGTGAGAGAAGAAAAGAAAAGGAAGAGAGAGCAGATTGAGAGAAAGATAGGGAACCTTCCAGTAGTCCAGGATTTAGGACCCGCTGGACTCTCCTTCAATATCTAGCCTCTCGTCATCCACATTGGTGCCAAGGGCCTCCAGCTCTTAGCTGGGTCAGCAGCTGCCGTAGATAACATGCACACACACACACAGGCATATTGGGACATTTCACACAGCGTGGCCGATGTATGGCCACATTACAGGTATACTAGCCTTTACATCAACAGATAACCTTAATCAGACATACATATGCTGTTTGAGAAAAGTCAAGCAAATTTGTTATATAAGTTTCTATTTGACAAGGGCAAAGATGTAGTCCACATGATTTATTGAGTGAAATGTTTTGCATTCATTTGTTTGAGCAGTGCTCAAATTACCCTTAATTCCCATGCTAAACAATGTACTTTGCAGATTAATAAAATAATAACAGATGGGTGACAAATTAAAGGAAAAAAACAACATTAAGTGTATTTGTAAAGTGTTGGACTACCACAAGACCTTAGAACAGCTTAAGTGGTTGTTGGCCTAGAAAGTCCCTGGACCTCTACGGAAAGATATTCCCTTATTTAGGGTTTCTGATGGTGGTGGAGTGCACTGTAACACTGAGGTCGAGATGTGGTGATTGTGAAGATCATAGCATAATATTCACACCTTTTTCATACTCATCAAAAACCATTCAGTTACTCCTCCTCATGAAAAGATACACACGTTATGGTTATCCACACAAGTACTCAGTTTTTCCTTTAATTTGTTGCCTTTCTGCATATGTAGATGAAGTGTGAAGCATGAAACACTAGCGTTTGTTCTAATTGTAGCTGGTTTATTGTTCATCAGTTAGTAAGTAACTTTGGGTTAAATGACAGACCTCTAAGTGCTTGGGTCATGTCAGTTGGGAAATCCAAGGCGTCAAAGCCTAGGTAGAATAAGTAAGTTAGGTTTCGAAGAGAAAAGAAAAAAAAAGTGTCATTACATAAATACATGTGTGTATGCATTTACACGGTATATCTATGGACATGTTACATAAAATAACGTACCATTTGGAGAGAAATGCAGGTGCCTTGCTAGAGCTTTGTCTATTTCAAGGAAGGCCTTGGTTAAAACTACTTCCAGATTGGACTCCTCTGCAACAAGGTCCCTGACAGAACAACCAAAAGACTACATTGATTAGTATGTCAACTACAAAAGGTGTGACTTTTATTTTTTTATCAGTCAATTAATTTCCTGTGACAATGACTAGTATAGATATTTGATAACAGAATATTTATTGACTTCCTTACTTGATAAATTTCTCCATGTATTTTTCACAAAAGTCAGCTGCTTCTGGCCCTCCGTGCCCATCAAACACAGCAAAGTAGAGGAGGCTGTCAGTCAATTGGGAGACCTGGAAGCGGTCTTCATTCTCCTTGCGTTGACCAATGAGCGAGGCACAGCCTACCCTTGATAAGTTGACTTTGGGAATGGGCTTGCCATAGCGAATGCTGGAAGGCAGCAGAATGGGCTCATCAATACGATTGTCCCAGATGCCAAATGAATCCCAAGTAGTGGGATTGCCACTGCTATCTGCATCAAAGCGCGTGTTGCTGTGTAGTTTTCCTGAAGGGCTGTAAAGTTGTCTCCGGAAGATTGTGAATTGGAGGTGGCTGTCCTGCTGGAATGAGACTGGGGCTATGGCCATCTGTAAAAGACCACTACGTCCCACATGAAGACCACTGCACCTTGCCAGGCGCGCAAAGCAGGCAGCTGACATCACCCTGACAGCTCAAACACTGGATGCAGAGGTAGAAAGATCTGCTGTTCAAACAATGAAGAAAACTGTTAGACTGGACGCAGAATTTAATGTCCCCTTACAAAAGACTTTGTTTGTTTAGGAGGGCCCCACAGGACCAGAATGTCTCAATTGTTGCAGCTATTACCACTAGCTCTGTGCCATTTACCTTAATGACCTCTTCAAACTAGAAATACTATAACACACACACACACACACACACATACATACATACATACATACATACATACATACATACATACATACATACATATATATATATATATATATATATATATATATATATATATATACACACACACATACACACATACATATACACATATACATATACACACACACACATACATACATACATACATAGTTAAGGAAAGATAGGGGCTGGTTAGTTGATTGACAGAATTTAAGCTGCTAAATATTCCCTCTTTTACCATTGTGTACATTCACTTTTTGCACCATACTAATCATTTATAAAATAGGCATACGACTAATACAAAATTAAGACCGTTAGCTGCAGCTTAACAGGTCATAAGTTCACATCTTTAAAATCTGACTTCAAATAACCTTATTACACATTTATACCTGAAAGTGTTTGTTTTGATGATGGAAAATAGGCATTTTGTGTTTTTCCATTGATCATAATTAAAAACATATCATGAAATCAACCTTGATTTATTAATGTGTTTGTAAACATTGCACATATATACCAAAAACACAACTGGGAAATAAACAACGTATACGAACAATATACGACCTTTCTATTCAACAATCCTCGCAAAATGTAGCAGTAGCGTTAACGTTACATAAAGATACATTTTTATAGTAACGTTAAGATTAACGTTAAGGTAAACGTGAATGAATGACGCAACTCTTGACAGTCATAAAGCTGCTTCGCTAACAATATACGCCGATTATATAAACACAAGTGCCACAAGCGTGTGCCCGAGTTTCAGTGAGAGCATTTTAATCATCATAACTGGCATATACACATTGTAGTTATGGAAAGAGCAGCTGGACAAACAAATTAGTAGCTTTTTGATTTGGCGACGTTAGCATTAACTAGCTAGCTAGCTAGCTAACTAACTAGCTACATAAGGATAGCTATCTTTAGCTGACTAGCTAGCTAGGTTGCCTGTATTAGCAAGAAGTTCGCAGTTTGTCCTATATAACAAAGACCATACCCTTGACCTTTTTAGTGGTGTGTTAACTAAAAGCATACCTTTGATGTTTTAGATTTATTAATACGCTTTAGTCCACTATTGGTTTCTTGAAAATATCCAGCTAATGAGCCACCGCCCTCGTCTTGTCCCGATTTGTATCCTCCACAATGTTATCAAATACGGCCTCTGATGTGACCGCGCCAATCAACATTCAGCAGCCTGGGGAAAGTCTACGCCTCCTTTTACGCCCCACACATACTGCAGATGATTGGTCCACGAAGCGATTAATGACAGCTTTATGCACCAATCACTAATCGGAAACTTTGGCATTTTGTAGCCAGTCAGAGAAGCTTTTAATTTGATTCCTGTATGTTTACCCAAATCCTACATAACCGCATACTTAATTGATCTCATGTCAATAAAGTTTAATTAAGAATTTGTTAGGTTAGTATATGTAATAACTCAAATTGAAATTAAAAATAAATGAAAATAACAATATTACAGTAAATAATGTTTGTGTTTGTGTGTTTGTGTGTTTGTGTGTGTGTGTGTGTGTGTGTGTGTGTGTGTGTGTGTGTGTGTGTGTGTGTGTGTCGCTGCTGAGGAGAGCAGTGATAAACATAACATAGTAAACACTGATTGATAGATGTCTTCTGAAGAATAAGTGTATTTCCCTTCAAAATGTAACCAAAAATATATAAACATATTTTAACCTTACTCCCTTTAAAGTAGACATGTGTATGAACACATACACATTTTATACTGGCACCACATATTAATACCCTTTAAAAAATCCTATGGAAAAACTATTTGACTATTGAAACATTAGTAATAATTGCATTATTTTCATATTTCGGTTTGTGACAAAACCAGTTGTGCGTGTGCAATAGCTGGTTTAAAATTATAAAACACATGTTGTCTTCTTTAAGTATTAAACTGAATGGCATAAAAATATGAATGATGCAATATTCAATGGGAGTGAAAGCAAACATTCAGACACACAAGGCGCAAGAGTATAAACAAAATTAAAATCAAGGTGTACAACAGTGCAATATTCAGAACTACTATACAAAACTGTTATAAAAGAATAGAAAAGTATAAATATAAATATATAAATGAGAGTATAAGAAAAGTAAAAATTGAGTATATGAACAAGTTTAAAGTGTAAGTAGTGCAGTAGCAGCTTTAGGCTCTGATGATATTTACAGTGTATGTAAGGTGCAAGTAGTCAGGCTATGGTGACCAGTAAAATGAGGTAAGGCAGGAAGTAGTGCTGACACAGTTGGCAATGCGAGACTACGTATGAAATGACTGGTGCAGGTGTGTGGGTGTTTTTACAAAGTTTTCTTTACAGCTATAA
Source organism: Percina caprodes (assembly GCA_013375575.1). NCBI lineage: Eukaryota > Metazoa > Chordata > Actinopteri > Perciformes > Percidae > Percina > Percina caprodes. The sequence goes on from JABXJD010000151.1 coordinate 837,623, forward strand.
CCATGTCTAAATACTATGGAGCACCATTTTGCAAAAGCTACTATCAAAATACAAAATACAGTAACATAGAAACGTTTGCACTGGAAATATATAGTAGAGCTGAATTAATCAGATCACAGAATATGATGGGCATAGATGTATTAGAGGGCATGGATGTATTAAAAGAACGGTTACTAGTGATGGTCACACAATTTTTTGCCACACCTGCACTTCCGGATTAGTGGGCCAATCGTAGGCTTGATCGCAGCTTCCCTGCAGTGACGTAGGCAGTGGTGGTACTTCCTTGTTTGTTTTCTGAGCTAAACCGAAACCAGACGCCCCATTTCAGAATGCATATGTCCAGGTAAACACAATATTTTATTTTTTGGATAAACCAGCCATATTACAACACTGTTTTACTTAGATATTGGTTACATAGATTTCTGTGTTTTTAGCAATAGACTGATAGTTGATAGTTGATAGCTGAGGCTTGCTAGGGTTAACTAGCTAACTATTAACTATAATGGCTTGTGCGGGTCATCAAGCCGTCTGTTTTGGTTTAATTAATTTACTGTTTAACCAGCTAATGTCAGTGGAGAAATTTAGCTGCGCCTGCACACTATGTTAAAGATGTCTACACAATGCAGGCCACTCCTCTTCACCTTTTCCCCAACATTAAGCTAACGTAACCTTAAATACACGATAGCTGGCCCATTTAAGTTACAGTTCACACTTAAACACAGGTAGCTATTAGCTAACGGGATTTACATTAAGTTAATTCTGATTACAATGTTTGCTAATACTAATAATAGCCCGCTTGTTATAAACATGAATTCAAACGGTCTCCTAGTAACTGAACACCAAGTTAGGGGTGTTATAGAAAGCTACTTGTACACTGACACAGCGCTAAGCTCCGGTGGGATAGTTCTGGCTATGCGAGACTGTGAGCTACAATAGAGTTATTCATGTATAATGCTGTGTTTACTAACTGGGGTCTTACAGTTTATTTTCAATATTTAATACAGTCTGCAATACAATGCAGCCAACATATTTTGCTGAAACTGTAGAGGAACTTTAAATTGTTGATTTAACTTTATGGTAATTTTAGAGGCTGCAGATTATTGTGCTGTAGAGTTGTATTGCATTATACTACTGCTACAACTAATATGACTAATGATTACCTTTATTTGCTATATGCTTTTACGAACATAAAATAAGAACAATATAGTGTTTTTTTAATCAAACAGCAAGAAAAGGCCTAATAAAATACCAAATACTGAGAGGTGTTTCAAATATATAGTCCTCCCATTGTTGATATATAACAATTTTAACAAAAAAGTAAACACCTTAACTAGGGCCAACACTAGACATTTATTTTGATTGTTAATTAACCTGCCTGTTATTTACTCAATTCACAAAATAGTGAAAAATGCCCATCAGAATTTCCCAAAGTTCAAATTGACATCTTTAAGCGATTTGTGTTGTCTCAAACTTAGAGATATTCAATTTACTTTTATAGAATACTAAGAAATCTGGCAAATATTCACATTTGAGAAGTCAGAACCAGTTGTTTTGTTATTTTGCAACTAATGCATTGTCAAAATAATATTTGTAGATAGTCAGTTGACTAATTAAGGAATCAACTAATTGTTGCAACTTTAATTGTTAACTTCAGTTTATTATTATAGGATTTATTGCAGGGAATGATATTTCTTTTCACATAAATATTATTTATAGTGGAAACTATTCACACGGGTCAGATGGACATAAAAGAGAAGAAATTGGGGTCAGAATATAGCCGTGGTTGTCTTTGATATGAATTTATTTGGCAATCCTGGTTTTATAGACCTCTAATGAATTTGATTAGGTGACAGATTCTTGCATTTTATACCATTCAGCTTTCACCTCTCCTTGTCTTTCTGCCTCCTGATATGTCATTTTTTATATTCCATTCCTATTTGTTTATTACCCTTGGTTAACTCAGTCAGTAACATGCATGTATTGCATGTGGATCTACAGTAAAGTGGGACTGCTTGGAGCTGCTTAAGCCGGGATTACACTGACAGGGTTTATTTTAACACACGGCCCTGTTCTTCGGTCATACTGCTTACATCATTCTTACACACATCCATATCCACCTCTAGACCCATATAGTTTGCTCATAATAAACACCAGTGGTTCACACATGGAGCACAGCGATCAGTATGCGTTCCTATTGAAGAAAGATGTCATAATTACCCTGTTTTCGGTTTCTTCCAGGGTTGGGATTTACATAAAGAGGAGAAAGAGGGGCTGCTCTCAAGACTGAACATTTTTTGTCTTCCTCCATCTGGCCGTTTCTCACTCTGCCTCTTCTGATTGGTGCTCATCCCTACGCCCCCTCGCCAACATGCTGTGTTGGGGGAATGCAAAGGATGGACAGTTGGGTATTGCTATGGAGAGGAACCCCATGTTTGAGCCAATGAACTGTCATGTGTTCAGTGGCAGGGGACTGAAAGAGATAGCCTGTGGAGGGCAACACTCAATGTTCCTGCTGCATGATGGTAGTGTGTACACATGTGGTTCTAACAGCTGTGGACAACTGGGCCACAACAAACCAGGGACTTCCCCAGGTAAGCTTTCAGTGTGAATGGCAGATTCACTGACCTTGGATTAATCATTACAAGTTGTAGGCTGTTGCACCATACTGCTGCACTGTTTTCAGTAGGTGTGAGTGGAAAGTTACAACAGGTGGGAGAATGGGGGTGGACATGACATGGTGTGTTTAAAAGGGCTGTTTTTATTGGTAGTGCTTGGCTCTAGGGATGGCAATGTTGACCTCTCAGGCAGTCAACCACTTCAGTCCAAATTAAATATCCAGACAACTATTGGATGACAGCTCTTGGCAAACTAAGATATTGAAAATGGCAAACATTATACCTGCTTAACATCAGCATAGTAGCATTGTCATTGTGAGCATGTTAGCATGCTGGTGTTAGCATTTAGCTCAAAGTAACACTGTGCCTAGGTTCAGCCTCATAGAGCTGCTAGCATGGCTGCAAACTCTTATAATCTTGTTTCTGTATAGCAAACATTGGTGTTAGAAATGACAGATTTGGGCTTCATTTCGAAACCTTATTTATTGATATCTCAAAAACTTAAATTATTAGAAGATAGGAATATGAACATTCAAATAAAAGAGATATTACATAGCAGTTGCAACTGGACGTTCTATTGTAGAGTTACACCCTCATAGCTAATGCCAATATTTCAACATTATGATTTTACAGGTAACCCAATCTTTGTGTAAAACGAGTTTTCAAAAATGCAATAAAATGTTTATGTAGTTGTATTATACATAAAATGTGCTTAAATGCAAAGGAAATTGTGGATAGTATCAGTATAAATGCACATGTGCCTCCATTTCTGAGTGGGTTCTATTGTGAACATCAAATTAAACAACTAGCCACAAAACCATTTCTAGGAGATTTTAAACACTCTCATGGCTTGGAAGTGGTTTCAGACAGTGGTGGGTCAGTGTTGGTATCATGTGGATGCAAGTTTTTGTTACTTTGTATAGCCATGTGGGTGATGGTGTAACAACAATGAATACATTCAGGAATCCCTGGACCTTGAGCAAATAAATAGACATATTCAATATCATATTCTTGCATACCTAAAAAACCCTCTGTGTTAAAAAGGTGTAGGATAGATATCTCACATGTCGTAAAGCACTTCTATTCACATAACACTTGATAATGTTTTAGGCCTTCATCAGGCACGTTTTGTTACTGAAATATATTATTTGAATAAGCCTATACAATGTAGATTGTTAATTACATGTTTTTAAATCATATTGTGGTATAAGCTCTAATGAAACCACAGTATCAGATTATTGCCTATTTGTAATTTTTCAAAGCAACTGTAGCATTTTTAACCCAGTAAACCCTCTATGATAAACCATTTATATAGCAGAAACCAAACAGGAAACTAGCACACCAACAGCACTGTGACAGTATCTGATTATCTGCACCAAACAATGTCATCCTCACATATCAGGAGGATCATAGCAGAAACAAGTCCATTTTTACAACGCACATTAAAAGCATAGATGACTTAATTTGTTTTCTGTGCATCGATAGTATCATACATACGTCTCTAACCTTTTGAATCTTAGGTCGTATTATGTTATCTAAACAGTTAGTAGTCTGTTTTCGGCCTGGGTACTATAGAAGTTTGAGCGGTCCAAAAGATGAGATAAAATGCCTACACTAAATGCCTCACATGGGTTGGGTCCATGAGGGCATAATGAATGCTCTCTGTTGTAAAAAGATCCTAAAGTAAAATACCATTTGGATACTGTAGATGGCTAACTGAAAAGCTATAGTATCTCATGCCATTAGTAAGGTGCTATCTCGCCCCCCCGATGTAAAACCAACAAATACTTTAATTTCTTCATTCCTTCTGCCAATAGGCTCTTAAATGATGGCAGCAACCTGTAACGTTCAGAACTTGTAATCGTGGGGAAGCATAATGCTTACATTTTTGTATTCATTACTTCACTTAAATTGAATTGCAGTTATGTATTATTTAGCTAATTTTCGGCCATTTGTTGACCTGCTGCTACTGACATGTTGGTTGATTGAATGATTGCTTTTTATGTGACTGGTTGACTGCAAAATTGAATTGTCCTTTTGTGCATCAATAAAGTTGTTTGAATTGAATTGAAATGTATTACAATCATAGACCAGGCTAGTATGTAACAAATGAGATGGTTGCTTGACAATAAAAAAATCTGTGCATTTACTCTACATACTCTTCATACGTTAATCTATTATTGTTGTTGTAATGAAACTGCTAACGTCTGATGCTCTTCCTCCTGTCCACAGAGCTTGTAGGAGCCCTGGATACTCAGACAATAACAATGATGTCGAGTGGTCGGGCCCATTCGATGGCGGTGAATGAACATGGTCAGGTGTTTGCGTGGGGAGCTGGTGAAGGGGGACAGCTTGGTCTGGGGACAGCAGAGGAGGCTGTTCGAATCCCAAGGTGATTTAGTAGCACACCGTAGAGGAATTAAAGCTTTTAGCCTGACAGGAGAAAAAACACTTGGAGAGATTTGAGGTTTGGATATAAGCATTATTTCTGGGTTCAATTTGTAGGGACCCATACATCCAAAATATCAATTCTATGAAATATTCTGTTCACACGAAATTAGAGTCCCCTACCCGTGGACAATCGCTGAACTTTAACCATGTGACTTTGGTAGCATTTAATGACATCTCCTGACAACTGAAAAACGAGGGTGTTTTACTGTAATTTGTAATTTAGAACATTAAGTTGCCTTGGGCATGGTTTTTAAAGTTTGATTAACAAATTCTTTCTTTTTTTCCTAGGTTGGTTAGAAGGCTGTGTGACCACCGGATCTCTCAAGTAATGTGTGGGAATCAGCACTGCGTTGCACTTTCTAGAGGTGTGAAAGACACAATCTCTTCATAGCACACCAGCCCGTTTACATCTGTATTCTTGTGTCCATCTACTGTTTGTCCAAATTCTGTCCATGTCCAGTTTAAATTTTGCATCAGAAATTGCAATGTAATTTGGTTCCCTACACATTTGATTTCTTTCTGTGGGATACTTTAACCATTGGTTGGAGCTGAGGTGGGACTAGGAAATGTCAATCAAAGGCTGAGAGGAATAGGCTGACACACCTGTCAGTCAAGAAAAAAAACACTGTACATGCTGTAATTTATAAATAACCACATCAGTTTTAGATCCCACAGTACCAAACAATTGTTGTATACAGTTACCTATTTTTGCTTCTCAGATGGCCAGCTGTTCACATGGGGCCAGAACAACAGTGGTCAGCTTGGTCTGGGGAAAGGAGAGCCCAGCAGGCTGCTCCCTTATCCCCTGAAGTCTCTGGCTGGTATTCCCTTTGCACAGATAACCACCGGGGGAGACCACAGCTTTGCTCTCTCTTTGTCTGGAGCTGTATTTGGTTGGGGCAAGAACAGAGCTGGACAACTGGGTCTCAATGATAAACAAGGTAATAATCAGTAGCCATACACTGCTATTTAAAATATATTAATGATGTATTATTATGTGATGTATTATTATGTAGATTTAACATTTGCACTTACAGTATTGTTTTGACACTGGATATAGGAATGCATATTGGACAGTAAAGTCACAGATTTATGTCTTAGTAGCCATAAACTACATGATTCAAATGCAGAACTCAGTAATGTTCCTCTTAGTCGTACCACTCTTTTGTTATTACATCAAACAGTGTTGAACAGTGTGACCGTGCTTGCATGTTTATGTTCCCTTCCTCAGACCGTGCTGTTCCGTGCCACATTAAATTTTTGAGATCTCAAAAAGTTGTTCATATCAGCTGTGGAGAGGAACATACAGCAGCTCTCACAAAGGTATGAATATAGACAAACCCCCACCAGTGCTATTCAGTTTCAGTTCAAATATCTACATATTATAAGCATATCCTGCTGCCTCCGTTAGCATGCCACCAAATGTTACATAGTCCAGTTTGGTCAGTTGCTGCTTGTTCAGTTGTCACATAATTGGTAGATCGGTTAGATCTTCTTTCTATGCACCTTGACACAACCTTTATGTGTTGTCCTTTAGAAAAACAGTATTTTACTTTGACTAACTATGCCAAGAATTTCTGTCTCAAACAATAAATAATTCAAATAATTCTGTATTATGTCTCTGGCAGGATGGCGGCTTGTTTACATTTGGTGAAGGCTCGTGGGGTCAGCTGGGTCATGGCTCCACCAATAATGAACTTTTACCCAGACGAGTGGTGGAGCTCATGGGCTCTGAGGTGTCCCAGATCACCTGTGGCAGGTACTATTAAACCTTCACAGAACTTTTGTTCACCATTTAATTTGGTACACATGTACAATCTGATGTAACTCACTTTTATGAAGCTTAAAGTGTGTCAAGAGAGTTGTTGATTGAACACCTTTCTGACACAGTATCAACAAAAACTAAAGCTCAAAAGATCGCAAATGACTTCCAGGGTTATTAGATTGCCTTAAAGAAGACTGTAACTAATGAACTCAGTTTTTTAGAGGCAGGTTATGTCTCTCTGCATCCTAAATCTTGCTTTTTCCCTTTTGTCAAGGCACCACACGTTGGCCTTTGTGCCTTCCTCAGGTGTGGTGTATGCATTTGGTTGTAACAGCCATGGCCAGCTGGGCACAGGAATACGCGGGGATGCTAAGAGCCCATTACCTGTCAAGTCCAGTTTCCTGACTGGAAATGTCCATACTACAGGTAAGCAGAAGACTTTGTGCTCACTTTACAGGATATATAAGTCTGGCTTGATTTTTGTTGTTGTTGAAATGCCTGGCCAGGGCATTATAGGAAGTAAAAGCAATATAATCTTGTAAAAAATACAAGAATGAAAATGTTTTGTTTTTCAGGCATAAAGGTAGCAAAAACATATTAGTGTGGATGTAGTAATGTAATGCAGTTGAAAATGATTTACTGTACAATAAAAAATACAACAACTAACTATGGGTTTACTTGTAATGAAAGATGCTATACAATTACAATTGACATCTGAATAAATGTTGTAAAATGTTGGCCAGCTAACATGCTGTTTCTTTTCCTTTTCTTTATTATGATCAAAACAACATACAGTGACCAAAATCATCAGTGGAGGAGACCATAGCTTCTTATTGTACTCTAATGATCAGGTATTCGATTTAATTAAGATTTGTTGCCTAAACTATGACATCAGTTTTATTTATTCGTTTGTATAGGGGAGAGGAAGCATCATTACAGTCATTAAAGTCGCATAAGACAACTGAGCTAGTTTCCTCAAACCCAAAATAACCTTGGTTTGTTGATGTTTTCCATTTTATTCAGTTTCAGTGTTTCACCACAGGGTGGCATTAATGTCTAAGCTTGTACCAGTTCTTATAAACGGAGCTATAATTTATGTGGAGCAATTATCTGCTACAAATATCTAGCAAATTTCCAGGAATGTACACATTCAGCCTCTGCAGCAAAATATTTAGACTTCAGGCGTGGCCTATTTATTTTATCTTCATTAAAGGATACAGACACAACCCAGATTAAAGCCTAATTGTTTATGCTGTGTTCTTGTCTGTTTGTCTCCCTCTCTGCAGAGTTATGTCCCCCCAGAAGACTTCAGAGTGATTAATGTCAGTAAATCGATCTCCCCAATCAATTATGAAAGATTAAATTCATGGCGATTAAAGCTGATGTACAGCACAGATTCCAATGTCACAAAGTAAGTCAAATAATAAAAAGGTGTTATGTGAAATGTAATAGATTGGACTGTACAGTATATATAATGTTCATTCTTGTATAGATGTTTAGTATTAATAATTGTCTTATAAGACTTGATTTTGTTTCATCAATTGGTCAAACATTTTTCACAGTGAGGCTCTGTTATATGTTTTTGTGCACAGAGACATCATAATTCAACTCTCCTCTACGGCTTGTTGGAACGGCAGCTTTTTGGATCAAAGGTACATAAACACCATGTTTGCATAAGTAACTAAGTACTCAACATTTTCATCTTATTAAACCATTGCGCAATGCAGTGGTGAAAAGAAAACTAAGTAGATTTACTCAAGTCAATTTTAAAAAGGACTTGTACTTTGAGTATTTCCATTTTATGCTTCTTTATACTTCTCCACTAGATTTCAGAGGCATTTATTGTACTTTTTCTACTCCACTTCATTTATTTTTAAGCACCATTTTTACCACCAGTCACATATACTTTACAGTACAGTTAACCATTTGGCAAACAACGCTGTTATGTTATGCTCCAGACATCCATTTGTTCATGTACTTGACTGGGACCAGGGAATACTTTAAGCCAAGGTTTCAAGAGTCTGTTTGATTTGATTGATTGATTTTTTTGACTATGAGGGAATGAATGGAAACCAATGGCTGCCTGTAACTGTAGGAATAAAAATACATCAATAAAACTGTATTCAAACATGGTCAGCAAAAATATTAAGTTTACATACACTGTAGGTAGGGACCTACTACTTGTGTGTTGTTTCAGGTACCGTTATTTTCATTTTGGCCCCAGAACTGCTCATGTGGTATTTTAAGCTCAGAGTTCTCAAAATAAAGTGGGTGGGCTCACACTCAAAGCGTATCATCTACATCAATGTTTGTTTGGCAAACAGTCTCCACAAAATCAGATCTGATGTAATTGTGCTATGACTAAATGAAACCTGAGCTATGAGGCTTAAACTGTAAATAGTGGTTGTCCTTCATGCTGAGGGGTTTTGTTGGCTTTGTGCGGGCCTGTTTATCAGTTCATACTCACTAGCCTCAGCTCGCCCAGACCAAACAGGAAATGCTTAGGGATTGACTTAATTACCTTCACCTAACCGTTGGTGTTTAATCCAAAGTAACATTCACCTTTATTATCGAGGCTTTACCTCAACGTCCCTAAATGTGAGCTCTGACCTATTTTTATTTGTTGTTGTTTTTTTGTTTTTATTGCTGCTTTTACTGTAGAAAATGCTGCTGCTGCTGTGACAAGTAAATTTCCCCGCTGTGGGATGAATAAAGTATTATCATCATTATCATCATCATCATCATCATCATCCTGTAAGTGATCACTGAGACATCATAGATAGGCAACGCATAATTGTGTGTTTGTTTGCTTTCTCAGTGATGATACCCACTTCAAAACCAACCCAAAGATCCCAGGCATCGATCTCGACTCTGTCAGAAAGTTATTTGAGGTGCTAAGCAAACCAGCTTTCTCTGGACTTCTGGAGCAGGTAAACATGTATTTAAAAATGTCTATGTGCACAAGGTAACAGCAATTTGGTCTCTTTTGCTCTTCTGAGCCAAAATTCGACATTACTCAAACTAGCTGTCTGTTGATCTGTTTTGGTTAAAAGAGGAACTGTATTGGATTTCTAGCTTATGGTTATAAGAAAACATCCATATGTGAATATTGAGCTTGTTTTGAAAGAACATCAAGTTCTGCAGTAGATTCATGGCAAAAACTGCAGGAGTGAGTCATAACCTCTAACATTAGCTCACTAATGATAGGTTTGGGCTTCATGCACCTCATCCCAATTTGAATTATAATCTGTGTAGAGACAGATGCCACATACCAAACCACTAAAAGCCTCTCCCAACATTTAGTGACTGATTTTTGATTTAGATTTTTTTGTTTTGGAAGTGAAGAGGATTTCATAAATTTCTCTGGTACATTTAATAATACTTGTATCTTTCAAACATAACAAAATATTGTACATTTCAAATACTTTTCTCCGTATAACAGTAAATATTGTTCTTTATATCTGTGAAATTAAAAGTAGAATTTTACACAATTTGTTATACGTGTCTCCAACTCTCTGTTTAGGCCACTAAGAGTTTTGAGAGTATGATGATCCCTCAGCTGCCGCGCTCCCCTCCTGATGTCGAGGCCATGAGGATTTACCTCATCTTGTCTGAGTATCCCGCCCTGATGGACTCCAAAAACTACATCCGCCTCACTATCCCCTTGGCAATGGCCATTCTCCGCCTAGACGCCAACCCCGGCAAAGTATTGGGTATCATACTTGCATGCACACACAACAATTTAAATTTCTTTTTTAACTAGTGCCCAAATGCTTGGCTTGTCGTGTTGCTGCTTGTAGAATTCTTCAAAACCAAATTGTACCCTAAAATTACTTAGAGAAGGACCCCAAAACCACTTCATATGCAACTTCACTGTATAGCTTACTACTGACTTACTGTGTTTACCTGACAGAGAACGTTGTTGATTCAGAATGTAATCCCAAAAATATCACAATAAAAACGTGAAGTAATCAGACATTAGCGTCATGGACTCACGGCAGTAAGCTACCCACCTGGCCCGTTATTAGAGCTAATCCGCACACATTTGTGTTAATCTGCCACCAGAACCGGGCTGTTTGTGTGTGTGTGTGTGTGCCTGCACGTGCAAAGAGAGAGAGGCACAGAAAGAGAGAGAGACATGTCTCATGTCGCGGAAGTGTTAATTTCCATGCAGGTTTAGTGGCTTGACGGTTAAAGGTTAAGTAGGGGATTTGATTTGCGGGGTATTTTGGCGACGGTAATGTTATTTGTGTAGTAAATTAGCAGTAGTCTTAATTAACCCAACCCAGGGTGAGTCTGATGAAAACTGCTGTGTCTGCCCATTTTAGCTCTGAGTTCTGCCTCTGGTTAGAAGTGGTGAATGTAGGCTAAAGGTCAGAGCAACTTAATACTATATAATGTCTTGCCTTTGTTTGATGTTTAGTGTCTGCTCATGTGTTTTTATTGAGTTTCTCTTAGCGAAATAATAGACACTGAAAAGCTTAGGGCCTTTTTTGGCCAAACTTATTCCATACAATAGTCGCAATATTCTTTTCAGCTATCCACTCGTGCTCCAGGGGAAGTGAAGAAAAGTTAGTTTGGTATATCCAGCAATCATGTAGTTAACCATGTCACTTATGCTCAGCCTGTTATCATGAGGAATATTTAAGATACACCAGCAAACAAGAAAATGGTTCCAGAAATACAGCCTGGCCAATATTAATATTTGGGAAAAATCCTCCTGAAGCTTAATTTGGTAGCTGGTCAAGAGCCTTCAGTTTGAGACAAAAACAAAGAGTTTTTTTGGCATGTGGCAAATGCCTTTTTAATTGATCAGATATTTTGGAGTTCAAAATATCAAATAATGATTTACAGGCAGGCACGACTGTCACATTCCATAAAAGCACTCTTGGTGTTCATGAAAAGTGACAATAGTACTTAGGTGAAGAATGACAGAAGAGAGGAAGAGAAAGAAGTTGCAAACTCTGCCTACTTTCTCACCTCTTCACACCTACCTGGCCAATTGCTGTGGGAAGTGGGCATACTTGTTGGATTGTCCCCAGACCCTTTAATTTCGATATAGGAAAGGTGTGGTGGGAGGGTGTTTCTAATGCTGTTCAAACATCCGATAAAAACTTTGATTGATAAGCATACCGATACCTGCAAATACAGTATACAATCAGAATGTGAACCCTGTTTATTCACATAAATTGCCCATGCCCGAGGTTTATGCATAAATATACTAGAACACAAACATTTATACAGCTAAAAACGTTAAACACATTTAACACAGACAGATCAATGGGAAAAACTCTTGTTCAAGCGAGGTTTTTTCTCTGTAATTTCATTAGATTTTTTTCTCTATCCCTGCAGACAACTGGTGGTGTTTATTGGACAACAGCGTGTTCACCAGAATGGTCGACATGTACAAGAGCATCGTTGTATTCATGCTAACGGGAGGCAAGGCGCTGCTCGTACCAGTGTTCTACGAGAACTATTTAGTTGCCACGCTGAGGCTGCTGGAGAAACTCCACCAGGTATCCACGCAGCTCACCTGCTGCAAGCCATCAATACTGCATCACAATTTTGTTTTCTGTTGTCTTGGTAGCTGCTGAGATAAACCGTTGACTTCTGTGTTGAGGCAGGTGTTTGTTCCATTTTTCCAGGTAAATTTAAGGGCCAACCATGTGGAGTACAACCATTTTTATATCCCTGACATCACCAGCCTGGTGGACATCCAGGAAGACTACCTCAAATGGTTTCTAAGTAAAGCTGACATTGTGAGTTCTGACAATGTTTCACTAACTTACTTACATGCACACAAACATACTATTCTCAATTGCATTCAATTTTCTTTTATTTATAGTATCAAATAACAAGAGTTATCTCAACATACTTTACAGATAGAGAAGGTCTAGACTAGTCTGGTTATCACCAGACCAAGCCAAGCTTAATAGATTTGACATTGAGCATTGGTCTGGGGAGTCTGCTCTGTATTTTCTCTGCACAAGAGGCGTGACCAACGGGCATAGTTCAAATGGCTGTACACAATTGGATTGTCCTTCAACCAATCAGACCAACAATTCAGGTGCCGTAGAAGTGACAGCGGGTTGCTGCGCTTTGGTGGCCACTATGTTGAATGTAAACAAGAAGCTGCATGGTCGCTTCTCAATCGTCATTGTGTTAAACCCGCCAATAGCGCGGCAGGTAGATAAGCCAGTTTGTGATTTGTTGCCGCAAAATTGTGAACTGAAGCAGGAGAACTAAACGCAGGTTTCCAGACAGAGCTGCAGGGCGAAATCAAATTGCCGGCAGAGTGGGCGGAGTTTACCCAGTGTAGGTCTAGACCATACTATAATTTAAAATGCCCAACAATTCCAGTAATTCTCAGTGTCTGCAGAGACATTTTATCCAGAACTGCTTTTGGGTGTGTTGCTGTTTGTTAGTTCTTGATGTCCAATCAGCATGTTAAGTATCACAGACAAGCACCTATATGGGGTATTGGAAGGATTTAAATTTTTTATTTATTTTGATAGATAGATATATATATATATATATATATATATATATATATATATATATATATATATATATATATATATACATACACACTCACCGGCCATTTTCTTAGGTACCCCATGCTAGTAACGGGTTGGACCCCCTTTTGCCTTCAGAACTGCCTCAATTCTTCGTGGCATAGATTCAACAAGGTGCTGGAAGCATTCCTCAGGGAGTCTGGTCCATATTGACATGATGGCATCACACAGTTGCCGCAGATTTGTCGGCTGCACATCCATGATGCGAATCTCCCGTTCCACCACATCCCAAAGATGCTCTATTGGATTGAGATCTGGTGACTGTGGGGGGCATTTGAGTACAGCGAACTCATTGTCATGTTCAAGAAACCAGTCTGTGATGATTCCAGCTTTATGACATGGCGCATTATCCTGCTGAAAGTAGCCATCAGAAGTTATGGTCATAAAGGGATGGACATGGTCAGCAACAATACTCAGGTAGGCTGTGGCGTTGCAACGATGCTCAATTGGTACCAAGGGGCCCAAAGAGTGCCAAGAAAATATTCCCCACACCATGACACCACCACCACCAGCCTGAACCGTTGATACAAGGCAGGATGGATCCATGCTTTCATGTTGTAGACGCCAAATTCTGACCCTACCATCAAACTGTCGCAGCAGAAATCGAGACTCATCAGACCAGGCAACGTTTTTCCAATCTTCTATTGTCCAATTTCGATGAGCTTGTGCAAATTGTAGTCTCAGTTTCCTGTTCTTAGCTGAAAGGAGTGGCACCCGATGTGGTCTTCTGCTGCTGTAGCCCATCTGCCTCAAAGTTCGACGTACTGTGCGTTCAGAGATGCTCTTCTGCCCACCTTGGTTGTAACGGGTGGTTATTTGAGTCACTGTTGCCCTTCTATCAGCTCGAACCAGTCTGGCCATTCTCCTCTGACCTCTGGCATCAACAAGGCATTTCCGCCCACAGAACTGCCGCTCACTGGATGTTTTTTCTTTTCGGACCATTCTCTGTAAACCCTAGAGATGGTTGTGCGTGAAAATCCCAGTAGATTAGCAGTTTCTGAAATACTCAGACCAGCCCTTCTGGCACCAACAATCATGCCACGTTCAAAGTCACTCAAATCACCTTTCTTCCCCATACTGATGCTCGGTTTGAACTGCAGGAGATTCTCTTGACCATGTCTACATGCCTAAATGCACTGAGTTGCCGCCATGTGATTGGCTGCTTAGAAATTAAGTGTTAACGAGCAGTTGGACAGGTGTACCTAATAAAGTGGCCGGTGAGTGTGTATGTATATATATATATATATATATATATATATATATATATATATATATATATATATATGCTTTTCTTGACCTTTGTTGCCTTTTAAGTCTAGTCAAATGACTTTGCTTTCTCTCATTTTCTAGAAAGCGGGATCAACCCCCCGTTCACAGGTACATGATTTGCACTTGAACATCTAAAATGACATATTACATTTCTTTTTGTTATTAGTGTAGTAAGTATATATTTCCGTTTTCCTTGCAGAGTGACCTTCCCGCAGTGAACCTTTGTGCCTACCCGTTTATACTGAACGCTCAAGCCAAGACAACTATGCTGCAAACAGATGCTGAACTGCAAATGCAGGTACCTGCTGTTAATGTGATCTTGTACCATACAGTTCGATCACTTTGATAATTAATTTGATAGTCTTTGTATTATGTATTTAAAATTTACTCTCTTTTCTTGCTTTTCCCACCTCAACCTGTGATCATTACAAAGATGGCAGTAAGCGGTGCAAACTTACACAACGTCTTTATGCTGCTCACGCTGGAACCCCACCTTGCTAGAAACCCTTACTTGGTGCTCCATGTGCGCAGGGACCATTTAGTAAGTGACACACTACGTGAGCTCACCATGTACTCTGATGTGGACCTCAAGAAACCGCTCAAGGTGAGAGCCACACCTTAGGTTTCAAAGATCACTGCAGTTCTGTAATTTTGATAAAAGTAAAATCTTTTTCTGTACTTTTTGTGATTTCTTTTTCTCCACCTCCCTCCATCCAGGTAATCTTTGATGGAGAGGAGGCCGTGGATGCAGGTGGAGTAACTAAAGAGTTCTTCCTGCTGCTGTTAAAGGAGCTGTTGGATCCTGTATATGGGATGTTCAGTTATTACAAAGAGTCCAACCTGCTGTGGTTCTCAGACAAAGTAAGTCAACACTGTATCCACATGCAAAAAAAAAAGACTCAGTTCTCAAACACGCTCATTGCATGTTAAAAAAAAATAAAATAAAAAAGAACTGCAAACATGTTAGCTTTGTGAAGCCTTTTCATAACACGTACAGTAGTAGAATCAAAAACAAACTAGTGTAGCAAGAGGGGATAATCCGCCATCTTTTAGTACACATACAGTATAGTAAATGATTTCCTTGTGTGTGTTTCCAGTGTTTTGTTGAGCAGAACTGGTTTCACCTGATCGGGATCATCTGTGGTCTGGCCATCTACAACTCCACAGTGGTGGACCTCCACTTCCCACTCGTTCTCTACAAGAAGCTGCTTGATGTGCCATCAACGCTGGACGACTTCAAGGAGCTCTCCCCCACCGAGGCCAGGTAGCCTGTCCTCTGAGCTGGAAAGGCGCGGGGATGCAGTGCAGGACATGTTGACTTTTTCTTAGACGTTGCAACTGCTGCAAACAATTTATCTCGCTTGTGTCCCCATTATGATGCAGGCCGAATGGTCTAAAACTGGGAACGTGTTTATTGTCTATTGTTTATACTTGGTTACATGTTTTTTTTTGTTTTTTTTTAATTAGGGGGGAAAGAGCCTCAAAAGAGAAATTCTTGCTATCTGGTACTGTATAAGTGTAACTAAATAACAACATTTTTAAAGCAACCTCCCCAACACACACACACACATAGTGTGCCACTTGCTTACATAATCAGTGTTTTTTTTTTTTTTTTTTTTAGGAGATGTGAAATTGACTGCTACTGAGAAATACCACTTCATTAAATTTGGAGCAGGAAGGATCAGTGTTTCCGCCAGATTTTGTCCAGTTGACTATTGATTTTTTGGATTACCGGTAGTCCTTAGAAAGCTACAAAAGTGGTAGTGTTGCTTTTAGAGACAATATCGCCTTAAAAAAAGCACAGGATCTCGATTTTTTTATTTTTAAATTATTTAAAGAAATAAATAATTTAAATAAAAGTCTTAAAATCTAAAGTCAGCACACATGGTACCTCCCACTGATAGGACAGAGATACAACATTGTTTAAATAATTGAGTCAGCTGTTTGACATTAAATTCATTTTGTATTTTCTTTTTAGTATTTTAAAATACTGCAGAATGACCTGTATTTGGTGTTAAATTGTAAGGCTATGGTATCTGATCCTCTTTTACTAATTATCATTTCCTTTGCCAGCTACACTTCCTCTTTCCATGTTTCCTGTGTTTTGGTGGTAAATATCCAGCATGCTGTTTGCAGGAAAACTAACCCAACACTCCCCCTGATGACATTTTTCTGTGGCATTTTTAGTCAACTGCAAAAGACAATTTCTATTTGACCCACGCAGCTGTAGGACAGGCACAGCTGATCCTTGGTTTTCATTTTAAATGTGAAACAGGGACAGATTTAAATTTACAAAAACAGATGTATCTGAAAAATACCAACAAAGTCCTCAGGAGCTTTTTTTCATATGAAATGTTCTAATTAATTTCTAACGTCATGGCGTGGTGAACTTTTTTTGATGATGGTGATTCTGGCCTTCACCTTTTCATCTGTTTTATAACGTCACACTAATAAGATTATTAGCTTGTGTTTTTCCGCCACTGACATGATCATGTCTTAATAGCGTTGCTTCTTCCAGACATCCACCCTGTTTATTCTTCTGCAGGAGTCTACAACAACTTCTGGATTATGAAGGAAGTGATGTGGAGGAGACGTTTCTTCTCAACTTTGCTGTAAGTGTAACTTTTCACCTGGATACATTTTTTCTTATCGTTAACAAATTCTACAAGAAAGACTAAAACAAACAATCTGACCATCTGTTAAGGGGCTGTACTAAGAATACTGAAAAAAAGAACGCCATTACTCCACTTTATGTTTACATAGCAAACATTTGTCTGCTGCTACTGTATATTATGTTATCAAGCACAGACCCTTTAATACTTCCCAACTTCCCTACCCGGTCTGCGGCTGTCAGATCCAAGCCCTATGGTTTCTACTGAACATCTTTTTTTAAAAAAGGTCACAAATTAAGAGCATAATTTAAAAAGAAAAGTACATTTGTTGGGGACTATTTCCAGTTGCAGATTAATACAAAGATGGTGCAGTGAGTGTTTACATCAGCAGCATAATGTGTGTGGTAGTGGGGGAGATACCATGACATACATGGACCAGAATCACCAATATTAATGATACTTGTAATGATTATAAGCAGCATTATGTTTTATGAGTTTAATGCATCACTAATCGGCTTCTGAAAACTAATTATTGTGATATGTCTTTTACCATAATTAGTTAAATTACTTTATCAAGTGCATGTTGCAAAACAAGACATTTTTAATAGTACATAAAATATGTGCACTGTGTGAATTATTTGAGCTAACGAGGTGATTGCAGCATGCAAAAATACAATAGCAGCATAGAAGCAAAAGTACTGAGATGAGTGTTCATATCTCCAGAATGTTCAACCTTCTCGTTGGTATTGATCCTATTAATGCTTATATCAATACTTAAAATAAGAATGAGTATGGGTAGTATCCTAGTTTTGGTATTGCTCCATCCACCCCTATCATGCTTTTAGCACACACACAACCACACACACACACACACACAGTTTGATTATTATTTAATAATTGTCTAATCACAATTTTTAAGTAATCACCATTTCTTTGTTTAACAGTAATTAATTGTTAACATTATATCATTAATTGCAATCATTTCTAAAAATAGGAATTGTATGGCAAAATTGTTACAGCTCTGCTTGTTAGTAATTAATTCATCATTGGTTTTGGTCTTGTTATGGGATTTGTTGAGAATAACAAAAAAATATGTATTTTCTACACTTTGCTCCTGCAGGGTAAAAAAAAAAATAAAAAACTAAAAAAACTAAAACTTCACAACTCTAATCAAAGACTATTTGTTGTGTCCACATCTCAGATCACCAGAGAGAACTACGGGATGACAGAAGTCAAGGAGCTCATTCCTGGAGGAGAGAGCATCAGTGTGGACAAAAACAACAGGTGAACAACACTCGACACGTCAAATATATACCAAACTAAATGATAAACTCAACACTTTTGTTTGTGCCCCCATTTTTCATGATCTAAAGACTTTAAAACCAGTCAGTATCTGGTGTTAGGGTTAGGGATCATCCGTGAAGAGAACACCTCTCTAAAGTGCCAGACGCCACTGAATGTGAGCATTTGCTACTCAAGTCGGTTATGACCTAACCATAACACCAGATACTGACTGGTTTCTGACCCTCCCAATACAGTAAAACTGCACATTTTGTGCAATAATCATGCTGTCTAATTAGCATCTTATGCCACACCTGTGAGGTGGATGGATTATCTCGGCAAAGGAGAAGTGCTCACTAACACAGATTTAGACAGATTTGAGAACAGTATTTGAGAGAAATAAGCATTTTGTGAAAATGGAAAAGATCTTTGAGTTCATCTCATGAAAAATGGGGGCAAAAAACAAAAGTGTTGCATTTATAATTTTGTTCAGTGTTTATGCTGAGAGTTTAAGGATACTATTTCAGCACATTCAGTCTTTTTAAGAATAAATTCATCAGCTCTTCCGTCACTTGATGTCCCATTTTGAATGACCTTGTTCCATGAATATTTTAATGCTCTACAGTCTGTTCTTTCTGAAAGACAAACAAATGACTCTGTGGTTTTTAAATGTATTGTTTTTCTAGCACTGGGATTATCATATCGCTCACACAGCTGGCAGCTCGTGGCCCATTGTTCGGACTGAAGGTCATGTTCTGTGTTGATAACAGCGGAAAACAAAGATTTTGGTATTTTAAGCGCTATTTAGTGTTTTTTTTCCCCCCTCAACCATCGACACCCTGTTTCTTCAACTTGTCCTTGTGCCAGTGGCATTGATTACAGTGTTATTTGGAGGAGTCCGCAGAGGGTTGTGGGGCGGGCGGTGTCAACATGTCTGGCTGCTGGTGCTGAACAGATGGCCAGAGCCGCAGTGACCCAAGTTGTTCCTGCAAAATCCCCTCAACACTCTGATATAAAACTGTTAGAACAGAATTGATAGAGGCATTTGTTGTTGCTGTGGTGTAAAACATTCACACCACAAGCACTGAAGGAGACGTGTTGATTTAGACTGTCGGGTGGTTCATCACACTGTTTGTGTTTGCAGGGCTTCATGAGGATGTGATCTGTTTTGTTGGATAGTGTTTTTAAAGATGTGGTAGCACTTGTACATGTGCTGGTTTGTTATACAAAGTTAAAGAGCGGCTTTTCTCAGTAAAACTATATTTTTTGGAGCATCTTGTGTCTTTATTTTCATGCTTTTCCTGTTTTAACGGGATGTTCGAGTGGCATGTCATAAAACAGCAAATCATCAATTTGGACAGTTAAATTTTGTGAGCGGTAGTAGCGAAGTATGTGATGTTGTTACCTCCTGGGTCACACTAGAGTTATTACTATGGAGACTGTTTTCCTGAAAGTGGTAAAGTTAAGTTACTTTTTGATCCCCCATGGGAAAATACTGAATTATGAATATGACACTTCAGTGTCATAAAAATAGAGTGAATTAAAAAGGCTTTTACACAGAACGTCGCATTCATTCTATCAGATAATGGTAATATAAAGTTTTAACATTTGAAGAGAGGGATGTTTGTGATTGGGCTGAACAGTGATTGCATGTACAGTATGTGCCTGCTTGTGACAGGCTGGATGTCTTTTCTCTACGTGGTCAAAATTTCATAACTTATGCTGCTGTAATTGCATGATCTCTTTGAAGCAACACATTTCTTCCACACAGTGTTTTACATACATGCACATATTATATATATAGTATTTTTATGGCTGCAATATTATATATATATATATATATATATATATATATATATATATATATATATATATATATATATATATATATATATATATATATATATATATATATATATATCAGGTGTTTTATTCATAATTGTATGTACATAATTGTATATATTTCTTAGTAGTTTGGCTTCTTTCAAATTTGAAATAGACCTCAGTGGGCTTAAGCAATGTTTAGCTGCAGCTGTATGTGTAATGATGGAAGAGATGATAGATTTAATTTACCTGAGAAACTTTTGCAGTATGTAATCAAACTCAGGCTGGATGAAGAGGTGAGGTGACTCCTGTGAGCCTGAACAAAAAGGACACACGGACACACACGGACACACACACGGACACACACACGGACACACACACGGACACACACGGACACACACACACACACACACGTGTTTACAGTCCCACCTTAAAGTCTGAATAAATGATTTCCTTATAAACAGATTTTTGAGGATGCAGTTAAACAATGAATCTGAATGTTTAATCAACCTGTGTGTGTGTGTGTGTTTCAGGAAGGAGTTTGTAGAAGCCTACCTGCGCTACGTGTTCTTAGACTCGGTGAGCGAGCAGTACTCCGCCTTCTCCTCTGGCTTCCTGAAGGTGTGCGGGGGGGATATCCTGTCACTGTTCCAGCCTTCTGAGCTGATGGCCATGGTGGTTGGTAACAACAACTACAACTGGGAGGAGATGGAAAAGGTCAGTGTGTGATTTAAAAATCTGTATGTGTAATATTTGTAGTAACAATAAGTCCAACAGTTTGGAGTTACTGTTCTGTAGCAGAAATGGCAAACCAGGTCCTGGAAATCTGACGGTTACATCATCAACAAGTGCAAGTGAGTCGTGCACACAGTAAGTGACCAAAAAGTTAGAGAGTATATAACACTTACACAGTGGCGAGCAGTAACACATGATTCATGACATCATGCTGACTTTCACACTTTGACTGGGAAGATTTGTTTTGGGTCACTCTCACTGTCAAACTCCCTGAGATTACAGTTGGGCCGTCACAAACACCTAAACCACGCCCGTAGTTGCTTTTAACCGGACTCATTGTTGGATTAGTATGTTGGTACAGTTTATATGAATGATACTGGCAATTTGCTCATTTTGTAGCTTGGCATCTGAACAAAGACGTGATGTCTTGGCATTTGGTTTCACATATTTGACTGGTGTTGCCAACTCTTGTGTCCAGATGTCCCTGTTGAGCAGCTTACAATCAAAACATTAGTGTGAATACCTAAGTGGGATTGTTATGTAAAATAAAGGAAAGGGAGATATTTGCTTAAAATGTATATACTTTTATGCAGTAGGTGGAGGTGCATACATGTTGCTGAGGAATTTGTTTTAATTATGTCATGTAGAAGTTACTGCAGGAAAGAAAATATTTTCGTAATGATAACCACCACATCCTTTCTCTTTGCAGAATGCTGTTTACAAAGGGGAATACACAGCCACTCATCCAACAGTCAGATTGTTCTGGGAGGTTTTCCACGAGTTCCCTCTGGAGAAGAAAAAGCAGTTCTTATGTAAGCATGTATTTGCCTCATTGCATAATGTGCAAGGCAGTTAAATCCTCACACTCTCACATTCAAACATCTTATGAATACTGTTATGTGCAGTAATTGTTCCTGCATAAAGAGAGAGCGATCATGTCAAAGTGTCCAAAGGGGCAAGAAACTAAACCCCAAAATTACAGGATCATACAAACACTTTCATGGTAGCTCGCTGCAATGGGTTTGTGGGTGTGTGTGTAAATAAGAGGCAAATTTTAAAGCTTTGTATATAAGTGCCATATAATTGCAGCTATTTAACATTTACGCAGGCAAAGGTGGAGGGTAGGAACATGTTTAGCCTTGTCTAGTAATTGATTCTAACTCTGTCCTCCTGCCTGCAGTGTTCCTGACCGGCAGCGACCGTATCCCCATCCACGGCATGGAGAGCCTGCGTATCGTCATCCAGTCCACCACAGCGGAGGAGCACTACCTGCCGGTGGCCCACACCTGCTACAACCTGCTGGACATGCCCCGCTACCAGACCAAAGAGATCCTGTGTCGCCGTCTCACTCGGGCTGTGGAGCAGTACGAGGGCTTCAGCCTGGTCTGAGGAGGTTTTGATGCACTTTAACAGCCATACGACCCCCATGTCGGTTTCAAAAGTGTGTACTAGGGGACTTTGGAACACAGTAAGGTCACTCTCTTTATATGCTCTCGCAAGATTGCTAAACATCTTGAATCTGAAAGGTCTATCTATGTAAAATGTAGAGTATTATTGTTTTTATTTCTTTGGGCAAAGTTTCTCAACCTTTTTGGACAATTTGGGAGCTACTTTAAATGCTGGTGTATGGATATATATTTGAAGTATATAACAGTTCTGAAATAAAAATGGTCTTACTTACATTCTCCTGGGAATCACAACCTGGGATCCTAAAACCTTTGTAACCAAAAATCAAAGGCCAGATGAGGTTGAGAAACTCTGTCTTTAGGTGTTTTATTATTTTTGTCTTCTTTTTTTTGCACAGCTGTGTTTTGTATTCAACTCCTTAAATTCTATTTTTTACCTTTAAAGAGTTATGTTATTACCTACAGACAATAAATCAACTTTTTGTTACTTGATTCATTAAATAGAGTGGTTATTTTTTGACAAAATATGGATATGTATGTAAATAGCACTTTGAACATAATCTTTACCCTTGACATTTGGAGGAGTGTTTGTCCTGCTGACCCATATAGACACCAGCATGTCCTCTTCCTGAAATGAAAGAAAGACAATGGGAGAGTATTCAGCGGGCAGAAAGATGCAGGATGAAATATGGTGAATATGATTTTGCAATTAGGGCTGGGTATCAAACTAGTATCAGAAAGTGTCTTTCAATACCCAATTCCAAAGGAGTAAAACTCAGCGTCAGTGAGCCAATAAGCATGCAGCATGCTTCTACCAAAATCTAATAATGCTGGTAATTGGCTGTATACAGTGTGGAGGCATGCAGGAAAAACTCTATGATCACGAGGCTCACATTTGTGAATTGTGGTATAGTCTTGATAACAGTGTCCGTCATATAGGTGTAAATGAGCTTA
This sequence comes from Percina caprodes, assembly GCA_013375575.1. Classification (NCBI taxonomy): domain Eukaryota; kingdom Metazoa; phylum Chordata; class Actinopteri; order Perciformes; family Percidae; genus Percina; species Percina caprodes. The sequence goes on from JABXJD010000151.1 coordinate 861,110, forward strand.
AAAAATAAATAAAGATCTGTTCCGCAATGTGTAGCTAATGTTGTAATTTATTTTTGTTGAAATGGATTTTATAAAATTGCTAAAAATATTGTTCAGGAACTGGTATTGAAAATGTTTTAACATACCCAGCCCTATTTTCAATCCCTCGGATATTTTGAGCTGTGGATCCGAGATGAGTTGATTTTGTCTTGAACCTGCATTCAACAGTGTTGCCTTCTATAGCAAAACCTAGCTAAATGAAATGCTGAGTTTAAAAGTTGATTTTAGTGGTTGTGGTCTCAGTGCATGTTATTGGGTGAAAGCAAAATCCAGACTGTCATTTAAAATTTCGACATTTTGGGAAATACGCTCATTAGCTTTCTGGCAGAGAGTTATATGAGAATGACAATGTCTGTCGGTAAATTGTTAGCGTTAGCTTACCTTAGCACAATGACTGGAACAATGATTCGCCTTGTTAACGTTACGGAGTTAGCTAGCAATGTAGCTACTCGACTTTTTCTTGTCTTGGACCGGTGTTAGGCCTTGTCATGTGACTGATAGGAAATGCCTATATTGCCACTGCAAACGTTTATTATTAATTTAATATACTGCGTTACTTTGGTAGTTGTTACATAACATTGTGCCACCATAGTATTAATGGAGTCACAATAAATGTTGATGTCCAAAGAATCCGATGGGTCACGGAATACATTATAACACCCCTAACTTTCTGCCTGGAGTCCGCTAGTTGCTTGGCAACAGCATAGCTGTCGTTTTTACAATTTGGTTCCTGTCATAGATTGTAAAAATAAGGTTTCTTTACGGGTTATAGGCTAGCTTATGCTCTCAACCAGAAGCCAATAAACGTATGTCTGAAAATGTCCTTTATACTAAATACTGTATGTAATCATTAAAATTTACAATTGTAAGAAGTTTGTTGCAGATAATGAAATTGTGACATTTGTAGGACGACACAAGTGTGGGCAGATGACCTGCTTTGGATATAGTCAATTGATATTTATTGTATAGGCCTATTATATAATTTGTCCCAAAACTTGCCCTGATGCTAGCCTATTTATTCCTACAGTCAAACCTCTTTATCCAAACTGATATTTAATTAGGTCGTGCATTGGCGTGAAGTGTGTGAAATGGTCTTGCATATATAGATATATTTTTTTATATATTTCATACATAAGGGTGGTGTCAGAGAGACTTCAGACAGTAAATGACTTGATGTGTCTTGACAGGTCACACTGACACATCAGTACCATATAGCAATAACAACTTGAAACAGCCCAGTGGTGTGGTGGAGATATCTGGGTTATTCTTCTAATCGTCTTAAACACTGGACTCTTCTAAGATGTTTTCTTAGGACAGTTCATCTTCTTGCATGCATGCTTTATCCTGCATGTCACATGTTCTACATATACAGTATTTGTCTAATTAAAAGCTAATTTCTCCTGCAGAGTATAGCCCTATGCAAAGGTTTGTGCAGCCCTTGAGTTTTTGTTCCAAAAAAACTGGGATTCTTTTTTTTTGCACTTTTTTTGTTCCAACTTTTAAAATAAAACAATAGTGTTTCATGATTGCATTATTGGACTGATGTATGTTGAACACTAGCTTAGTAGCTCATTAGATTGATTTACTTTGTATTTTATCTTAAAATATTTTTTTAAATCAGCTACCTGATTTCCCCTGATCAAATTCAGCCAAATTTGACATCATGATTTTGTCCCTTTTACTGCTTCTAAACATTGTCCATGCATAAACACTATAGAGCTTTGAATAATTGCTTAAATCATTTATTAAAGCCTGTCCAATGTGAAGGTTTCCTGCTTTTGCTGTCTTATAGGATATGATTGTAAACTGATTATTTTTGGGTTCATTCTTCACTATTTTCGGACGTTTTATAAACCAAACTATAGGTTGGTTAATAAATAAATATAAAATAATTGGCAGATTAATCAGTAATAAAAAATAATCGTTATTCGCAGCCCTGAAATGCACTTTTACCTCAAACGTCTCTGCATTAACTCAGTCACACAAAGGAAATCCAGACAACCCAAAAAGCTCAGTAAAAATATGATTTCATTCATATTATATACAACATACAAATACAATTTATGTACTAAAATGTACATACTCAAAATTCGTTAAGCATGGCCAGTGTTTACATTCAGTAAAAACAAAATTCACACTGATAAATCATCCATTTTGGAGAAAGGAAGGAAAAATGTACTCGCTCACAGAAATGTAAACATACAACATAATGATCCATATTTACAAAAGAACCAAACGAGCTCTGGGGAGACGAGAAGGAAACACAGACTAATGCGGTTTCTGTCCTCCAGAGTCGTCACACAAACATTTGTTCATGTTTACCAATGTGAGCAAAAACATACCAGTGATTTCAAGACGAGAAAAATAGCTTATTTGACAGGAAGTAAATGGAGAAAGAAGCATGGCAATGCAAAAAATATACAGTCAGATGCTTAAGTACCAGTGATCACAAGAATAAGCTGTTTTTAAGAATATGAGCTATTTTGGTTCGCAGTTTGTACTCTTGAGTCACTGTCTTTGGGTTGTATTAAAATTAAAAACCACTAAATTTAGTGAGCAAATACTCAATTCAACTTCTAGAGAAGCAATAAAAGGATTATTTCAGATAATATATAATGTCAAAACTGAAATAGAGAAAGCTATTCATTCAGTGAATACTGTTAAGCGGATTGAACTTCTACAAATTCTAATGTCTCCCTTACAAAAATACATAATGTTGATTGCAAAAATCCTTCTTTTAAAAATAGCAATCACTTTACATTTACTGTTTTACTTACAAGGTTTTTCTTTTTAAGACTTCTACAGTAAAGCGTGAGAAAAAATAACTTCTGATAACAACATTCAAAAGGATAGAAATAAATTATTAGCAATAAAAGTGTGATTCAGGTTATTTTGAGTGTGCCTGGAGAAACATCCTCTCATGAAGGTGAGGTTTTTTGTTGCAAGGGAATTTCTCAGGTGAAGCAGGTGACACTGTCACTTTGAATCAGTGGCGAGTCGGCGGTGCTCTGCGGGCGGCAGAGGAAACAACCAGCTCAGCTCGACAGAACGGATCACACGAGCGGCACAGATGGCAGTGAGAAGGAAAAAATCTGATCTTTTCTTCAATAGGGTGAGATGCGTTTGACTGTATCCCTAAACGTCCTTTTAGAGTATTTTATTGTTCTCTCAGATTAATTTAGTGGAGTCTCTTTTGCTGATGAGGACTTCCAGCAGTCGCAGTTTGGCTTTAACGTGCTTGTATTCGTTGTACTCGACTGCCAGTGGCGAGCGGTCCTCCTTCTGCACATTTCTGTGGGAACAAGACAACAAACATTAAGAAACGGAGAAGGTTCAGCAGTAAAAAAAATAAATAATAATAATAATGCCAATGTGAATGTCTGTTGATTATGCCTTCTCTCTCACTTTTGTAATCTTGTCTTTTACCTTCCATTTTGTCTAAAGAACTGATCCTCAAACTCTTTCAGGTTCTTGCGGAGTCTTATCTTCTCTTCTCGCGTTTCTTGGAGTTGCTCCACGAGTTCTTCCCTGTGAGAGAAAAAAAAAAGAAAGAGTAGAACTATTTTAATATCTCACACTAGAATATTTAAATGTGTCGAAGGTTTTATTAATTACTCAGTGGTGGAAGATAATGAAGATAATCTAGTGCAGGTTAAAACCCTGCATTCATGATCTTACGTTATAGGAGTATTTTCAGCTAAATATATTTTTAAGTACTCGCTCTGCAGAAATATGTCCCCTGTGAGTGATATTATTTTTTAAGACATTAGATTGCTATTGTATCATGAAAGGAAGAAAAAAAAAAATGTAATGAAAAATTGCCTCTCTGGGAGTCAAATGATTGTTTTATTGAAACTATGAGAAGTTTAAAGAGGAAATATCTCTTTGGTGGAACAGAGCAGCTTGACTAGGCACCGCTTCGCTCTTAAGGTCACAAGCCAAAATGGTCAGGATCCACTGGTTTAATCTTTATCAATATTATGTATTTTATCATTTATGCGTTTTTCAACCGGTGGGGATGTAACGATTACCGGTGTAACGGTAAACATTGGTAGAAATGTTGGGTAACAATTACCCTAATTTATTTAAAATATCCTTATTGTCGTGGTGCAATCGCCACTAAACAGACTATCCTGTGGAGCCACATGCTAAGCTATTAAAGGTGTATTACACAGTTTGCTCTATTATGAATATATGTGCTGTAATAGATGTGGCTTATTCTCGGTTTGTGTTAATGAGGAATATGTTACATTTATGTTCATTATTACGGAGAAATGAATGTAATTCTTAGTACTGTTTCTTGTTATATGCTGGTGGCTGTAACATTTAGTTTTGGTTAATAATTTTGGTCACTATAACGTGAGGTTACATTTTTAGACCGTTACATCCCTAGTAACCAGTAATTCCAGCTGTCAAATAAACATATTGGAATACAAAGTACAACATGAAATGTAGAGCGGTATAAGTATATATAAGTAATATTAAATGAAAATACTCAAGTGCCTCAACGTTGTACTTAAATAGTACATAGTAAATAGTATAAACAGCACTTGTGTTAATGCACTAACACTGCTATTACAGTCTTCTCTATTTCCAGTAACATACTTAGTGGCGGAGTGCAGATTGGACAGCCTCATGTCCGTCATGGTCTTAGAAGGTGAAAGTTCATCCACGGGTGAAATGAAACCGTCCCCTTCTTCATCCATGTGGTCCAAGAAGCCGAGCACGCTGAGGTCGGGTCGGACGGTCACGGTGAACGGTGTCTTTGAGTCTCCTTCGTCCTCTGAGCCATCCTCTTCCTCCTGCAGAAACATAAACAGGTCAAAGGACGAAGAGGCCACAAAGCGTGGCTGTTGGCCGGCTTCAATGCTCAAACACCGCGGTGCATGAGGGTCGTGCAGTGTTAGTCACCAATGCTTATGAATCATTACGATACAGCAGCACAATGCACTCCAATGGCCCTCGGTGATACACGTCTATACTCATTAGGATGTGTGGATGGAGTCAATGAAGGCGCTCAACTAGAAGTCCACCGAGAACCAACTTTATGGAAAGTCTTGACATAACTATAGAAAATACACAGAGCACATTGATTTAGTTCTTGATTACACTTTGTCCTAAAAAAAAAAAAAACAGACCTAAAAGGATAATTTTGCTTTATTACAAATTGGGTCTTATTTTTGTATGATTTTTTTGCTTATTATAACATTGCACTCATCAAAGTCATTACTGAGACCAAGAAGTATAACACTCACAAGAGCTGTCAGGTTCCAAATCTGATCATATGCACTTATTTAAAACTGGATGTTATTTCATATGAGTCACAATGCTTTTAATCTAGTTTATGTACAGTAGCTGATATATACTGTAGGTGTTAAGGTGTTACAATTGATGCTGGTTGCTGCACGCGTGTCATCTAGCTGGTAGTCTATATACTAGTGATGCACGTGAAAATTGTGGCCAATACCGATAACAATATTAATATTGCTGTTATGGCCAATACAAATATTAATATTAAAACACTTTTTTTTTTTTTTTTTTACTTTTGTGATTTATTTTCAGAAATTACTGATATTGGCCTTCCCTGGCTTTGGAAGCAGACAAATGTTGTGCTTAACAAACAGAAGCATTTCTGCTCTCTTTTACCGATCCTATTTCATTTTTCACTGACAGCATGTAAAGCGGCGGAGAAGAGACGTTCACTATCCACGCTTGTTCATGTAGCTGACAGAAAACAAACGAGCAGTACTGCCACTACAGCTAACCGTCTGTAACACTATTTTACTGTAAAAGGCACGAACATAATTAGGTCCGTTTCCATGTAGTTTCATAGTCACTAATATGGTCGGAAACACTACAGTGCTCATTTACCTATTTAGAGAGGGAAATAAACTAAAATTTTTCGCCGTGAAGGAATGAACGGCCCTCTGGGGAACATCCACCAGACAAGCGGGCGTTTGTTGGATTGTTGTCGGCCGCGGCGAGCGAGGAGGGCGGGGAGGAAGCAGAAGAAGAGCCGCTGGCCTGGCTAACGAAATTACCACACCAATCGCAACTACAAAGACTCCTACTCACCAAAGCCAGATAGATCACACACAGAATGGATAAATATGCCACAAATAAACTCAAGGAACTGCTTTGTGATGAATATTACCTAGCCGGGCTGAACACTCACTCATGCCAGACGGCAGCTAGCAGCTCACTGTGTAGGTAGGTGAATTTAAATGTCTGAGTAGAAAACGCATTTTGTTGTCATGTGAGGTCCATGTTCATGTTGCACAGACATTTTAATTGCATTTTATGTCTATTAAGGAGGCACAAATGCACTCTTTAGAATATGCCCCCATAATTGCCGTTTTAGCTAACTGGGAGCTATGGGCATTAGCTGCACTAGCTCCATTTTGCCAGCACCAATTCGGCTTGTTTTTTCTATTGGCAGTTCTCGAATAGCATTAGTTATCAAGATTAATGTAAATGGACTGGAGTTTAATTTAATTTGCGTCTGTCCGAAAAAAAAATAGCCAGGCCTATACCTATATTCAAGCCGGGGAATTCTTGGGCATGTAACATGGCTCTCTTCATCTCGTGTAAATGTATGCGCTTGTGCAAAAACAACCCCCCCCGCCCCCGCACTCACATCTTCTTCTGATTCGACGCCACATTTTTTATTCTGCTTATATTATATATTCATATATTTTGCAAGATAAAAGCTTGAATGTTACATACCATATATTGTTATAGATTTTTTTGCCCCCAAAATCATTCAGCCCTAAGTGAGACAGCTAGCTAGAATATCTGCCCAATTAGAGTTTTCTGATGCACAACTAACAAACACGTTCCTCCCCGAGGCTATTTTGCAGCGGCAGCGTGGCTCTGTGACAACTGTTACTGATTAAAAGAAATGACAATAACCAAGAGCAGGTTTTCCCCATAGATATATATATATATATATATATATATATATATATATATATATATATATATAGATATAGATATATATATATAGATTAATATTAACGGTCTATGGTTTCCCCCCATCTTGGAATACTGTGTGGACTCACTGGCTATTGTGACAATAAATATCTTATAAATATAAATATCTATCTTGTAATCCTATTTGTTGCCGTTTATTATCGTCACAGAAACAAATATGTGGATATTTTTATTTTCTAAATTAGTAAACATAGTATATTAAACAATATACCCATGCACCCAGCGGCAACGGCAGAAGAACCAACTCAGGGAACAAGAACTCCTGGTTGGGAATTAGTGATCTAAACTACTTTATTTGGTTAATAATACTGGTTAATAAACCCTCATTGCAGAGCAACACAGTTCTCTGAGATTAATGTATTTTGGAAAAGTACAATGCTATTATTACTCTAAGAAATGATGATGAACTTATATATATATATATATATATATATATATATATATATATATATATATATATATATATATATATAATATAGACCCAAGGTGTTATACACCAGAATTATCTCTTACAACACAACACGCACTGCTTAAAAAAAAAAAAAAATCACAGAGCGGTTCAAAAATCAGGCCCAGGCAGCTACTGATTCAATGTCTCTACAGGAGCTGGTGGTAGGAAACCGCCCAATCAACAGGCAGCAAACAGGATCATTAGAGGGGTGAATGATAGTTAAATGAGGGGGAGGTGGGGTTGGAGGAAGGTGGGGCGGGGCAGGGGAGCTGGCGACTGATTATTCAAGCAGCAGCTCTTCACCTTGATATCATCGAAGAAAAGTGCGGTTTCGCCCTCGATAATGGGCTGAAGGAGGGGACCTCGGCGCTTGCTGGAGGGAGAGCCCTGTGTTGACGGTTAAAAAGGAGGCGTTAACCACGCTGAGATGCTCACGCTGGTGTTTACAGCAAGGCCACGAGGAAACCCCACACTGCCTTCATTTTTTCACCGTATTCTGTCTCTTAACGTATATCAGAGCTGAGCTGAAGCTGAGTACAAGTTTCCCTTATTTATTACAGCTTTTCTTTTTCTCCAAGTGACAATAATTCTCCTTAGTCTTAACAAACAGCGTCCTGAATATGGGCCAAGACTGGAGTTAGTTTACTTATCTGAAGCCTCACAAATCTCTCTGTGGAAACCATTTTAAGGTCCAAATATCACAACAGCAGCTAATGTTTTGTGTCCAGAGTTTGAACAGAACAGAGCAGTAAAAAAAAAAAAAAAAGAAATTGGAAAAAAAAAAAAAAAAAAAAACTGTTCCAGGATAATAAAAATGCTGCACCAGAACTCTATGGCAGTGGTCCCAATTTGCATGATAGGGATTAAATACAGTGTATTATATAACAAATATATACTGCAGATCATGTCTTACATAATAGAAATGGTTATTAAATAGTTGAGTACACAAAATAAAAAGGGGAAAAAGACGCATATACACGTCTATATTTTATACAACTGTTATTTTATGCAAGAAAGCACTAACAACACTGGTTGCAGTTTTTTCTGTTTCTTATCTATAATGCAGAGCAAACAAGTCCTCACATCATAGTGAAGTTGACAGTTTCAAACCCTCTCCTACATTCCAGCTTTTCATGATGTCATTTGCTGTGAACTCAATCTGCCACCTATGAGCTGCTTTCCAAACGGGGGGAGATTCACTGAGCAGCTAAAGCTGGACTTAGAAAGGTGGATAACATGTCTGTGCCAACAGTTCTCACACAGCAGGCACTAAAGCCAACATGAGCTGGGATTAAGAGTCTGCAGACGCTTTCACAATGTGGTAGGGCTGGGCAATATATCAATTTTATGTCGATATCTTGATATGAGACTAGATATCTTTCATTTTGGTTATTGTAATATGACATAAGTGTTGTCTTTTCCTGGTTTTACAAGCTGCATTACAGTAAAATGATGTCATTTTCTCAACCTAGCAGACTGTTCCAGCTGTTTTGTTTACCCACTTGATCATTACATCCACATTACTGATGATTATTTATCACAAACCTCATTGTGTAAATACTTTGGGAAAGCAATAATTGATATTGATATTGCAAAGATATTGTAGGGTTGACAAAGTATTTGGTCAAAAATATTGTGATATTTAATTTTTTCCATATTGCCCAGCCCTACAATGTGGTGATCTTTGCCCATCGCTCGTCAAAGAGCAGTAGGACAAAGAGGCAGCTGTGGAGAAAAAAAGAGAAGGAAAGAAAGTTTAGATGCCAGACTTACAATGATGGGGATGGTGGAGGCTCTGCACAGGATCTGTTTCACCAGGCGATATCTGTCATACAGGGGCTTCATTATTTGCCTCTCACCTTTGGAGACCTGAAGTAGCACAAAGGACGGACACAAAGACACCTTGTTAGCACAGCATTGGCTTCTTTCTGTCTTCCACTGTCTCCTTGCATGCTTTCTAGCTACAGTGCTAACATAACACAACATGACAGCTAACCCAGACCGGCCTACAAATCCTTAGCGTGTTCTTCAGAGCGTGAAGGTTGTTAACAACAAACCACTGAGGAACACAGTGTGAGGAGGTGACGGAAAGGTCAGCTGCACTTCCTGATTTACCACAATACTAGCAGGGATTATACGGAGCAATTATTGCAATTGGATTTGGTTCTGACATCAAACAAAGTGTGCGTCAGCTCTTTTACAGTTCAGTTTTTCAACAGCATAGTCATTTAAATGTCGCTGAAGCTCCTTATGGCGACAAAAATTCAGTTTTCTAATAGCATAAATTAATACAAATGAAGATAAAATGAAAGAAAAAACATCCACCCTTTCATTTACAACTATCAGACACACTGTGAAAGCTAACCAGACACACATTCTTTTGAGACATTAGCTCTTGAGGCTTTTGCCTGAGACATTATTCACCCTTGACTTGCAATCTGGGTCACAATGAAGTGGTAAACACGTTTTTTTTGTTTGGGCTAACATGGCTGGCAGGAGATCTGATATGCAGCTTGGATTGGCCTTTTCTGGAGGCTGTATGCATCTGTGTGTTTGTATATTTAAAGGAGGACTTACTGGTCGACCGTGTATGCTCTCGTAGTAGAGAAGAGCTTTCTGCAGGGCGACCTTCTCTGCTCCGATCTGCTCCCGGGTCATATCCTGGGACAGGAAGTGAAACATCAAAACAGTTCAGAAATGACCTGGCTTCACTCTGTGTCTGCCTGCTTTAAAATGTATGCTGTCTATTTTACACCAAACATCCATTTGCAGTTAATGTCTGCCTATGCTTTATTTGTTCGTCCTTGAAGGAACGCCGCCACGGTCTTACCTTGATGTCCTCGGGGCGGCTCACCTCCTCCCTCTTCTCCTGCAGCTTCTTCAAAATCGCCTCCAGGCTGCTTTCCACCGGAGGCTTCGGCACTTTCTCCTGCTGGGGTTTTTTCTCCAGCTGAGAGCCGAAGCTTTTGGGCAGAGTGTTGCTGCGCTGGCGGGTCAGAGGCGGCAGGTCCTCTTCAGACTTTATCAGCTTGTTTTCTGATGAGAAAGAAGAGGATAAACAGGAAGAAAATTATATATGAGCTTTGTTGATTTCTGTTTTGATCTCACTACAGACGAGCTATCGGCTGGGTTTAGGAGTGCTTTTCATTTCTCTGTCTTACCTTTCAGCTCTTTACGAAGCTTGGCCAGTTCATTAACCCATCTCAGCACCTCTGGGTTTCCAGCTTTATCACTGTGGGAGGGCTGAATGGAAAAGAATGCGATAGGACACATAAGAACAGAGCTCCTTTCACAATCAAGGAGCAGCACCTGTAATTATTGCTCATGTGAATCCTACGAGTATTAACCGTACATCTCAAGTAAAGCTTTGGGATTATCAGCCTTTTTATGAGGCAATTGGCTTTTACAGTGGGAGATCTCTATTCTCTATTTATAATCAATTTTAATGAGTCTCTTTCAGACAGTCATTAACCTTGTTTATGTTTTTTTTTTATGTCTTTTGATTCAGATTTTATTGTTGTGTCATTACTTGTTACTACTGCACCTACCCTGTATTTACGCTCCTCTTCAAACCGCTCCTCAAACCTGTGGATCTTCTTCTTCAGTACATGGATTCTCTTTGTGAGCTGGGCGGACGTCAACTCTTCCCTCTCATCGTCACAGGAGCCAAGAGACGAACTCCGCCTGCGACTGAAGAGATACAGTCGTGTTAATTCCACTGACCGCTCCTTCCTATTTGCCTCTTCATAAAACAAACATGTCAAGTGTTTACCTGACAAATGAGTGTGCATTTGGTGGTGAGGGAGGTACTTCAGTGTCGTCCAGGTACTGCTGGCTCTGTCCGTAGGCGTAGAAGCGAGGGGACAGCATCGGGTCGCTGTCCTCCTCCAGCAGCTGGCGGATCAGACGTCCCCCGGCGTGAGGGGACAGTCGGGCTTCTTCGCGGTCCATGCTCTCCCTCTGCAGTGGCGAGTATGCTGGGACTGGTTCTGAAAAACACAAAAACAAATACATAACTTAGTTGCTGTTTTAAAATAAAAATATGAATTGAATGGATAATGATTGTTGGCGGAAACCAGTGTTCCCCCCGATATTGATTAAAATGCGGATTAAAATTTAAATTGTATTGTAATTATACAATTTTATTAAAAATACAGATTTTCTCAATGAATGAATGAAATAATGGTTTGCTCTATAAATTGTCAAAAATACCCATCATAGGTTGTTAGAGCCCCAAAAGCCTGTCTTCCAATCCAGCTGAAATGTTCGGCATTTTTGCTGTAAAGATGACAATTTTTCTACAAATTGATGAATTGAATAAATCTTGCAGCTTTAATCTAGATTGCTCTTCACAAATAAAAAGGAGAACATTACAACAAATAGGTGTATTTTGCGTCCTTGGAACTAAATAATAATCTGTAATTAGTTTTTAAGATGTAAAGTAACATATTCGATGTGACAAAATGTTCTGAGAAAGTTCTACAATATGTTCTTTTGTCACAGATCAGCACCCTCTTCCAAGACACTAGGAGGTAATATTTTCCCATGCTAACATCTTTTTGGATTCTCTCCGGCGATTCATGCAGCGAGTAGGAAATCTAATAGGTAAGAACAAGTAGAGTTGTAGGAAAAGTCACTGGACATGATGAAGCTGCTCTCTCTAAAACAAATTGTGGGACAACAAAAACTTCCTCGGGGGGGGGCTCGACAGTAACATATGTTGTTTTGAAACTGGTGAGTCACGCCCACGCTCCTTCTCTCCCTTCATGCCCTGGTTACAGTCTCCACTCTGGTAATAATTATGTCTGGTCAAAATAGCCATGCAAAGACCCCTGACGATCCCCAGGCTATTAATAATGCCTGTCTCTCCGTGGGATAATGTCAGGGTACAACCCCTGTTGAGAGGTACAGTGATCATTGTGTGTTTTAGTTCCCACTTTGCATGGTCATTTTTTACCTTTGCATGGTCAGTGTCTGTCCAAGCAAGTGTGCATGAGAAAAGACTAGACAGAGAAATATCAGAGTTCACTGTTATATTATGATAAGAAGGGAGAACTCTATAGAAACTATGTGAAACCATGAAACTCATAGAAAAGGTGAGACCTGTAACATCAGGTGTCAAGAGACAGAGAGAAGAGGTGGAAGGAGAGAAAACAAGCTCTGAGGGAAACCAACCGTCAGTGTAAACATTCAAAGTGTAAGAAAGCACACAAGAAAAATATGCACGCCTAATCTAAAACTGCACATGCATATTTTTCTTAGCTGGGGTGAGTTGGGCAGCACGAGAAGCAACTTAGCTCAAATTCCAGCTCTGGTCTCACGGGTCCTCCTGTACTTTTAGGTACGTGCAGTTTTTCAAGCAGCAACTCTCTGGCATGTTAGTGCTTGCTCACAGCGGCAGGTGGAACTCTCAATCACGCCGGATGACTTTATTTGAGTTCTATTATCTAGCTCAGAGTGCAGAGCGGTGTAGCAGGCCACTGAGGCTCCGTGGCATTTGAAATTAATCCTTTAAATCAACCGCTCGCCGATGGTTCAGGATTAACTAGACTAATGAAACAAAAACATGCCAGTGTGCCATTTCACTAAAGGTTGCTGTGTGTGAGACGCTCGTTGACAATGTTCCAGATCATTCAAGCGTGTTGCCATGCAGTGGAAAAGGTCATTCAGACAGCCTTTTCTTTCTTTGTCTCTGATACGTTATTTGTAGCAAAGCAAGTCAGCACTGACAGAGATGTAACATAACACTTACCATCACAACAACTTGAATAAAAAAAGGTTTTGAAATCAAGGAAAGGGGTGTTAAAGAATGGAGAATCTAAAGGAACAAAAAAGAAGAAAAAGGGGGAAGAAGTAAAGGACAAGGTGAAGGAATGAATTCAAAGAAACAGAAGTAAGAAAGTACCAGCATTCATCCATCTTGTTGCATAAATATGGGAAATCAAAATAATAAGCATCTCATATATGATATATGATATGATGCCCATATCCTGCTGAAATGCCTGTTAATTTCTTACCACCATTGCTGGCAGACGGACAGGCCAGTGGCAAAAATCTGGTCATCACAACAAACACTCGCACACAGTGCCTAATGCCCTCATCCACTCGCAAGCCCATTTGTACAGTATTACACCTTCTGTACAGTATGCACACATCACCTAAAACTACTTACTATCATTATACAGCTTTATTAATTGCTTATTCGGCTTGGCTGGTTTTGCCAGAACATAAATCCCTCTTTGGCTCTCCTTCGTGAAGAATAAACATGTCAGCGACACTCACAAGTTCAACTTTAAACAATAGATTTACACAATTGCAGTTTGTGCAATGGCAAGCCCAGCTTGCACTCGTGTTTTGGAGGGCATGATCTGTTTGCAATCTCATGCACCTAAAAGGAGATACTTTATGTCTGAACGTCCTGTCACAGCCAATCATGCAGGCTTCTTGTGGGGTCCTTGCGGCCATGAACCCAGTTATGTATTTAGGACAGAATGTACAGAAAGGTGATTTAACAAGAGGCAAAAAGACAAGAAAAAAAACACAAAGGGCAAGTGATCTAATACAAAATGTCTATATAATTTCAGCTACCTGGAATGTAAATTTCCTACATCATCCCTCAGGCAAACTGCATTTTAATTACAAGCGCACGCAGTCAGAGACATTGTGTATTGAAGGAACTGATCCAACTAACACAACACCTTTATAGGGCCTGGAGAAAACCTTTGTTGATTCAGGTACAATATTTAAGTACTCAACTTCTCCCGTGCTGCAAATGCTGCAAAGCAACAACAACAACCTTTCACAGTTGTTTTTCACGTTTCACATTTGGCCACTAGAGAGCTCCACAAAACATGCAATCGTATGCTCATGCTCCTAACAAGAGGCTGTTGAAGTTAAGAGATTTATTGCATGGAACAATTTTGCTTTGTGAGTGCCACATCAAACAGAAAACAGTGGTGGGGAGATGGTGGGAGTGAAGACAAATGTTTGGAGCAGAAGGATGTCAAAACATGACCCAACATGCCCTTTAACTGTCCCTAACTGTAGGAAATTAACCTGTTGGTTATTGTTCCAGTTTACAGTTCAGCATAATGCTTGGCTTTCACTGCTCCACTCAGACACCTCCACCCACCTCCACTGTGTCGCAACGTCCTAACAAAACAATCAGTCTCAGTTCAGTGCGTTTGTGCATGATTTCCTTTTGCATAAACACCAACACCACTGCATGAACAAACACATTAATAACAAGCTTTAAAAGAGGTCTGACTGCAAAACAGAGGTGCAACAATGCAATGTTTGCAGCTACTCTGCAAGCTCTGCATTAGCAACTTGATAAGCCAGCATCAATAAAATAATCCAACATACTTCATTTGATGCATTTAAAATGTGATCTTGTGCAAAGCAGCCATTGAATAAAAAGAATCACCAACCTTTTTTCTCATTGACAGAGCAAACATTCACTATGTCAAATTTGGCAGCACAATGGCTAAGTGGTTAGCACTTCTGCCTCACAGCAAGAAGTCTATGTCTGTGTTGAGTTTTTATGTTCTCCCTGTGTTTATGTGGGTTTCCTCCGGGTGCTGTGGTTTCTTCCCACCATAAAGACATGCATGTTAGGTAGGACTACAGTTGGAAAAATAGCCGGTTGGCTAACACTGGCACATTCACCTAATCAAATAAATAAATGTTACTTAAACTTTACTTTTATTTATTTATTTTTTTAAGTCAAGCACATCTGAACATTTCAACCAGAATCAATAAAGTTTCTATAGCCAACGGGTACACTGTTATCATCATTCAATCTCTTATTTAATGATTGATTTCTGACTGGGAATTACAGCAGCGGCAAAGTCTGGAATCAACTCAGTGCCAGAAATTGCCAAGTAATTAATACATACTGGTAAAAACCCAATGTTTGCTCTTTAAATAAAACCACCAGGCGCTCTGAACTTAACTACACCTTAATATTTTCTCTTGAGAGGTAAATTTAAGATGCAAGGTTCCCATGTGGCCCAATTCATCAGCAACAAAACAACAAACTGTCTGCAGTGCTGCCTTATCTTGCATGCCAGGTAAACAAACATATCTCCAATGTGTGTTTCTCTGTCAGATATACAGTAAATGGCTAGAGAACGTAAGAGTATTAACAATTAAATTTACAATTAAATCCAACAAGAGAAGCAGAAGAAGCTGCATCAGCAGGAGGAGGAGGAGGAGGAGAGGCAGCAGAAGGTGTGCAGCTGCTACCCAGACACCCATGTGCTGGGGGCAAAGGCAAGTAGGTTGTTTGGGCACGCTTGTTTGAAAAGGTGTGTATTCCAGATAGTATTGGACCTATTTAGCAATAAAATATTGCATGTGAGAGAACAATCTAAGCATGAAAACAACCATTGGATGGCCTAACGCTTTACCTCCCCAGTTGTTTTCCTCAGTAAGTGCTGTCAGGTCCAGCTGGGGCACATCCTCACAGCTCTCGCAGTCTGAGTCCGAGCCTCGCACCTCTCCGCCGCCGACCCTGCCCGTGTCACAAGTGACGGGTGACTCCTGGATCTTCATCCTTAATGTCTGCACAACCATGAGAGAAAAGAAAAGAGTGCTCAACGACGATGACCAACCTAGGAACACAGTCTTTAAGTTGAGCCACACTCCCACAGAATGGCCCTGCCCTAAGAGAAGGGGCTGCTCTCTGCTTCGGATTGGCTGCCTCTGCGGCCAAAACATCCGCCCATCTGTCTTCGGCTGTGAGAGAGAGAGCAAGAGTGGATTGGCTCCGCCTTGTCTTTCACCCACTGGAATCCCTCACCGCTCCCTTTCTCCCCCCTCCCTTTCTCTCTCCCTTATTTTCTCTCTTAACAGTAGTCCTGCTTGCTTTCTCTTTTGCCTGACATGCATATATTCCCCACCCTAGCACTCCTCTGGATTTGTTTGTTTCACAGCGGCAAGAGCAGAAGGGAGGGGTGGATGGGTGGTAGAGAGAAAGAGGGGGAGGGAGGTGAGGACAAAAAAAGCAAACAGATTGTGCGCTAGCACACGTAGTCTGACTGAGTGAATTTTTTTTTCTCTGCCTAGCTGTGTCTCTCTACAGACAAACATCCAGCTCAAACCAGACATATTACATGCAAGCCTTTACCTTTACCCATCACCCACCAGCTTCTCCTCTCTCTCCTATCTTAAACTTTCCCAAACTCCACTTCTCAAACAAAGCAGTTCAATCAAATTCTAATGTAATGTTAATAATTTGGGGAAACAACATACTCAGCGAGTCATGTATTTAGAACGTGTCCATGGATCACTTGGCACTAAGCCCATGGAGTCCCATTTCCTCTCTTTGGGAGTGGGACCAAGCTATTTTTAGGAAAAACAGATCAAGACACACTGCTACTAGACCTCATAAATGCCACAGACGGCTTACAGGAAGTAGTGCACTTGAATCTGGTTACAACAGCCCCTGTTGTGTTTTTATGTTCATGATAGTAAGTTGTTGGCAGGTTTATGCAAGATAACGGTGCAACAAAATAATTAGTCTCAAGTGTGTGTGTGTGTTCTTGTACTGAAGCTAGGCCAAAAACAGAAGGTATTTTTAGGTATCTTCAGCTGTTACAGGAGAAATAACTTTGGGAATCTTGGAGGATACAAAGTGGTATTAGTCTCCAGAGAACACACAGTGATCATAGCTCTTACCGTTACTGTTTTTCACATCAAGAATCCCCCTCCCCAGCACCTCTATAAATAAGTAGGCTACATACTGCACCAGCTTACTCAATCAAATGATGTTCAGTTGTATCAGCTTCTACAAAGCACTTACTTAAAAACAAAATAACTTGTCACTTTTTAAGCTGTTTCGCCGGTTACTCCCCGTCATTTCTTTGTAATGAAGCATTTAAAAGGCTATTTTTTAAACTGAGTCTGGCACAGTGCTCACGCCACATAAAACGCTACATTATCAATTCCATCCAACTTCACGGAGAACAAGGGCTGCATCCTCCAACTATTATTAATTAATTAACAGAATATTCTCAGGTCCATGTTAGTTAAAAACACAACACCAAATCTGTTAGCACATTAAGGCACATTTTCTTGAATTAACATTCAGAGCTGTGATATTCAATTGTATCAGCATACAGGCCAAGTGTGCACAGAAACAAATCACCGGCCAAACAAATAAAACTCAAATATTCCTGATGACTGTTTCCAATAGCAATAAAGAACTTCCATGCTAACGTTACAATAGTAATGATGATTTCATAGGTGTTTAAGGTATTTTTTTGCGCCAATTAGCACCTTTTTTGTAATGATTCAATAACAATTCATTTCTTAAGTGTTAAGTATGCAGATTCACAGATTTAAGACTCCTGGTTCAATAACATAATGGCAGTCTGTATTCAAGTAACTTATGTTAATGTTGTCCGTAAGATTTGAGTTTGGTTGTTTCTAGTGCGCAATTTGGCAGTAAGATTTAAATGCTAGTGGTGGGCGGGTCGATACAAATATTGAGAACTGAGATTGATACCTTAGTTTCAGTTTGTACTTCTGCTGTTTTATCAAAAAGAGGCAACCTGTTTGTGCCTTTTCTCCATAGACAGTTAAAGAAATATTAAGTTAAAGCTTTTTTTTCCATAGATAGTTAAAGAAATGGACCAACAGATCCCATTGCTCTGGACGGAGAACAGTGAAGGGTATTAGAAGCACTTTTATGGTGATAGCCGAGCGTTACTGCACAGCCTCCAACTGAGCTTGACAACGTAGTTGTGACAAGAGCAACGTGTCTGAAAGTTGTAAATCTTCTGGTAGCTGTGCCAAGAGAAATCTAAATCATTCCAAATCTTGTAGAGACGGAGAGTGTAGGTACTGTATATGTTAGGACATAACATAGGCACAGGCTAATTATTGCTAACTTAAATGCTAGTTAACATTAGCAATTAAACATAAACAGCTAATGTAAGTCAAAACTGTCTGCATGCTTCTGCTGACAATACAGTGATTTGTCGACTATGTGACAGCACGTTGCTTGGTTATGACACAATCGTTAGCCTATTTTTACAAAAACGTTTGCTACAGAGCCATAACATGAGGTATAAAGTAATGGAGCCTTTTATATATCGTGGTGTTTCTTTAGAAATTAACAATGGACAACTAAAGTTTTGTAACGCTTCAGATGTAAAAATGAATGGCAGTCAATGGAATGCTAATGGCAGGTGAGTACTTGGTAGTATTAAATGGCGCCATGGGAGCTACGCACGTGAACGTTCGCTTACCCCCTTGGAGAACCATCATATGAGCGGGCCCAGTGCAGGGCAACATGGGCAGGCACAAAACCAAAGGGGTAAGCCTCTCCTCTCTAAGCATAGCTCCTATGGCGCCATTTTGATGCTACCAAGCCATCACCCGCTGTTAGTATTCCATTGACTGCCAGTCATTTTGGCGCCAATTTGACAGCAAATAACTTTAAATCTGAAGCATACAGAAGTATCTTTTAGGGAGCACGCACCATTAGTTACTTTTTGGATTGCCATTCTGTTAGTATAACTATTGTTTTTGAGCTTACTAGTGTTGGATTCCACACCCAGGAGGGATCCAGAAAGTCTGCTGGCTTAAAGGGATGGCGCTTGGAGCAGGAGCAGCTTCATAGGGGAGGTTGGGGTTTAGATTTGAGTATTTTTGTTGCGTTAAGGTTAAGTAACAGTACATTTCTTTTGGAATAAGTTTTTAGGTAGGTTTTGCTGTTATTTGTAATTTATGTAGTAATGTTATTGTTAGTCTCCCTCTGTGCGTCAAAATCGGTCTGGTCAGCCAATATACAAGTCCCCTTTGTTTCTTTGTTAGTAGGTCAGTTGTGTTTTTGAGTCTCTTATGTTCAGAGCTTTAGTTACCGTCCGTTTATCCTTTATTCATATCTTCATTTTGTTGTTACGATTTTTGGGAAATAAAAACCCTTTCTTTTGAACTTCCCTTGTGACTCTTCTTTGTCAGGTTTTTGCCATGCTTTTATTCTGTGTTTCATTGTTATTAGTATTTCCGGTTTTATTGTGTAGTAATTATCCGCTCTCATTTCAGGTCTCTTGTCTTCCGCCCTTGTCTGTTTTCCCGTCCGTATGATTACCTGCTCTGCCCCTAATTTGAATCACCTGTTAGTTTTCAGCTTCCCCATATCCAAGTGCTCAAATACTCACCATTGCCAGATTGTAGTTGTCCTTATGTCACTCTTTCCAGCGTTTCCCTTTCCCCAGTTTGTTTCCCTGGTATTTTTGGACTTTTGCCTGTTTCCCAACTACAATTATTGCCTGCTCCTGCCGTACTTTCGCCTGCATTGTTCTTGGAACAATAAAAGTACTTACCTGTGACTTCCTGTCTGAGTCGTGCATTTGGGTCCGCCACTGTACTGCGATACTCTTGCTTAACTGCTTGGTCCCTCACAGCGGATAAGGGTGGAACTGCACCCCATGGCCCAGAAAGACTTTTTACATAGACTTTGCATGGTGATTTTTTATTTATTTTTCTATATTTAAGCAGGTGCTGGTGAGCCGTACCCACATTCCTAGTTGTCCCTCTCGTCACTTTCCTCAATGATTGTGTTTCCAAGACTCAGGCGGTGTTATTGGACTCTGGCGCTGACATCAGCCTTATGGGTATCAACCTTGCTAGGAGTCTTCAGTTGGAGAATGTGCTGCTTTCCAAACCGTTGGAGGCTTCTGCTCTGGATGGGCAGTTACTTTGGCAAATTACTCACAGCACCTCTCCAGTGATTACGACTTTCCCGGATGGTCACTCTGAGAAATCGACTTTCCACTACAGCTCTCCTGCTCAACCGGTGGTTCTCGGTTTTCAGTGGTTCACTGCCCACAATCCTCACATTGACTGGCCTTCAGGCAGAATTATAAACTGGGGAGTGAAATGCAGACAGACTTGTTTTGCCACTCACATTGAGGTGGGTGCTTGCGAGACCTTGGACAACCATGATTTTCCTGATCTCACTGTTGCTCCTGAATGCAACTGGATTTAAAAACAGTATTTAACAAGACTAAGGCAACTTCTCTGCCTCCTCACAGACCATATGACTGTGCCATAGACTTAATGCCTGGTGCCTCTCCTCCCAAGGGGCGGTTGTTTTCTCTATCAGCTCCTGAAACAGTGGTTATGAAGGAGTATGTTGAGGCTTCCCTGAGAGCAGGCATCATCCGTCCTTCCTCGTCTCCAGCTGGGGCCAGGTTTTTCTTTGTGGAAAGAAGGACAAGTCTCTGCGACCCTGTGTTGATTACAGAGGTTTCTTGGGTTTGCGAACTTCTATCGCAAATTCATCAGGAACATTTCCACTATTGCATCTCCTCTGCATGAACTCAGATCTGCTAAAGTGCCCTTTCAGTGGTCTCTGGCAACGGTACAATCATTCGCTTGTCTCAAGAGGAGCTTCTCTACTGCCCCTGTGATGGTCCTGCCGGATCCTCGCCGCCGGTTCGTGGTGGAGGTGGACGCCTCTGACGTAGGGATTGGAGCCTTGCTGTCTCAACGTTCCTCTCAAGATGAGAGGCTGCATCCCTGTGCATTTCTTCCACGCAAGTTGTCGAAAGCCGAGAGGAACAACAACGTAGGAAACAGGGAGCTGTTAGCCGTCAAAGTTGCTATGGAGGAGTGGCATCACTGGCTGGAGGGAGATGAGCAGCCTTTCCTGGTGTGGACGGACCACAAAAACTTCCACTGACCTGGCTCAAAAAATGTCAAACCCAATGCACTGTCTCGCCTTTTTGACTCTGACCCCATTGCTCCTGCTAACATTCTGCCTGTTTCTTGTGTTGTTGGGGCTGTTACCTGGGAGGTGGAAGAGAGGGTAAATAAGGTATTGGAGGAATAACAAGTTCCTGAGTGTTGTCCTCCAAACCGTTTGTTTGTCCCACCTGAGCTTCGTTCCCAGGTCATTGAATGGGCTCACACTTTGCTTCTCACCTGCCACCCTGGATCCAAGAGGACATTATTCGTGGTCAAACAACGCTTCTGGTGGCCATCCGTGAGGACTGACGTCATGGAATACGTTGCAGCCTGTCCAGTCTGTGCACGGAACAAGACTTCCCGCCAAGCATCCATGGGTCTTCTTCAGCCTCTACCGGTTCCCAAGCGTCCATGGGCGGACATGTCACTGGACTTTGTCACTGGACTACCTGTTTCTGACGGTAACACTACTGTTCTCACAGTGGTGGATAGATTTTCCAAGAAATGGGTCATTTCATTCCTCTGCTTAAGTTAAAGAGACGGCGGAGGTCATGCTCTCTCATGTTTTCAGACTACGTGGATTACCAGTGGATGTGGTGTCGGACCGAGGCCCTCAATTCATCTCCCGATTCTGGAAAACGTTCTGCACGTTAATTGGAGCTTCAGTTGGCTTGTCTTCAGGATATCACGGAGAGACTCAATCAGGAGATGGAAACGGGTCTTCGTTGTCTGGTCTCTCGAACCCGGCTACATGGTCCCGACATCTGGTGTGGGTGGAGTATGCCCACAACACGCTACCCATTTGCCGGTATGTCTCCATTCGAGTGTGCTTATGGTTACCAACCCCCTTTGGTTCCTGCACTCAAGAGAGAGGTGGGGGTCTCTTCTGCTGTGGTGTTGGTGGGACATACCTGGACAAGGCATCATAAGGTTCTTCTAAGGAGCCAGGAGATGTACAAGAGGCAGGCTGATCATCAGAGATCTGCAGTGCCTCGTTATCGGGTTGGACAGAGAATGTGGTTGGCTACCAGATACTTACCACTACTCACTGTTTGTTGTAAGTTGGCTTCTCGTTTTGTGGGACTTTTTCCGTTTCCAAAATTGTTAATCCTGTGGTTGTTACTCTGAAGCTTCCAAGATCCATGAGAGTTCATCCCACGTTTCAGGTGAGCAAAGTCAAGCCTGTTATGGAGAGTGCCGTGTACCTTTGCCTGCATTGTTCTTGGAACAATAAATGTACTTACCTGTGATTTCCTGTCTGAGTCGTGCATTTGGGTCCGCCATTGTACTGCAATACTCTAGCTTAACTGCTTGGTCCCTCACAGCGGATAAGGGTGGAACTGCACCCCATGGCCCAGAAAGACTTTTTACATAGACTTTGCATGGCAAAAGAAACTTCTTTATTTCAGCAGATAATTTGTTTTGGGGTACATCAACTGACCAGCCTGAGCACTTAAAGGGTCCTTGTTTGAAATGTCACATTTAAAAAAAAATTTAAATTCACTTTTAGCCAAATCCAGAGTTATTAAACTAGGCATCATGATGACCGTGCATAATGAACGTGAGCAGACCTGCGGTACAGCGCCCTGCACTGGGCACTCTAATATGACGGTTCTCCCGAGGTCCTGTAGCTGTAATAATGGATATAGCTAGCTAGCTAATTGTTGTGTGCTGTAAAGCCTGTAATGTGGATGAGATATGAAGCCATGGATGTATTAAGGAAACTGCAGACTAACTTTAGTAGCTAGCGCTAGCTTGTAGCTAGCTAGTAGCACAACATAAGGATTACATCTTCTTGTTGTCTAAATACATCCCTCGTTTATTTAGATAAGCATGTAAACAAACAGGAACAACGAAAACACAATGTTTAACATTAGTGAATATTTTAGACAATGCGGCGAGTTCATGAGTTTGCCATGTAGCTATACCAACGAACTATACACAAGACACTGGTTTATGCACTTTTGAGCACTCTCATTGGAATGTACGGGGCTTCCAGCCGAACGCTGTATCCAGTTCTCTTAAAACATCCATGGACCAGAGCCGGTCTGACTCTTATCGGATATGACACATTACGCCGTAAACCGTTTAAATCAAAGCATGCACGACTCAAATCTCCACACAACTAACATCGGGGAGTGAAAACATGGTTGGGCTGCGTGTTCTTATTCTCCTGTTATATTGCGCTTTGGCATAACAACTTGTTGCATGACTGTCACCAACTGTTGGGCGTAGCCTAGAGCATCAGGTGCGTGAAAACATGGAGGCCACAATAACAAAGATTTGCTGCTGTTTTCTTATGCGAGCATACAAACAGCAACACAAAACTTAAAATCTAAAAGTACAGACTTTCCACACTATTTTAAAAAGCTGACTGAGGAACTACAGTATGTTTGTATAAGAATAACGGTGGAAAAATCCCTTTTTGCGAGAACTATAAAATCTCCCTTTCGTCAATAGTGAAGTAGTGAAATAATATGTTTCTCTAGAACTGCAGATGAGTTTCTGTTTAACGACAACACTGTACGTCTGTCTGCCTCTCTGCTCGTGCCCACTACCGTGTCCTGGCCTGGAAACAAGCACACTATGGCAGGAGTTTTGTTCCCTCTGCCATAGCATCACTAAATAAAACACACTTGTTGTGTAAGTGCATTGTGTAAATGTATTGTTTTAGTCTTCTGCTTCTTTAATTTAGCTTATTTAATGTTTCTATGTTGATTTGTTCTTTTTATTTTAAATGAATAAACGTTATAATATAATAATTAATAATGTCTTTTTGACATATACCCTACAGGGTATGATTTGAATTTGCAGCTATGATACCTGTTATCATATCAGCATATACCTTACTGCAGTGCAGATACCAAATTAATACTTTTCTATACTTTATTCGAAGGAGCATGAACATTTTTTCTTTATAAAAGAAGCTTAACCTTTCAAATATTAAATATTGACTAAACAAAAGCAAAACTTTGCCCAAATAGTATAGTTTAAAAATGATTTTAAAAAACAAAGTCTGAGCAAACATTTGATTCGTTTGACACTTGGCAGTTTTTCTTTTTACTTAGAGCTGCTGACACATGAAAGGAATTGTGAACTTGAACCTACCTGTGGAGGAGAAAGAAGGCCATCTTTTCTTGAAATGTCACTCCTGAAAAGTAACAAAAGAAAAACCACTTTAGCTAAAGAAGCTTTGACTGATCAAACCAGCTTATTGATGACCCCAACCCAAAATAGTTTATCTTCAGTCATAGTATCCCAAACAAATCCTTAAAGATAACAGACACAGCTGCAAGTAGCAGCCAGTAGCTTATCAAGCTTATAAATAGGTGCTACAACATTGTTATAGGAAAAAAGTGGTGAGACAAGCAATTCACCCACTTTAATGACTTTTCTTTTAAATTCCTGAAACAGATCAAGTTAAAGTTTTGAAGAGCCTACCCTTTCTGAAATGTCTCCATGTGGTTCCCTCCAGATCTTTCACCAACACATGCCTTGAACTGGAAAAAGACACATTAATTATCTACCTAGCTGATTTTATGACCCGTTTTTACATCAGAATGGGACAAAGTATGTTGTATTAATAACATATCCAATGAAAAACCATGATTGCTTTTATTAATCTTTTTGGATTATCATCTTTAAACCTTTCATTGGTGTGTCATTAGAGGTTACTGAAGCTATTCATCAATACACTATGAGTCTTGACAGTATGCTGTAAATTAAAATAATCTACATTTGTAGAGCACCTCTTAAAAACATTATTATTATTTAAATATTATGAATTGAAGAACCATGTTTTCTTTTATGAACCTTTTTGGATGCTGAACCATAAAGATTTCTTGTGCATCCGCGTGTGATTGCTGCATTCATACCTGCCCAAACAAACCCCTCCAAGGGGTAAAACAAACTCTATTAAGATTCAACCGAACTAAATGAGGCCCCAACTTGCACACAGCACTGCATGCCAAAGACATGAGTGAGTGTGAGTGAGAGACAGCCGGCCAGCTTGTGGAATTTAAGTCCGAAAAGACAGTTAACCACAGGTTCCCGTTGATCTTATGATGGACATATGTTGTCATATTTAACCAAACGATCTGTCAATGGCGAAATAAAAGCCTCTAATTTACGAGACTGGCGGTGTCTCTGAGCAACTGGCTGAACGATGAACTAGCGGCCCCGGCAGGCGCTAGCTGGCTGTTGCATCACTTTATGAAGCTTATCAACTCCAAAAACTTTGAAGCAAATTGTCAATTTGGCAACGATTTTCGCAATGCTGCCTATATTCAAAATCTAAACAGTTAATTTCTCGCCTAAAACATTCTCAGAAGTGAATTAAGTGATGAATAAAATGGTGAAAATTGTCCCGTTGTTGGTCTGTCTGTACCGGAAACCAGACTCTTGTTGACCTAGGTTCCTATGTGGAAAAGGGAACAGTGAAAAGACCCTGCCTTGAAGAAGGAGCTGAAAGAGTTACAGGAACTGCGGTCAGAGGAACTTAAAAATCCCTAAACTGGTCCGGTCGGATCACAAAAAAAAAGGGTTCTAGGAATGTTATGTTCTAGGACCTGCAAAAATCCCTTCGGATGGAAAGCGCCTGTTGAAGCTGAAAACTAGTGGGGACGGTGTAATTGACCATTACATTTATTAACTTTGATATATAAACAACACAACATGTAATTGGTTTATCAAAACAAAAATCACATGGAATAGCTAATACTGTTTATATTGCATCATGCTGTC
The DNA here is from genome assembly GCA_013375575.1 of Percina caprodes. Lineage (NCBI taxonomy): Eukaryota > Metazoa > Chordata > Actinopteri > Perciformes > Percidae > Percina > Percina caprodes. The sequence goes on from JABXJD010000151.1 coordinate 887,037, forward strand.
TTGCTGTACAATAAACAGCACCAGTAACAGCCCCCAAGAGGCTTTCAAAGCTCCTAATTACCCTAGGTGGCTATAGACATAACAAGCTGACAGTCACAGAGACAGCTGTTCAGACCGAGCAAGACACAGACCCTCACTAACATCAAACCTCTGCCGACAGCCACTCCCTTGGCCAATCACGACTGTGCCAGTCATCGCATATAGACCCTAATGTGTCACGGCATCAAGTGTCAGCTGTACTGTTACATGAAGGTTTGACATGGGAAAGCCAGTTCCTTGAGTGTGAGAATGTAAAGTGAATTAATTTATCAGTTGCTCAGCTAAACTGTACATTAGCACACTTAATTTATGAGCCAAGTGTGAATAATAATCTGACTTGCTTTCATGCAGCTACAGTGTAAGAAGAGTCTGTGGAAACTGGATCATGTTACTGAAGCTACATAGTGTTAACTATGTAGCTTCAGTAACATGATCAACCATGACTTTGCCTGCCTTCATACACTACTCATGTAGACAATACCATAACACTGTTGGGTATGACTTATGATACATTGTTTTATCATGTGATCATACTGGTACTCTTAACCTGGATGCTGAGATACAGCAGGAGATAGCTAGATGTATATATTAGGGCTACAAAAAAGGATAATTATTATTATTATTATTATTATTATTATTATTATTATTACTACTGATTACTGCTGATTTTTCTATTGCTCTATAAAATGTCAGGAAATTGATGTCTTCAAATGACTAGTTTTGTCAGACAGTCAATCCAAAACACTCCCATTTGAGAATATGGAACCTATTAAAGTTGTGGCCATTTAATTATTTGCCCATAGACCAATTGATTAATCAAAGTAATCATTTCAGCTCTTGCATTTATCAATAACAATATCTAAAAACAAGGAATATTAAAGTGTTTTTCTACAAATACCCTTTTTTTTATGTAATTATGTATTAAGTCATCAAGTTAATGTTTTCTTTCTAAAAAGCCATACAATAACTTTGCCAAAATAAACATACAGTGTAAAATGGACAACATTTTGATTTAACTCTTAAACTTTCTGATCAATTCAAAGTAAATAAGGTTACACATCTAATGTCAGTTTTCGGTGCTCGACAGCTTCCAATATTCATTGCTTTTCTTTTTGATGTTGCCTTTCTTTAAATGGTTGTTGATTTATTTAATGTTTAATTTCTTATACTGCACTGTAATTTTTATTCTTGTCTTTCATCTCTTTTTAGTTTTTACGTAAAGCACTTTGAATTGCCCTGTTGCTGAAATGTGCTATACAAATAAAGCTGCCTTGCCTTTAGACAAGTTTCAGTTGGGACCAAAAACCAAGTTCTACTCATTTTAAATCCCAATATCAATACATACACACACACACACACACACACACACACACACACACACACACACACACACACACACACACACACACACACACACACACACACACACACACACACACACACACACACACACACACACACACACACACACACACACACACACACACACACACACAGTTCAACAAATCGATGCATAATTTTTTGCATTTCCATAAACAATTGTGCTTACTGAGTTGTAACAATGCCTAAAATAATCTAAAACAACCTGAGATATAAAATTCCTTGCTAGAAATGGTAGAGCTCTCTTAACAGAAAAATACTTTGCAAATCTATTACATGAGTTTGGCACGTGGGAGAAGGGGGAATAGGTCAAAAGTTGCAAAGAAACTCACGCACACTGTCTAACTTGCAAAGATAAAAGTAAAAGCAGCGTTTTGGTAAAGTCTAATACTAAAACATTTCCATTAAATTTATCTTTGCAATTTAGACAGTATGCTGGAGTTTCTTTGCAACTTTAGAGCAATATCTCTACCTGTTGACACAGCAGAGGCTACTTCAGCATGGAAACTGAATACAATAAAACCTTCAGAGGTTTCAGAGTAAAATAAATCCAAGTAACATTTTATATGAAAGTACTTTACTGAGTCTCAATCATTTCTGCTCTACCTGATACAAATACTGAGCACTCAATGGTGTCAAGGTGTCAGGTGTAAAATATTCGCCTGACAACAGTTGACAAGTTGCTCTCTGGTGCATCTGTTTTTGTGGTGGATAAAAGCTGCAGATAATTGTGCACTTATTAGTGGCCCTTAAATTTGCACTGCTTCTGCGTGGTGTGCTGCATATTACAAGCCTCTGTACAATGACAATGGCAGGGAACCATTAGGCAGCTGCATCTTGCTTCCTGTCATCTTCCAAATTGCCTCTGTCCTGCATTTAGTGATTCTTATTTACTGTAACTGACAATTATTTACAGTGAGTCCCAAAAATGGATGACAGGGAGGTCGAGCTGAATGCTTTAACAACCATTTGCATCACAGGGCATTCGAACAGAAGCTCTGTGATGATGGTGTAAACTGTTGATTGTGGTTGGTGTGGAAAACCAATTTTAAAAGGAGCCATGATATTGCTACAAACGACTGAAAGAAACATGTTTTCTTAAGGTTATCAACTGACCAACACTTAAACTGGTCACAGTGAGAAAAAATATTTAAACAGAAAAAAAAGTTGAGAGAGATGCTGCCATGATGGTGACAGATCAAAAAGATAGAAAGAAATGAGAAGAAAAAGTGTGCCAACTCACTGTGTGGGCGTCCTGGTTGAGCTGTACCGGTGTCGGGCTGTGTTTCGAGGGTTTGGGGGTTCGTTCAGCGTGACCACTCTGGCCCCTCTGTGACTTTGCGCTGCTGTACGTGTCCTCCCCCACGTTGCCCAAACTGCTCAATGGGATGTTCTCCTTGTTGGTGCCTGCTCTGTTCCCAGATTGAAGAGGAGACGGTGAGGAAATGAGACCTTCCATCTCGCTCCCTCTGTTGCACACTTTGTCTTTATCAGCTTCACATTGGGGGATATGCTTCAGGAAACTAAATGCCAAGGTCATCCTGATAACTGATTTACACTTGCTTTTTAGCTTAAGTACTAATTCTATTTACTATCCACGCTATTATTGACATTTTCTGCTGCTTTTGGAGTAACGCACTCCTTCTTATCCATGTCTTTATGATCCCTCAGACTCTAGTACATCTCAGTAAACAAGGATTAGCTTCTCACTGCCATGACTTCCGGTGTTATGACTTTGCTAGGTCTCAGTGGACAAAGCCACCACACAAAACAAAACCTTACGAAGGTTTATTGTTACCAAAAATACTAACTTGAAGTTGAAGCTTTAGTAATGAATGGCATCTTATTGTGCTTTACCAGCACAGTAATATCAAAAAGGATTCAGTCTGTAAGTGAAATAGACCTACCAACAATATTTCAACGTGTTTTCCATAGAAAAGAACTTGCATCACACATTTTCTGCCTTTTATTTGTTAGAGGATGTGACTTCTTTTTAATGAAATACACCTTGAGAGGTTCCACTGATAATTTCTACAACAGATTTTTTTTTTTCTTATGCTGAGTCACTTACCTCCATGAACGCAATCTAATTGTTAAAATAGCTATCCAATTTTTGGTGTCAACCATTCTACTGATTGTCTCTATGTATCTTTTTATCTTGTGATGTGGAAGTCACCAGTCATGTAGTTTAATGTAATGATTCAGCGGGTGACAGGTGGGTTGAATGGTTCTTTTGTTTTGAGTGGATGGGTGATAAAAAGTAATTTTGAAGGATAACATGGTTTTTAATATACATCTATCCAATTGCATAATATGGTCTAATATATTAAAAAAATTCTAGTGTCTGTATGTTGAAATAAAAAAATAACTTTCTGCAGTAGAATCAAGAAAAAGGAAACTTTGATATCACTAAAACATTGAACTAGTCCCACTGTACTAATGAGTGTACTAGTCAGTGATGAGAACAAGATTTTGCAGTGCTCTTCAGTGTTTCTACTAAAGACAAACCACCACTAATCTCATGCTGGTACCATCAAATAGCATCATGACAATGAACTCTTTGTACCTGTTTCTTTCTTTGTGTCTCAGTCCCTCCTCCTGTTGCTCTCTCTGGTGTCGACGTCTCTGTCGGGCAGTTGGCGTGTCCCTTGGAGATGATGGCCATGGGGTTAACTCAGAGTCCTCTGAACTTTGATCCCTTACAGGGTTTACATCGAAGAGGTGCTGCTCCACTGCTGAACGAATTGTCCTGTCCAGAAAACTGAAGGACCAAGAAAAAAAAGAGAAGTTGGTTAAGAAGTTTGCAACTTAATGGTCCAATAACAGTTTCATAATAAGTAGAATATAAGATTTATCTCTAAAGAAATTCATTAATAACAAGTAAACAACAGTAATTAAGTCCACTTACTCTACCACATCCGGTCTGCAGTGGACAGGGGAGAGGAGGTTACTGAAAGAAAAACAAGGGGGGAAGATGAGTTAGAGCTACATTATTAGGTGGTCACAACAGGTCCCTGGGCAACGCTGAAAGTCCCCCAGGCTCTGGATTTGGGCCTAGGTGATCAAGGAATATAGTGTGAGTGTTAACTTCAGCTGTGTTCAGAGCCTAAGTAGGTCCTCTGAGAGCAAATTGCTCAGCTTCCATGACTACCAGTAAGTCTTACAGTATATACAGTAGTCAGTACGCTCTATACTGATGTCTAGCTTCATCTATATCTAGCTCCTTCTCTACTTTTCTCAAAACACACAGACATGTAATCAACAGTAAAAGTAATGTGTGCAGAGGTGTGTTTATATGTAACTCAATATATTTATTTCTAGATATAAAGATATTTAATGGTATTACATTTAGAGTCAGATTGCAGTGTCAAAATGTAGTCACACGTTAGTAAACAACTAAACAATTTGGTTTATTATTGAAGATGCAACTGTGCTGCTGTTACAACAACAAAGACTCAAAGAGCCAACTTCGTTTGCAGTAGAGAAAGTTATTCATCAGAATTTCTAAAAAATAAAAAAGCTTAAATGTGTTTCAGCAGGATTCTGTCCAAATCTACATTTTTTTTTTTTTTTTTTTAAAGTTGCCAATGACATTTTTATAAAACAAACCTCTGCAAGAATCTTGTCTAGACTGGCAAGAGAAGGAAGGCCCTCCAAAATGCTAGAGCAACCAATTACTCATCATTACTAGAGGAAAATAAGAACAAGCCCAGAGTATGTTCCACAATCATTTAAAGGAGCTGGAATAAAACCTCTTCTTAAAAAAACACTCTCAAGCCAACAGTATATATAAGGGCCACATAGAACAAACTTCAAGACAGGCCTTTTTCCACCAACATAACATTGCAGAAAAACTATGAACTACCATTCATTTGTCACGTCAAGGCTGGACTATTGTAATTCCTTACTATTAGGTTGCTCTAATACAGTCAGTTTCTTAGACTCTTCAGTTGATCCACAATGCTGCAGCACGTGTACTCACAAAAACTAGGAAAACATTTTTTGTCCCATATCAGCTTGTCTGCATTGGCTTCATGTAAAATCCAGAATTGAATTTAAAATCCTTCTCCTGATCTACAAAGCTGTTAATGGTCAGGCAACATCATATTTTAATGAGCTGATAGTACACTATTGCCCTACTATAACACTGCACTCCCAGAATTCAGAGTTACTGGAGTTGTGGTTCTTAGAGTCTCCAAAAGTAGAATGTGAGCCAGAGCCTTTAGCTCTCAGGATCCTCTCCTCCTTTTCCATTATACCCACTGCTATAATTATATCTTATATATTTCTGTATATCTCTCTCTCCCCCAACTGGTCATGTCATTTAGCCTCCCACCAAGAGCCAGGTTATGTCTGAGGTTTCTGCCGTTTTCCCCCACTTCTGTCACACCAAATACATGCTCTTGGGGGAATTGTCAGGTCTCTCTAAATTATAGAGTGTGGTCTAGTCCTACTCTATCTGTAAAGTGTCCTGAGACACTAAAAATAAAATAAAATTGAATTAACATTTTTACACCAATCTTTATCTTCATTTACCAAAAAAAAACCTACAGCTTTAATAAACTGATAACTGAGCTTCATCTGGAGTACATGGAGAATGTATAGGGGTGACCTGAAGAAATCTTCCAAAACAGTGATGTTGGCAGTAATAACACAGCGTTTACTGATCATGCACTGATAAAAAGGGAGAGATAATAACATATTGATGGTAACTGTGAAGGTGACTGTGGTGAACCTGTGTTAAATTACACGTACATGCATTGACATTATCAAAATTGTAAGCAGGGATAGGGAATCAGATAAAAGATGGCAGGCCCATTGTGTGATAACCAGATCCGTTTGCTGAGCTTAACAAATTCAAATCATAAACATGGGGCTGTAAATCTCTGCTGCTGTTTTAACATTGGTTTTAGTTACTTTTAGTTTATTTTAATTTATTAAGACAGTTGGAAAGTAAAGAGGTAGACAGAAGAGTGAAAGTTAACTCACAGTTACCCCAGAGGCAGCAGACAAAGCTACTTGAGCATCTCTGGAACAGCAGGAACAATATTAAAACACTACCTAATAATAGACTAGGAACTGAACTCAACAGGTTAAAGCAACAGAAAACGGTTTAATGGCTTACTAATGTTGACTTGACCTTAGACCTTAATGATTTCAAATGTCATAAGAATGGGCAGGGTGCAAGAGCAGTGGACACATTAAGCGCTAAAATATGAAGTTTCAGCATCTGTCCTTAACTTTTGAGAACCGTCCTCCATGCTGCAATCTGCTTCTGATATAAAAGTGATAAGACAATGAATGCCACCATGTTGACTTGTCACTCCTTGTCCCAGGTTACAGCCTTTTATGTTGATTTTTATGTGTTTGTTTATTTAAATGATTTTTAGATCAATTAATATATATAGCCATATTTCATGAGTCTAGTAAAAGAAATTTCATACATACCATTCAGATTTATCTTAGGGTCCTAGGAAAACAGGCCTTTTGTTGTGAACGTTTGGGGTTGTTGGAGTTTAAAACTAGCACCCTAGAGGCAGCAAATGTAATTTGCAGTCAGGGTCAATCTAGCAACTCTCTGTTGGCTTGCAAGCTGGAAAAACCAAACTCTAGTCAGGCTAATCAAGTTGTGTATAGAGTTGGTGGGCGGGTTTAAAATAATGACGGCAGAGTTACGACGGTTCCACGTGAATTCCCTGCTACTTGAAAACAATGAAGATGGCTGCTATTTCTGCCGAACAGCTGTCTTTTGAATCGGCTTTGTCCGTGACTTACGAAAGACTTGGATCTAAGCTTTTCTTTGAGGAAAAAAAAACAAAGAACGGCCCAAAAGTCATTCTTAAAAAAGGAAGATGTGTTCAAAGTTTTGACGACGTGATACGGTAAAAGTTTAATCTCTCAACTAGTGTTGCTCCGGTTGGTTGTAGCGATATCCTATCGCGTGCAGAGGGAATTTGAAAGACAACTGTTTTTCCCGCCCCTCGGATTGAGCCCTGCCAATGACTTGTCAGGCTAGTTTAAAACTGGATAATTTGTTGAAGTTTATTGAGAACTACTGAAAACCAGAGTAAAAAGTTTGATTATGATTAAATAAGTGAACAGGACTCTTTGGATTATTTTTGTGTGTTTGAACCATTTTGACTTAAAACACTAGATGGAAACTAGATTTGTGGGTAAAGGTTCACAGAAATGAAGACTGAAGTCACCTGATATGGTGTTCTGGACTGTAGATAATTTTCATTACTGTTCAGGCACATCTTCCGTCCATGTTGGTCCGTTATGTGAAATGAGATTTCTTATACATCTGCTTGGCCTGCATTTAGGATGTTAATTAAATAAACAGCTGAGTGTGACAGCTGTTAGTGTCAAATGTGAAACATTTGGTAATTAAATATCTCTGTGCAGCCATCATAGTCCCAAATAGTCTGCGGGTTGGCAGACTTGGCACAGTTTAGACAAAGGAAGGGACATCACTGCCTGGAATAAACCACCGACTGTTTTAAAGTCTGAGTCATGAACTACTGGCAAAAGGGAACTTAAGGCAAAAGGGATGAGTCACTGCATCAGAAACCTAAAAGGAATATGACCACCAGAATATGAGTAAGCCAATTCTGTCCTAACCACATATATTCTCAAAACTATGAAATTATACACTGGTGGATCCGTGACATATAGAAATCCTTTGAGGAGGTGGGAAGGCAAGTTGATGGTTGAGTTGTCAGACAGACATTGGGAGGATGCACTACAAAAGGTTTAACTCATCCTATGCACGCTTGGGGCTCATTCAGTTTAAAGTAGTGCATAGTGCTCAATAGGGCTAGGTTAGCAGATTTATATCCCGGAATGGACGGAAGTTGTAATAGATGCTCCCTCTCTCCAGCTGATTTAACACACACCTTTTGGTTGTGCGCCAATCTAAATCAACATTGGTCATCTGTTTTTCAAACTTTATCTGAAGTCCTAAAAATTCAAATTAAGCCCTGTCCGTTGATTGACAGCTTTTTATTCTACTTCTTCTCTCCTTCTTCCTTTTTATTTTTTCTATGTATGTTTATTCAAATCAATGGTCAACTACCTTAATGTGGTGGGAGCTGAGTAGCCTGACTGACAATTGTGAAACTGTGAGTTTAAAGCCTTGTTAACCAACTGATGTCAAAATGTGGGCAAGCAGTTGTGTGCTTGTTTTCAGTGTGTAGATCCTTAAACTGTACTGAAGACTGTAAACTGTACTAAACTGAAGAACTGTGTAACAGACAAAATGGAAGGAAGGGAGAAAAAATATATATAGCTGTGTTCCAATGTTTTCTTTTCTTTTTTGGGGTGTTTGTATAAGGTTTTAGTTGTTTAAGATATAATGAAACTTGGTTTGGAGGCAGACGGCGTGACAGTGACCAGGGGGTGAATTTAATGCCAGCACTAACCAGCACTTCAAATGTATCTGTAATTACCAAAAGGGGTGAAGAAGGGGAGAGTGAAGGCAGGAGGAATTAGGAGATGCTGGACATTGAGGCTGTGATGTTTTGTCTTCGAGGCACTGAGCTGTTGTGTCTCCAGGTGCGCAACCTTAGGCCTGGCTGATGGGTGTTGTAGACTTAATAAAAAATGGTCCATCAGTGTTTTTACTCTAGATCTGCTCAAGTGAAGGCCATCAGTCCTGAAAAGATACCTTCCTCAGAACAGATTGAAGATGTAGTTGATCCCTTTCAGACTGCAGGTTTGACAGGAAGTATGCCAAAATGTCAATGAAATCCTGCTGTACCACTTCAGACTGCTCTTTGCAAATGTCACTGGCTCCCGTATGACTAATAATTTGATACATTTTGGGGTTTTTACCAGTTGAGAAATGTTCTCTTTTATGTCACAGACCATAGTATCTAAGAAGCAGTATGTTTCAATGGTCTTATGAGCCGTCTCCGACAACCAGTTCCAAGTTTAATCATCTCTTTAGCTGTTTTTTCCCCTTTTGCTCAAAATGAGACTTCTGTTGGCTGGCACTTCATCTCCACTTCTGTCTCATTGAGACTTTTAAATAATTCAAACCTGTTTTCCAGTTGTAATGTCAGGGTTTACTGGGGTCTGTGTTTATGTCCACCTCTGGCTGTCCGTTGTATCCATACATGTTGCCCTCTGCACATTCTTGCACATATCTTTAGGTTTGGCAGCCAGATTATCTCAGCAGGTAGAATTGCCATTCACAAAACATGACTCCACTGGTTTCATTACAGTGAGTCTTGAGAAAGTTATGCTCTCATTTAGAAATAGGTTTCCAATTCCATCTTGTTGAGTTGAATTCTGATAAACTAACTCACCAGCAAACATACCAGTCTTGTCATAGTTTTTTTAAAGAACCATCGAAGACTTCAAGAGGTCAATTTGTGAAAATTTACTAATCAGCAGCTTTTCGTTTTCAGTTCAATGGTGTCTGTAATACTTACCATATTTAACTGTTAAGTCAGGTCTGTAATGAAATTATAGGTCTGTAATGAAATGATAGGTCTGATAGTATGATTGTGCCATTTTTGTTACACTGTGTGTGATTTTAAACAGCCAGCAGTGCAAGTCTTTGTTTTACAAAAGCTTAAAGTTTGCTTCATATAATTGCTTCATTGAGGACCTTCTAACTAAGAAAACTCCTAGGCAAATAACAGAAAGAACTAAATGACATCTTTTTGCAGTGGTGTCTGTGTTGGGGTTTTAAAGTCAAGTGGTCCTTACAGCATAAAAAGCAAGGAGGAAACAACTCCAAAGCCTCTAAAGCAGAAGCTTTTACCAGTTAAATCCTGTGTACCCAGGGGCGTCCATTCAGATAATCTTGTGTTACACCACAGATCACATATCGTCAGATATTAGCCAGGAACTTTAGAGTCTTTGGTCAACACACACAGAAGAAAGGCATGGTTATTATCCATTTTGACTGGGCTGAGGTTAAGCTCCCATGTGGCAGCCTGAGAGTCTTTGTATGTGAAGGAATTCAAGTAGACCTCAGCAGAGAGAGAGAGAGAAAGGCTGTATGACATGTGTGTGCGTATGTGACAAAGTACACAAAGGCCATAGAGTTAGTCATTGATGAACAGGTGCAAGAAAAATTAAAAGGAGGTGGAGACAGAGAAGTAAAGGGAGATAGAAAATGTCAACCAGCGCTGCAATTAATGTTTTTAATAGCAACTAAGCTGTAAACATATTTTTCTGTTAATGAATTTACCTTGTTTGTGTATAAAAGGGCACAAAACAAAATCCACACTGACCAGTCCAAAACTCACAAACTTTAAGTTTACAATTATAGAAAACAAAGAAATGCTCGCAAATCCTCACATTTTAGAAGGTGAAAAAAGCAAATATTTAGCCATGCTAGCAGCGTGAATAGTAATGTTGGAAATCCGCCGCCTTGGTCCAGTCTCAAATACCTATCTATTGGATTTTGTACAGATAGTCATGGTCCCCAGAGGATAAAGCCTACTGACTTTGAAGATTTCCTGGCTTTTCCTCAAGTGACAAAATGGTGTGACTTTTTTTTTTTGTGAAATATGGCAACGGCTATTGGATGTATTGCCATGGAATTTTGTAGAGATGTATGCCCCCCTGAGGATTAATTGCTCCAAGCGCAGGATGCAGCAATGGTACCCCTTGCAAAAATAGATGGCGGAGATAGCAGAAGTGGAGGGAGACATCACATGCTAGATGTCAGTCTTTATCTCAGCAATGTAAATTGGCCGGACTAAGATATACTAAATCGAAAAAAAAGGTAAATGTGAAAAATCTAGTTGATGCATAGGACTGTATAACTGAAGCCAAAACATCTTGATTGCACCCTGGTGGCTGGCTGCAGTATAAGCCATTGATCCTACCTCTTTCATGTTAGTGGATGGGACATGGACCAAACTAAAAAAAAATAAATCAATGTACACGTCAAAAAGTTTTTCTAAAGATGGTTTCTGTCATTTTAGATAGTTCTTATGACGCTTATGTTTGTGTTAATTTTTCTGATAAGTTTGTATTTTACACTACTAACGCTATAGAACGGGTGAAACATGATGATTAACAACTGTGATTGACTCATGATTGGTCATTGACTCACGATTGGTCGGGAGGTGTAAATATAAATTTCAATCAAGAGAAAAGGTTTTCTATACATTTACCATACATTAATGTAAAGTAGCCATATTCAGGGTAGACACATAATGTACACTTAAGTAACGTCTGCATTTATATACACACACATGCATACCTGTGTGCCTATAAATGCCATATAATGAGTTTTAGAGACCTGTGAAATGTTTTGAATGGGACATTATGTGACTTGCAAAATGTAGTTTTATAAAATGTCAGGTATGCTGGGTAGAGAGATTATGTAATGTATACAAGGAGATTATATATCCCATACAACAGTGATATATTGTGTCCATACTGTACATAGCTGACTATGACTGACCTTCCGCCATAGATAAAGGATATGTGTAATGTTACATTACAACTAGGTAGACAAGTTGTTCCAGTCAAAGGTAATGCAAAATGATTTGCTTTGAAGATTCATTTAATGTTACCAACGTATCGCTCACAGTGTTTCCGCATGGATACACCGTGGATTACAACTGTTGCACACCGGGCTGATGCTGCTGGCAACACATGCCTTGAAGACTGACAGCGCAAATTACATAATGAAGAAAGAGTGTAAATAGTGAGGTGCTAAGAGAAGAGAGAGGCTGGAAAAACAACAGAAAGTGTCCAAAGTTTGGAATCAGTTCAAACGTAATTAAAACAAAAACTCTGTACAGTGTGTCTACTGCAAAATCAAACTAGCTTACCACAATAATAGCACAAGGTCAATGCTTCAGCATCTCAACAGAAAACATTGAGTTTAACTTAATCATCCATTCCACAAAGCGGACCCAACAAAAGTAAATTGTATGGACAATGAAACTACACCAAACACAACAACTACCAAAAACAAAGACAGGAAAATATGTAGTGGTGACCACAATTTGATCTAAAGAGCCGACTTGTTGACTATCCCTTTGGAAAAACAGCTGATTGTTGCGCACCATTTTCTCTCACGCTCTCTCTTCACAGCTGATCAACGATCTACTAGCATAAGCGTAACACAGCTGTGTGACATTGTAATCAAATATATAAATGAAAATAGGTTAAGTATAAAGTATATACTTATAGCTATAAGCCTACATACAGATCAGTCTTAGGTTGAAACTTGTAGTTCTGAAAGTTAAGTTGCACAACTTAAGGTAATGTTTATGTACAGTATGCTTTGTGTATGCCTTAGATTGAGGTTGTTGTTGCATTTCAGAAAATGTTTTCTTTAAAAACAATGTAATATGTCACTTAAATGGACTTAATATGTTTAGTTTTTTAAAAGATGATATTGTAAGCAATGTAGGCAATACAAATGTAGTTTTTCTGAATTGTATATTATTGCTCTCCAATAAAACAAAAGTATTTACTTATTTCTCATCGATTACTCGATTGAGTAATCGGTAGAATACTTGATTATTAAAATGATAGCAGCTGCCCTATTGCGCTCCTCAAGTTGCTGTTTATGGCATCTATGTATTAGACTGATTTGGCTATGATTCCTCCGAAAATTACACTTATCACAGCTTTCCTCACTAAGAGACAGTTGCTAGGTTATAGCAACAAACATGTTGTTCAGACCCCGCACATAGCTGCCCGTTCTATTTGCTTCTGAAAGATAAACTGGACAAAGTTACAGTTCTACCATTAGTTCTACAAAAAAAAATTTAAGAACTGCAAGTGCCTTGGAAAATACCTGTTTTCTTTATTTGCATGTGCCATTCTGGGGCTTTTTTATTCTATTATAATTATTTTTGTAAAAAAATAAAAGAGAGAGGGCGAGAGATCCAGGGATATTTATAAAACATCTGGGGCTGTAGCTGGGGACACCCAGGCCTAACGACGCCTTTTTTTTTTTTTTTTTTTAAGAAAAAGCATTAAAAAGGCTTGATCACACAGACAGCTGCCCTGGAGCCATATCAGGTCAGCAAAAAACACTCCAGTCAAAATGTGCCAACTCCAAATGACAAACTGAAGAACCAGCCGTTAACACTGACTGGACAAGCTGCTGAGCTTTTAAGGGCTTTAGGTCAACATACTTTGAGGGCTAAATGGGAAACAATGACAGTAGGGTCACTGATGATTAACAGCTGATTATCATGTAGGTGTGGTCTTGTTGTACTAGAACGTTATCACTTGCACATGTAAAAAATGAGATTTACAGCGTGTTGTATAAATGTTTTGTCATTTCATAAATTACCACCGCCTGCTGGCATGGAGAACTATTTCCTCTATTTCCGCTAGTAGGCCGTTGACTGTAGTCTTTGCAGTGTGTTCAAGTGCATTTTTGTTTGCAAAGACACAAGTGATGCCACAGTCGGCCTTTGCTGCCACAAGTTCTTGGCCAGCTGCCTGGTGGGTCAGCACCTTTAACCATCACATCATTCTGGGTCTTCGCCCAGAGAAGTCTTTTGATTGGTGTGTCTGAAACATGTGTTATGGCTGCCACAATAACCAAAACAGTGGTGAGCATGCTGCTGCATGTGCACGCCGCCTGGCTTTCCCTCTAACTTGAGTTTCCATTGTTTCTGATGATAATGCACTTAGGCAGCACACAGCCACTTCCCTCATTCTTCCAGCCCAAAACAACATATTCTCATCCTGTTCTGTCATCTTTCTAATGCACAGAGTGGAGGCCTACCTTAAGTAGAAAGGAGATATTGGCCTGTCTTCTTCTTGGCTGAAATATAAAAAACAAAATTAATGGAGGTTGCAGGGTGTGGCTATGAAGGTCTACGGCAGAAAAACATTAAGCCCCCACACACACACACACACACACACACACACATCACTACATGTCAGTGGGGCTGAAAATAGGAGCATAAGGCTGGCTTTTGTCAGCAGAATAATAGCCATGCAGTGCATCAGATCAGTGCTTTTGTGGAGCTTGTCTCTGGTAATTATTGTGAACCAAAAGAGAAATGGGTTCTGCTCTAGAATATAGGCTGGCTGCTGCCACTGGATGTATGCCAGCAACACATGATGAAATTATGCAACGATAAGAGGAACTCAGTGTTTGTACTGAATGTTAAGGTTGCTCAACAATTTAATATCCTGGCACTTACAAGCTAATCACAAAGTCTTGTTTGCCTAAGCAGAGTTGAATACTTTTGTTATTTTCTCTATGGTCAGAAAGAAAACCACTGCAACCAAAGCCCTGAACCTTTAGACCTTGTATCATATAAATATGTGTTAAATCAAGGCTGTCTTTATATTTTTTTATTTAATTCACTGTGAGCCATTTATTTACTGTTAAATTAAAGGTTTGTTACAGTGACACTATGTGACCACTTAACGTTATATTAAATGTATTTTAAAACAGATTTGTGTTTTATTTTAAGCAATTTAACCAAATCAGACATGAATCTTCATCACATTGTTCAACATGTCACAGAAGGAAAAGCACAGGTGTAAAATGGAAAAAAAAAAAGAATGACAGATGAATTCCATTTAGCTGCTTCAGTTTTAGTGTTGTAATATTGTGCATGCTGGCTCACTGACACACTGCCATGGCTTACTGGGACACTTAAATAGAGCAGCAGAGCCATCGTTAATGTTATTAATAACACCTGCTTTTCCAACTCTGACAAGTCAAAATGTCTGATGTAAAAGGACCCATAGTATCTCTATAGAAGACACAACAATGTCACTATTCATCACTTTAAACTCCTATTGGGACTTTATTTAGATAAAGTGAAGTGTGAAAAGCGAAACACATGAACATGGGACAAAATGAATTGTCAGTAATGTTTTTTTTTTTTTTTACAAACTTCTACAACACTTTTTTTTCCTTTTAACCGCTCAACTGAGTTTTTTTCTAATTTACATTATCATTTTTAAATGACAGAATGACAGTGACTGACAAAGTATCATTTTGCTCATCAATACAACTGAAAATAATTAGGCCATTTGTTGACTAATCCATTGACAGAAAAATAATCAGCAGCTATTTGGATATATGACTAATTAGACTATTTTAAGCAAAAATACCATTGTTCCATCTTCTCATTGGGATAATGTGCTGCTTTTCTTACAAAACAAGGAATGTGATGACATCACGTTGGGTTTTAGAAAATTGTGATGGGCATTTGTTACAGCTTTTACTGCTTTCTCTTTTTAAAAAGAGATGAATCCAAAAAAATAATCGGCAGATTAATTATTAATACAATTTGTTGCAGCTGCTACTTAATAAATGCAAAGTCATTTATATCCAATCTTCTAAATAATGACATCATTCTAAATAATGACATCATGACTAACGGTCTAAGATTATTTTTTTTGTTTCCTCCCCAACTGTAAACAAAAAGTTTCCTGTCCTTTGTACTATATACAGTTCAGCAGAAGCCAAAAAGTAGCAGGCACACAATATTGTTGATATCCAATAGAGCGGCAAGAATATTTTGTTTTGCTGGTTTAGTTTTAATGTTTAAAAGAGAGACAGATAGTAAACAACATCAAACTGAAACAATGTCCTATATGCGATAACTAAGCCTACTGTTATTATAACAGCCTGATCGCAGGTTGTAAACATGTTGCTTCTCAGATGTTATGAGACTTGTTATTGAGTGGAGTTATTAAGTGAAGAGAATGTTTGGTTCTCTGTTGTGTTTTGGTATGTGACGTGCCATCATGTGGCTATGGGAGCAGGCGTGTCAAGGTAAGGGAAAACCATTTTGGCCATTTGGGCAGCAACTCAACAAGTTCAAAACAAAGGATTTAGGTTTCAAGTCAGACAGGAATCAAAATGGGACAAAGTTCGTTGAACTTTCTCAAATTACACAATGTTCAGGAAATGTGCTTGTTTTAGAGGCAAGTGTGGTTCACCACAAGTACCTGCGCATTCTTTTAGAGCCTCAGATGTGAATGTTTTTTCTTCCCACCGCATGTTCTTAACTGGTGTTACACAGTCTGGCAAGCGTATTAAAATAATATGGGCTGTCACTGACGTCGTGAATTGCAAAAGCGGAAATCCTGCTTACCCACTACCTTACTAAGGGGATAACAAAAAGCTTTGTAGGGGCACTCAGAAAAAGGCCTGATCCCTCAGGGGCAAACGGAAAACTACCAATGACAATGTGTTCATTCTGGACACTTAAAAAAAAAAAAATGTAGACAAAGGTAGTCTGGTTTAGTGGATACTGGTCACTTGCTCCCTCCGCCATGCTGTACCTTTTCCAAAATCCTTCTACAATGGGCACTCGCTGAAGTCTAATTAAAGATCTCTCTCAGACATTTCAACATTTTTGGAGGTGCCATTTACTATGTCTATTGCCAATTACAGTTGTTATTAGTTGTACGTTAATCAAGGTTTACGCTATTTTTACACTTTGCTCAAAAATAGTTTAGATTAAGCTATTTTTTGAGTTGGTACTGCAAATCAAAAAGTGAAAAAATAGTGTGGCTAGAAAAGACTACAACAAAGGCTGATCCAAAATGCACAAACTCCATAGTGTAGTTCTTTTTTGTAATTTACTAAACTGTACGGAACAGTACATTCTTAGAATACCTCAGAGCACAAACTATGTAGTGGTCAAGACCTAAAGTATTGGCTGGACACGTCTGGCTAAGCTGTGCATGGTGTATGCTCATTCTATCAGAGATTTGAAAAAATGATGATAATAAATAAAATTTGACATAGCAATGTGTTTCATACCAAAATATCTGGGCCACGTTCAGTCTCGACAAAACGCAGCAACACGTTTTTTAAACTGAAACGGGGGTGCGTTGAACACTTTGTTGTGCGCGCAAGCGTTCTGTCTTTTAAAGTTTACAGACATGTCTCTGCTGATAATAATACGAGAGATACACCCAGCAAACGAGAGAAAACATAACTCAAAGCCATTGCACACCGCTTCCCACTGTTCTGAGGAAACATGCTGTTCAACCAGAAAACGGTAGCATCACCCCGACCTTAGCAGTGGCTGAAATAATTCCACATACTTAATACAACTTTGTGTCAAATAATGTATTTAATTTTATGTATTATATTGTAAATTTATTTTCAATAATTGTTTGTCAGAACATTTTGAAAAGTACCCATCTAACATTTGAGAAGCTAGAACCGGTGACATTTTGCCATTCATGCTTAAAAAATATTATTAATTAACTTTATCCAAATGGTTTCCAATTCATTTTTTGATGGTCTTTTCAGCACTAGCTAAAATATATAGCCTAGATGATTTTGACGACTGACTTTGTAGCACCTAGCAGTTATCCTTTCCCCGACTTTCAGACCAGGTATTTCTTGTTGAATTAAAAAGAACATTAATCTGAACACAAAAGGCACCAGTGAAAAATGAATGATAGTTACATTTTAAAGACTACTAATACTCTCTTGACTAACTAACTCAAAACATCCTTGAGTTCAATATCACAGTCTTTTGCAATGTGTTTATCACGCACGTAGACATAGCCATTATGATTTAAAAAAAAAAAAGTTGTGCAGCCCTAATTACGGGTCAATGTTCTGTAAGATGTTTAGAAAAAAAAGGCCCTTACATCAAAAGTGCAGGAAAACCAGTTTGAACCAGCCAGCAGGTTCCTGTTTTAAATATGTGCTGTCAGGCTTTTACGCTGATGGATGAGATTTCCTGACAGACGGCCAACAATGCCGTTATACCCACAGGGAACCTGCACTCACACCACACTGCAATGTTCTTCACCCCCACCTATTTCCATTGGGCTTCTAAGAAACCCTATGGTTACATCACAAGATTTAGTGAACCATGGCAACTCAACACAAAAGCCAATATGGATCCACTACATGGACCAACGCAATGCTGAGAACAGAAAAAGTTCACATGATGCTGCTATGTGACCTGTGTGGTGAACAAGACTGGCGTCATATTTCAGGTACAGGTGAAAGCATTGGAGCATACAGAATTATTGGATTATTGTATTTGATAAAGAGAAGGCAACGTTTTTACATGTTTACCATTGGTCAGATCTAAGACTCATGCACTGATACAGTACAGTGGTCAAAATGTGGATACATGAGAAGATCTGAAGGTGTAGCTAATAATAGGAATGTCTGAGAATGATGATTTGATTTCCAGCGGGTGCTGAATCAGACCTAAGCACGGACTAACTCAGGAAGGGAGAAGCTCCTGGAGAGAAGGCTACAGCGTGACAAATTTAATACACGTGTCATCAGATGTGGCCCAGGTGGTAGAGCTGCAATATGTATGTGCTGCACTATGCTCACACAGCTTTGCCTGACACATACCTGGGGGAATTGAGAGCAAGCTGACAAGTAGGCATGACAGCAGCTACAGAAACAGCTACAAAAATGAAACCAGTGAGTCCACATATGGAAAATTATTATCTATTTGCTATGGAATTATGCGTCAAAAATCACAGCTACTTAATATGGAAACCTTTTTTTACAGACTCCAGACACCTTACTAATTTTTAACACTGTATTCACATACATGCTTTTCTTTAATCATTTGAAAGCTCTAGTGTTTTTAATTTATCAAACGTCTTCTTGAATTAAAGATGGCCAAATCATTTAATCAAATCATCTTTTTCAAAATGCAGGTGTCTATTTTGTAAATACTGAAGAGTTCAGAGCGCTGACGCACTTTACTTTAAACTGCCTGTACATCAGTCACCCAATGCAACCTGACAAATAGCATTTTTGGGTGTGGGGAAAATCCACCATGAGATTTAGTGGTATCCTGACATGGTGAGGAAAGCTGTTGCCACATTGAAAGTATTCTGTTTGCTACTACATGTAGACAGGAACATCTGTTCCATTAAGAGGAGATGGTTGGCCTTGCTGAGTTAACACAATTTAGGTTAATTATCTTGGGGATAAATACCTAGCAAGAAAAACCTAATGAGGTTGACTTGATATTTGATTTTAAACCTGTTGACCTGTTTAATACTACTTGAATTTGTATGGATAATAAAAGTGATTATTACTGCCAGTGAAACAGTGCTACATATTCTAAGATAAAAAAAATACAAATTATATTTTAATATTTATAATTATTATATATGAAATTTCAGTAAGATTTGTAATTCAGTATACAGGTTTGAGAGTACACCACTGTGCGTTTCATACCAAATTTTAGACTGTAATGTGTTAATGGATCTGGTGCTGACACGGTTTCAAACTCTGATTAATGTCATACTAAAGGTCAGCGGTGTGGCCGCCAAGTCATCATAGAGGCCAAAACAGCGTCATCATTTCTCGTCTTAGTGCTTCAACATCACACACTCGTATTGCTCCACATTATATTTGAGTTTTTCCACTGAGACAAGTGCCTTCGTCATTAAAGTGGTGACACTCAGTGTCACTAATGTCAATATTCATAATTGAGGAAGAAAAATCACTCAAATGAAAACATACACCATGGATAAACTGGATTTGGAATGTGTGAGAAGATATTTTGCAGATGCAGTGTGGGGAAAATCCAACATGAGATTTAGTGGTGTAGTAGTGACATTTTCAGCCAAACAATGCAGGTGTGATCCCAGCCAAGGGTAGTGTTGGTTTAAACCTCCGGTCAAAGCAGCAAGAGCCCCAACAACAGACACAGCTGTAGCCTTGCTATAGGACTGAGGACACCCGACACCAAGTGGTTCCAGTTTCAGCTTCTTATAATAGGCTTGTTTGCATGCCAAAGGCACATTGCTTCGTGGCTTAGGCTTTAGATCCCTAATCGCTGTCAACCCTCACCCTGATAGCACATCACCTATGCAAACAATAGTCATAACCCATTTACCACTGCTAGAATCCCCCACATTGGAACTGGACATCACAAAACAAAAGTAGAAATTGTTTATCAGTTTAAAGTCAAGTATGTAGCAGTACGTTTTATTTAACAGCGGTCATAAAGGATCACACTTACAGATAAATATGTGATCCAAATAAAATCGTATTTTTTATTTTTTATTAGATAGCGCAGATAGAGAGAAGGATGACGACGGCAAAGGGACACAGGTCGGATTTGAACCCAAGCAGCCAAGGACCCCAATCCTAAAAAAACTGTTTTTTGTGTATTTCTATAATGTTTAATTTCATATACTGCACTGTAACTTTTATTCTTGTGTTTTGTCTGTTTAACTGTTTTTATGTAAAGCACTTTGAATTGCCCTGTTGCTGAAATGTGCTATACAAATGAAGCTGCCTTGACTTGCCTTGCCTAAAGTGCACATAAAGAATCTATAACTATGATATACTAATCTCTGAAAATACTTTACAGAATATTTTATTTTGTTTTTCACCATATATTTATGAACATCTACCATTACTACAGCTCCGAGCTCTATTTGTAAAAAAATAAAAATAAATTTGTAAAATAATTTCCATACAATTATTATCCCAATTCTGAATTTTGCAAGACACAAGTGCATGCTCTTTGACTGGACACACTGACCTGCTGACTGCCTCCATGATCCCAGAGGGGCTGACATCATGGTGGCCAAGTGGCGAGGAAATGTCTGGGGTGTCTTGGCAAGCTGGGTCCATTGGCTCTGGACAGGGGCTTCTCAGCTCTGAGGTCAGGGGCAAAATTATTGGTATGGAGAGGGACCTTGCATGGGGCAAGCCAGAAGAGCGGCAGGGCTGAGGAATCATGCAGTCACTCTTTCCTTTCCTCACCTATTTTACACAGAGAGAGATAGAGAGAAATGCCAACAACAGTTGACAGGAAATATGAGACAGCATGAGAGGTAACTGATACTCACCTGCAAACATTTCTGCACAATAAAGCACATACACAACCGCAGTTACAGAGAAACAGTGGAGCTTTCAGCAGTTGCTCATGTTACTATAAAACATGCATTCAAGGATCTACTGAGGTAAAGCAAAGAGCAATAAAAAAATCAACATAAGAGGCTAGAAGGGAAAAAAGAGGTTAGCTTTTAAAACTGTAAAGATAGACTGATGTTTGTCTTACCGTGCTGACCCTGATTGGGTATAAACAGCATGAACCACCGACTGTAGTGTAGGAGAAAATCTTAACCTAATTTCAGCCACATTGTGAGTACCCTTCTGCATTTCTAACAAAGGAAGCCTGAGATAAGTGTTAAATAATTTGTCTCCCAGAGCTTTCGCTTAGTATATATGGAGAGGACTCTTATGCCTGCTAATGAACACTGAGGCCAAATAGCAGGCTGGCTGTGGTAAACAGAGTATGCATTGGCTTAAGTATTGATAATAGTCAAAAACACCCACTGCTAAAAGAGGCTAGATAAATATCGGTCGGTCTGAATAAAAAGGCCTACTTTTTTTTTTGCTTTACACCAATTATCAGTAGAACATTTCCATTTGGGGTTTGTACTTAATGGCTTGTTCTAAAAGCTATGGATGTTGCCTCCATTTAGTAATCGGTGCACTTAATGGGCAGATCTTTGGGACATGATTAGCTGCACAAGCTTCTTTAGCTAGATCTGGTATGGATTTTGCTCCTCGGGGCTTTGTTATTGATTAAGCTAAATTTGTTATTCACAGAAAACCAAAGAGAAACAAAAACTGCTACTGCCATCTGGCAAACGACACAGAAATATCCGCTGTTGTACCACCAGACTACGGAGCTGCTTCCTTCCTCAGGGTGTAAGACTCCTCAGCTCAACTGCTGTACACCATAAAAAAGTTATTCTTTTCTTGTGTAACATAAATGGACTACAACTTGCAAATTCAGGCATTCATCCCTGTGTTAGAATGACACAAAAATAACCTTAAATGAACATTGAAAAGAGAGACAAAAGGGGGAAATGAAGGGGAAGCTGTCATGGAGACACCATGGTCAAGTCCCCATCCTAAAATGTTGTGATAATGAACTTCAGCAGTTTTGGTAAAATGGTGCCATCATATTGGTTGGTCTGTTGTTGAATTTTTTTTTTTATGTCTGTGCAATGTATGACGGTAGTTATGGTGAGTTGGAAAGTAGATTATTTGAGAACCATTGTATAGGGCATAATATTTATCACTAGACACACTAAAAATTACAAATGACACAGTGACATAGTAAATATACTCACAACATTCTGAACAGTAAATGATTTCAGACACAGTCATGGAAACAAAAAGAGCTAAGAATCAAACTGCAGGTCAGTTTCAATAGTGTTAACCACTGAACCATCACGATGCCTCCATTGCTGGTTCCTCAGTTTCTGCCTATGCATAAAAAAGAGCTTAAACAGAGCCACAACAAGTGGGAGCTAAATAGGCCAGATGGCAAAGACGCCTGACAGACCAAAATGTGGATATGACCTGGTTTCTAAATCATGGATTTACTAATACTTTCAAGGTTTGTAACTAAAATCGCAAAAGACTGCAAACATTTTATTTTCTCTTTAATAATCTGCTACAATGAAAAGGCCGTTGTAGCTTAGCTGGCCTTAAAACAACATGCACCACTGTTAACAGACATCTATTCCCTGAATAAAGCTCATTTCTTAGACATCTACTTTTCAAAAATGTCTTTGCAATATGATCCATACCTGTTCCTTCTTGCGCAACCACAACTACTTTCACTAGACTTTTCAAAATAGTGGTTGTTTGTATAAGCAGTTTTTCTCAAAGAGAGAAAAGCTCACATTTAAAAAAAAAAATTCTAAAAATGCTTTTGTGAACCTACTATAGCAACAGAAGGCTTTTTTGCAATGCTGTATTCATTCAACAACGAGGACTTAATGATACTCTGCCAGTAAGAACTGTGTACCTTTTGGAGTCTAAAGCTTGTGTATTGACATAAACATATCTATGTGTTCAACAAAGCACAATTCACAATTCCCATCATAAATCACTGCTTAGGGCCAGTGGCCTAACAAGCCAACACCGGGCCCTTAAGCAGGATTATTAAGGCGGGCCCCCCTACTACAGCATGTGATGACGGCGCAATGTTCACGAGTAGGCTACCATGAATAGGACAGGATAGGATCAGAGACACAGCATATGAGATGAGATGACTGACAAAATCAAGAGTAGCCTACGCGCACCAACAACGACAAAAGCTAGTGAATGCGCACTATAACACAAAAAACACAAGGGCAGCCCCTCCAGGATTTTGCTGCCTTTTTTTTAGATTGTTGTGGCCCAAAATGCCTGATTTCGTAAAAAATTGCAATAAAAGTTGCAATGTCTTTTGTATGTTTGTTACAATGAAGTTGCTGAAGATAGTGAAAGTTGCAAAAAAAGTTGCGATTTTTTTGTATAGTTCTTTAAAATAAAAAGGAAACTTGTTTTGGGAAGAATAATAATTATTACTATTAATTAATTACTCTGGGCTGAGATTTCCTGGGAACCTTACCAAAAAGGCTTAGAATGCTGCAAATGTTGTTATAATATGAAAATGGCTGGTGTATTTTAGACAAAAAAATAATTTATTATATGAATCAAATATGAACAAATCCTTTCACTGTCAGTGGCTTGCTGAGACACACATTCATACAGTTTTATTGGACTTTAACTTATCATTGCAATAATGAGCGTAGTCCTCAATCTCATCTGCAGTTCTTACGTGCGTGCGTGCGTGTGTGCGTGTGTGCGTCTGGGTTTCTTTGGGTGTATTTGTTAGCCTGAGGCTAATAAATACTGTACAACTTATAAACTTATTTCACCTTTGCCTCGCAGTGCCACAGTACCAACCATATAGTGTAGCTCTGGTAGTCATATGTGAGTGGTTATCAGTCCCAAATGTAGATTTTTAACTATATCTTTTGTGGTAGTAAGCATCGTGGCCAAATCTTTAAGTCTGGCCTTGAGAGTGAAAACTGTTTAATAGAAGAGGTTCTACAGGAGTGTTTGCAAAATGCAGCTGTAAAAGTTAATATTTATAGTGAAGTTGAATCACTCGATTAATCATTAAGGAACTTAAGCCTTTTTCAGTAAATGCTATTTTCATTCATACAGGAAGTGAGGAGTCTTGTGGTGCCAGCTTTAGCTATATGAATGGATGTTAAAGTTACTATCGCAAAGCTCTCCATTTTGTTCTCTTTGATGCACCTATGGCCTATAATACTTTAAAGTTAATGTGTTTAACACTTGGCACAGCATTGCTGAGTCCTAGAAGTCCATACTGTGAGTTTGTGCTGCAGCCTTTACTTTTGTTTGCGTATGGGATTGGTCCCTTGTCTTATGTCTGTTTAAGTATGTGTTTGTGTGTGTCCGTTTCTGCATGTGTGGTTTTGTCTCCCTCCCTCCTGTTTTTCCTCTGTGTTTTTGTGGCCCTGGGATGCATTCCAATGTCCCAGTGTGTTATTTGTAACTGTGAGTGTTGTGGTTTTCGAATGAAAAGAAAAAAATATAAAAATTTAACAAAAAAAGGTTTAGTGTTTTAATAGCTTCTATACAACAGACTCTTGATACTGTGACATAACTGCTGACTGAAAATGTTCTGCCAACAGCAGTTGGTTTTAGTTGAACATTCTGTTGCTAGCAGCATCTTTAATTTTCCTCCCCAAATGTCCTTGTTGGGGGATTATCTGTAGGTATTCTTTTATTACAGCTGCTTTGTGACAGTTGACTTGTGATTTAGTAGAATTTCTTTTCTCTACGAGCAGCTAACTGCTAACCAAGCAAGCCACTAGGGCTGCACAATATATATATATATATATTTTTTTTAACGTCATTGGGAAATCAATTGGTGCAATAAACATATCGGGAAAGACTGCAAAAAAAACACTCAAAACTGCACTTTAAATTTTCTTTTTTTTTTAAGTGATGCCTTTTATATTCAATTCAATGTTCAATTTGTTCGATAAAAGAAAGTTTGAAATTATTTACTTTCATTTGTTTCTAATTTAACAAGCAGTTTGTTGTGTTTAATTAACAGATAATCACTTCACAGTTAATCACTTCACACAAAGGGCCTGAAATGAACCACAAAAAGTGCCGGTACTCATATTCAGCAGTTGCATGACATGATCATCGCATGTTTATAAATGACCAAATGGGGATCTTGGGAATGAGGAATGCAAGTCACTGTAAATCCAGTTTCCTTGTTACTGTACTTCTGATTTGTAATCAGGGTTCAAAACTAACTTTTTCACCCACCAACTAAATGGCTAGTGAAAGTTCATGTTTTCCCAGACACTCAATAGATTACCTTTGTTTTTTTGGCCGGTGAGTGAAGCAAATCTACCAGCCAATTGCATATTTCACCAGCATTTGGCTGGTAGATGGATGGTGCTAATTCTAAACCCTGTTGTTTATGTTTTGTCCAATACAGTTTTCAGTTTTGCTTCTATTAGAAATCTCAAAGGCAATCTGCTGTAATCGCCCTTTATTGGAAGTGTGTTTAGCTTGCTGCATAACTGTGCACCCACACACAGAGAGGGGAAAGGAGCTATTAACTTCTCAGCTTAAAGGTTGAAGTAACTTCAGTATTTAAAAACATTCTTAAGCTTCAGTTACAAACCAGCTCTGCTAAAAGTACAAGTTTTTCACAGACTACTGGGGGAAGTAAAAATCTTCCTGAGCTTATCTTGATGTTAGTCAGCAATTATATTACCTCTACAGCAACACTTGTCTTGACTGATTAACCCATTTATGGCATCGGGTCTTTGTTTAAAACTAAATTCAAAACAACCACAACGAGTCTGTCTTTGTTGTCAAACTAAAGCCAACCTCACAGAAATTACTCATTTTATCACAAATATGAACTTAACTACGTAAGATCAAAGTAACTGACTTTACACATTTAGGATTTATTTAGCTGATTATAGCTTTCATATCAACCTTGGTGAAAAATAATTAAGACAGAGCTAAATATCTACTACATGTACACAAAGAGGACATTTCTAAGCTTTAATTCTAATCAAATTAATGGCCAAATGCTGCTTTTGTGGCAGGATTCAGCTGTGACAATCCCACAACACAGTTGATACCAGAAGATACCATAGCCCTGATTGTCTCTCACTGCAAATAAGTGTGTTGTTGTTTCCTGCAGCAGATTGCCTTTATCAAATCACATCATGTGACCGAGCTGCAAGGCCACATGCATCAGAGGTTGCCTGAGAGACGACCTCAGGCTAATCAGCACCAAGGCAATGCAGTAGATAAGAAAGCAGAAAGTATTTACTGGAAAGGGTGAGAAACAGACGATAGTACCCTAACCCCTTAAACAAGAACAATTGATCACAATACTTAATAAGGAAAGTAACAAACTGTTGTTTTCCGTACCTTCTTTTTCCTCTGCCTCACCTTTAAGGTGTTAGTGGAGGATTTGTTCACAAGTTCTACATTTTGTGGTGTTTTCTTTTGTTCAGCCTGGGAAGATGCATGGAAAGAAAATGCAAAATAAGGACATTAAGATTTGAAGTGCATAGAAACATTGAAGACAATGGAGTTAAAGTTCTGCTGGGTTTTTGTTGTGATCACATACAAGTGTACTACTGTGCTTATTCTAGCTTGTGAAGTGCTCATTGCAGTGGTTGTTGTGAAGTGTTCGTTCATAAGGTCTTGAAAAACATTTCCCAATCCAAGGCACACTGTGGGGTTTGTGCAAAATCATATTGCCTTTATTTTACATGGCAAGGTTCATTTAAGATGGTCATTTAAAACATATTTCATATTTTGTAGACCACATTACAATGATCCTTTCACAAGATGCACACACACATTATTTCTTGGATGCAATGTAATTTATTAATATAAGCTAAAGCAATGAATTTGTTACATTCTCTTGTATCATTATTTTTAAAACATCTGATATACTACAGTAAATGCTACACTATAATACAAATACTCCTACAGTGCATGTGATGTTTTCCCAATTAATTCTAAGATCAGCAAGTGTGAGAAATACAAACAGTGCTATTTCTAAATACTTAGAATATATGATGACTTATCAGTAATGTCAGTTGCAAATAATTAAAAAAGGTCATCAACTATTTACGTGAAGCAACATGATTACCATTGCAGGCAGTATGCACAAGTCAGCTGACAATGATAACATCTTTAAAGCTCACGGAAACCTACACAGGCGCACACAAAAATGGCTTTTGTGTTGGAAAACAGCTTAGCATTTTTTCAATGTTCAATTTGTTCGATAAAAAAGTTTGAAATTATTTACTTTCATTTGTTTCTAATTCAACAAGCAGTTTGTTGTATTTAATTAACAGATAATCACGTCACAGTTAATCACTTCACACAAAGGGCCTGAAATGAACCACAAAAAGTGCCGGTACTCATATTCAGCAGTTGCATGACATGATCATCGCATGTGACTAGTCACACTAGTCTTGCATTGCCAGACCTTCTTCCACAGCACTGCCAAGGAGGGTCTGGCGAGCTTACACAGCATTCCGAGATAGGAACAAAAACGTGCTCTGGTTTATTGGCATTTTTTTTTAAACCAATCGCAATCGTGGCTGCGCTATGCACAATGGCACCTCTACAAGATAGTTGCGGGAAGGAACTTGTTTCGGTGGACCATGTGTACGTTCAAAGGTTGTTTTAGTTGTTGTTTTAACAGAACTCAGATACGACATATAGTCCAGCTATCCGTCTCCATTTACGCTGCAGAGATCTGAGGAGCAGTCAACCATAGTCCTCATAAAGTGGAGTTTAACATGCCAACACAAAGTAAGAGGAAGGTAATAGACATCAAGCCCAAATGAAAGACATCTGCCAGAATTTCCAGTGGCACCTGAACAATCACGGAAGTGGAGCATCGTGGATATTGACTAGGTCACACAGCTCACATGGTAGGTGTTAAAAATGACTATGTCAGCGAATATGAAGGGTTCATGCAAGTTTGATCTGGGAGTGTCAAGCATAAACAACGATACTGCATTTCACAGCCGAAAGATTGCAGACAAACGCCGGTACACTGCGGAGCATTAATGCATAAACATGCAGGCTGCTGTAAAGCTTATCACACACCTTTGTTCTGGGAGATGGTGTCGGTGTGTTTGCATTAAGGTGGGTGTGTGACTTCTTTTTGTCGGCATCCGTCACGTGCAGATCCTGGGAGGAGAAAGAGAACAAAAGAAAACACAGTTGTAAAGCACGTCTTTTGACTGATCATATACTATAGTAACAAAATGAGCAACAGATCACGCTTAACAGAGACCACAACACTTTCTTTCTCTAGTTCTTATTGTTGTAACTGTCGCCTCATATATGAAATATCAGGGAGTCATTTTAGAGAACACCTGGGTATGTGTTTTCTGTTTTTGCTTTTCTTCTGTGAGCCTTAACAACAGGGTTCAGAATAGATTTTAAGAGGTTGACAATCTGCATCCTCACACATACAAAACGTATAAACACTGTCATGTAAACCTCCTGCTCATCAGCATTTTGTGTCTGAAGAAAAAAAGACAACAGCAGTGATCACATGTGCTGCGTTTAAAGACATTAACAGGAATGCCAGCAGGCGAAGGGCCTCAGCAGGCCATGCATGCCTGTGCATATGTGTTAGTGCGCATGTGTATGTGTGCATGTTTGTGTGTAAGGCAGTCTGATTATGTCTGAAGGGTTTCCCCATAGGTCAGCGGGGTCTCATGTGGCTGTGCCCTTACAGGTATTCACAACACATCACAGACATTTGTGACTGGAAATGTCATCACAAAAAATGACAGATCTTATTCTACTGCTACTAGGATTCCGGACTTTTGGACTTCATGAGCTCAGGTTGCATCTGATCACTGCATTTCTCAAATTATCAACAATCTCTTTAATTTTATTTTTCATGGTAAGCTTAGCATCACATGGGAAAGACACTATGTTTGATGATGTTAAAAATGGAAGAGGTAGGGTGCCAAGATAGCTCAGTCGATGGAATGGGCGCCCATATATAGAGGTTTATTCCTCAGTACTCTGACTACTTTAGAAGAAATAGAACAAATGAATTTAAGATTAATTATTTCCTTGGTAGAATTTTATTTTGTGTGCCCAGGAAAAAATATAATATAGTTTGTCAAATACATTTAAGGACTAAGTGCTCTTGGTTTTGATGCTTAATAAACCATTTTAACCCCAATCGGGTTCTCTGAAAAATGATTTGTTGCAAAGCTGAAAACAGCTGGGGGGGGGGGTATCTTAAAATGTGTGATTTGGAGATACACGGTTTTGAATAAAATAACATTTCAAATAAAAACAAAATAAGTATTTTAGCTCTTTGTTTTCATGTAATTCTTTTTTTCCAATGTGAGGAAGCAGGAACTTGAACTCCAAAATCCTGACTACAGCAATGCATTCATATGAATTTGTGACTCATACAATAAGTTAACCTGTATTGAAAATAAATAATTATCTGAACCTAAACCTGAATCATAGGACTTAAATGGATAGTTTGATCTTTTGTGCTTTGTTTACCACAAGAAGCTACAGATGCTGCCAGGAAAACCAGCAGACCAGACAAACTAGCTAATCAATAAAGACATCAGCCATCGAAGCAGCAAATATAAATCAACAATCAGAGATTCAAAACAGCCACCTGTGGAGGAGTTGTTCCTGTGAAGCTGTGATATAAGATCAAAAGTTATTTACGTAAGCCTGTATTTATAAAATCACTCCTGCAAGTGGATGGGCAGAGGGTGAGGTCACAGAGAGAAACTCACACTGGTTAGTGTGCATGGGCACAACATTAGCATGGTGGTGTTCCTATGAGTATATACAACACCTTTACAATAACAAGGGCTGACAGGTCTTCTGTGCAGCCTTCTTCGTCTCTGGCGCTCTCAAATATATTGCTGTAGTTCTGAATGAACTTGATCATGATCTTGTTACAGATAGTCTGGTCCTTCATTGCTTCGAAACCAGGAGCCACACTGGAAAAGAGGGAAAAATAAAAGCAAACATTCTGTAATTCTTTAAATATGACAGTAACAGTAAAAAATTTAATTTCTTCCTTTCACTTTGCAGCATTGAACTGATTTGACAGTGATTTTGATACTGATATTTAGTCATCAGTTAGTCAACTTGAGTAACAAAGCAGAGGTCAGCAGCCCTAGCAGGTATAATGTCTGATGTTAATGAACAGCTGTGTGAGCTGTACACTGGGCTGTAGGCACTAACGCTAGACCTGATTATAGAACACACACACACACACACACACACACACACACACACACACACACACACACACACACACACACACACACACACACACACACAAACACACAAACCTCGAGAACAGCTTGTACACTCTGAAAGAGCATCCAGTTCAGTTTCTTCTTCTTCTCTATTACTTCTAGTAAGGCCTGATCTTTTTTACCATGCAGGGTTCCCAAGCCTTAACACCCCAGTTTATTAATGGGCAATGCACACCAGTCAGGAGAACAGTAACTGTAGGTCGAAATGTACAAGTATGATTTTTAAACTCGTCCATTAAGCCCTTCATAAATAGACCAGTGAGAACAAAGGTACATGGTTCAGCAGCTGCATGGAGGCATATAAAGCCACTGATGCATCATTTATTTATGAACATCAGTTGAACAGTTGAAAGCACAACCTTACCCCAAAACTGTTCACTGGTGTTCTTGACTGTGACTTTCAATTAATATAATGTTTGAAGAGTCAAATATCTGATGTAGTAGTTTAAATACATGTCTGACACAATGTAAAGAAGTGTATTAATGGTACATTTATGAGCAATGTAATGTCATGTAAGTATCTCCAGCAGACTTTTATACTGTCATAATTTCATCTTCACTAAATAAGCTACAGCACCACCTGCTGGCCAAATATTTTGACAGAGCCAAAGACCAGTACAGACCTCGGTCTGTTTTTACAGCAGTCATGTTCTCAATGTGTACTCCAACTGCTCTTTTTCTGTTAATACTTTTAGACTAATTTGGGTTTTTAAGTATATATTTGCCTGTTTTCTTTTTTTATTAACCTACATAGATGTTGTCTGCACTGCCACTTTAACTACGTTAAACGCCACTTTAAAATAAAAAGGTTTTGTGGAAGTCACAGTGAGTCGCGGCAATGCCGATAAAGTGGTTTCAAGTATGATGAACCACTATATAAGGATAGGGATTCTTTTATTCCTTTGGCTATTAGGAAGCTGAGTTCACTGGAGTAACATCTTATGAAATTTCATATAGAATATGTTTATTTATAAATTTATTCCTGTCATACATTATGACATATTGACCTGTGTACTGTCCGATTGTCAACTGTCATTGGTTTTGCAGGAAGGAGTGTCTCCGCTGATGTGCTGATGTGTGTCCTCTGTTGTGTTTATAATGTTGTTGACATCTGGTGTGGTTTGTGTATGTTTGTAGATTTTTAGATCTTGCTGCATACTAAATTTCCTTTTTAAGAATAAATAAAGTTGAACTTGACTTGAATTACAGTTTTTCAAAACTTCACACAGACAGCATTAGCTGTAATATGATATTAATGGAGAGGGGAAAGCGGTCTCGGTGCGGTTTATTTTATACTTCCTATGAGACAAGCGGGCACAACAGTGGTTTCTGTGCCCTGACAAATGACAGGCTGAGGTTGGCAAATTTATTTCTACAGCCCTTTTAGCAAAAAGGCAATTCTATTACATTACCTTTGCACTTAAATTAGTTCTCCATTAGTTCAATGTTGACAACAGGGCAGTCACCAAGTTTAGTGTTAAAGGTTTGTGTCATTAAGCAGTTTGTCTTTGTTGTTTATGTTCCTTTGTATATTAGTTAGTTTCAATATTAGCCTGTATGCTGTGGCAAAGGGTGGACACCTCAGAACAAATCGACAGAGATTGTCATTGGCTACACTGAGAAGAATAAGATATGTTAGGAGTGAATAGGACTTAACAACTGACAATGAAAGCTAATATTGCTTTTTATCTGCTGGATGTGTTTATAGGCAATTATTCATATCAGCTTATCACAGCATTGATAATGTCCATGTTTTGTGTTTACAGTTTGTTGCCGTACCCTAAGGAGGCCATCAAATCAATTAATGCAGGTTGAAAGGTATTCAAGTTTCAATAAAAACATTTGTCTATAGATGTAAGTACTTTTCATTGCAATATTGTTTGGGTATACATTATAAATATGAAGATACAAAGCAAAAAGAGAATACAGGAATGATGGTGAGATTGGTCGGTGGGTGTAGCTGTATTTTGTACAGCTTGACCACATCTGCCTTAAGGTTCAACTCACTGGAAGACACTGGGTCCAAACACAGTGGCAAGGTTGAAGGCAGTCATCCGGTTTTCTTTGTGGTTGCGCTCCACAAGGGTGAGGAAGTGGCAGAGGTAGCGGAGGAGGCTGTAGTGGACATCAGGAAGCTGCTGGAGCAGGTGTCTCAAATCTGACCAAGAGACATCATCACCGCACTCTACAGACACACAATGAGATATCAGAACAGGTCAAAGGTTGGGATCATGCTTTTCATTTTTTACATAAAAACTTTAACTTCTGGCTAAAACATTTTAGTAGGAAAGTGGAAGGTCTTTTCATCCCCAATGAAATAACCAAAAATCAAATGATGAGTGACACCACCAACTGAAAACATTAATAGACTTTTAGTGAAACATAATTAAATCCTACGTTTAGTAAATTGTTTTAAAGCTGGTCTCCAGCAGGCAGCCAAAGCTTCATCCACCCGCTCTCTGTAATATCTAATCTTGAGTTGGGGTAACTACGTGAGCATTAGAGCAAAGAGCCTTAAAGTATGTTGACGCTATAACTCCGGACACATAATTGGGTCAGAGTTGGATAAACGGATATGGCTTCTGATCCTGAACGAATGAGTGACGCAAACGTGGGTGCGCCTACGTGAGTGTGTGCATGTAGGCTATATGAACGCGGGAATGTGTGTGTATGTCTTTATGACTAAGTAGAGCATAATGGGTAGGGGCAGAATGATGGCTTAGAGCGATCACAACTGCTCTTTTTGCCGGTTTTGCCGCTGAGTAAAGTTCTGATTGCATCTGCTCAAGTGTGTAAAGTACATGTGTCGATTTGGATTGGTGGGGCTTTGCAAACTATTTTTTCCTCAAAAGTTGATGATGTTTTTAACAGGATAGTATATTAGACAAACACACATTGAGGGATAGAGAAAAAAAAAACTTCAAGCAATTACACGTATGTAGAAGCGACTTAAAGAAAGAGGATGCACATCAAAGACAAACCAACATAAAGCCAGACAATCAGAGGACCAAATCACTACAGAGAGAGAATGACATACGCTGTGCGAAGACATAGAGACCGGCAGTATTCATTGAATTTAAGTTGAAAAAACTAAACACTGCACACTTCTGTTTAAATGTTTTTGTTTGCCAAAGAGACAATACTGTAAATAAAAAGGTGGCACCACTGTTATTTATTTTACTTTTCTTATATCAATTTATTGATCTAAAATAATGACAAATATCCAATCACGTTTCCCAGAGCTCAATGTGATGTTTATAACTGGCTAATTTTAACCAGCAAGAACCCTCACAATAATTTCTAATTTAATTTAATTTAAAATTTTAATAACATTGTAATACTCACATTCAACACCCTGTACCCAGGGAATGTTTGTGATTTGAACTGGATTAAAAAAAAACTATTAATTGATTACCAAAATAGTAGTCTGGCTTACCAGATGTACGGTGCTGGGATAAAGCCTGATATCTGGCACATGTCCCTCCACTTCTGCTATCTCCGCTATCTATTTTGCAAGGGCACAATTGGTGCTTCCAGAGCTTACCGTCGCCCAAGTAATTATGAATGGTTTAAAGAAACAAAAAAAGCCAGAACGTCCTTTACCACTATCATAGAATAAATAACCAGTAACCAGACTCTACTTCAGGGCTGTGTGTGCTGGAGTAAAGCCTGCCAATACCAAAATAGTCTACCAAAATAGTAGCTAATGGTATGAAGCTTGATCAAATGTTTTTACTTTGTTTACTAATGCAATTGAGGTCACAGTCTCACTTTAATCTTACTATTCTTATTGAGATGTGCAGCCATTGCTCACATGACAGGTTGCACTATATTGGTCAATCTATGTATATGCATTTTATTATACTGCTAATCAATCTGCAACTTCATCTGCCTAACCACCCATTTATCATAAACCTTTGATGTTTTAAATAGGAGGCCAAACCAATTTTACAAAGTAGACCAAAATCATTTTACTCAGTAGTTATGGTCAAGTCTTATACAATAGAGCTATTAGTTAATGCAGCGTTTGACCACAGGCCAGGAAAAATAGGCTGATATTTGTGGGGTTTATGAGGGAAAAATGAATATTGCAGCCAAAATGTGCGCTCTCCTCACATTACACAGATTGAACCCAGTAATGGAGGAGTGGCGAGAGTAAGCACAGACTTCACCTGCCAAATCACTCACTGTCCCTTTTATGAACTCCAAGATTATTACCAGAAATATTAAGTCCATCACTGTCCTAGTCTATCACTCACTCACTCACTCACACACACGCTCACTCTCTCTATATCTATCTATCTATCTATCTATCTATCTATCTATCTATCTATCTATCTATCTATCTATCTATCTATCTATCACACACACACACACACACACACACACACACACACACACACACACACACACACACACACACACACACACACACACACACACACACACACACACACACACACACACACACACACACACACACACACACACACACACACACACACCTTTATATGACCTGTCTGGTAACTGCAGTGCTAATAGTAGCCTTCATTTTTAACACCTAAATATAGCATGGCATATCATCCAATCATAGTCATGACCCAGATATTCACTACACTTGTGATGGTAGAAATATCACATTGTGGATTGGAAAGTTGAAAAGGTATCACATGATGGTTTAAAAACTGACCTACTTAAGTTGGTAAGTAAATTATAGAAGACAAGCACACATTGAAAGAAACACATAAGTAAACATTGGCAAAAAACGACTTTCTCTTACCTTGGTGGTGCTGTATCAATGCCCGTTGGACTGTCGGGTCCACCAGACCCACTGGCAGGTCTCTGAGGTACCGTTTAACCAAGCTGGCAACCGTACACAAATCAGATTCTGAGAGGTCCACTTCCTCTCCATTCTCCAGCCGCTGTTTCAGAGTCTCCACAGCACGCACATTTCCATTTACTCTGAACAGACCCTCCTGGTGCAAGGCTGGAGGAAAATCCAAAGGACATTGTGAACTGTAACATTCAGCTAACTCAATCACTATTCACCAAGAGAGCTACCTAGGGATGAATTTAAAAAGGATGGCCCCCTAAAATTGGTCTTATTATCATGTATTCCACAGAGGGCTACACGTTTACTATCAGTCTTTGGCTGGTTTTGTTTTGTCCTGCTACTGGTCCTAGAACTATCAGGCAACATTTTGTAGGGATTTTCTGACCCCTTGACCTTTTCTTGTAGCACCAATGTTTATTCTAGCACAGGGGTCCTCAACCTTTTTGCAAGCTGGCCCCCCAAAGCCGGTTCATTGCAGTTGGTCTCTATATGTCTATGCACAGCATATGTCATTCTCTCTCTGTAGTGATTTGGTCCTCCGATTGTCTGGCTTTATGTTGTTTTTTTTCTCTATCCCTCAACGTGTGTTTGTCTATCTAGCACAATTATTAGGCCAAAGGTTCTACAATATATCAAAATACAAACTTGATATTTGAGTATCTTTACATTTGTAGAGCAATGATCCCAGTCAAAGGACACAATTGTGATTCTTTTAACTTCATCTCAGTCTTCAGGATAAAGTAAGCATTTTATCTCCCCACTTTGATTTAACAATGGCAATATCTTTAGTTTACTTCTTCTGCCCTTTTGAGTTGTGTGTAACGTTAATAAAGATTGCACTTGGGCCATGTTAAAGTATGAAAGTTGGAGGGGTTTTCAAGCACCAATTCATTTTCAATAATAATGTTAACGTTATACCTGTTTTTGACGAGTAACGTAAAAATGATAGCTGATGTAGCTAGCTAGCTAGTCACAAACCATTGTCTTGCTAACGCTATAGCTTCTGGTCAGTGACAACAGTGAGGAGCACAGGTTGAACAGAAGACACGCTTTTGCTTAAGTTATTAACGTTACCTTAATTGGCAATGTCTCTTTTGAAAACCGTTGGAAATGGGAAGATAAACGTCACTAAACATGGTAGTCAGTACCTTTACAGTACTGTGGGGGTAAACTTGACATAAGTCAAAGTTACAGTGGCGTGTAGGGTCATTTACATCCTAGCTAGCAAATAACTTCATTCGCTGTGGACACGAGTTACCCCTAAAGTTAGCTTACAGTTACTAGTTAGCTAAATAAATCATATTTTACTGATAGAACCAAACCTTTTAAAATGACGGTTCACTCAAATTACAACAGCCAAACTCACTCTTGTTATATCAGTGCCATTTATTATATGTTGTTTATGTTTTATCCGTCGTGGAAGACGGAAATGAACGTTATCTGGTTGAATAACTAATCCACAGATTTTGTTGTGAGCAGTCATTTGGAACTAATTTCTACCCAACACCTGACAGTATGCTTTTTCTGTTGTGATATCAAATGTTTATATTTTTTTATTTGCCCATGTTTTAAGATAAAATATCTGTAATTTAAAAATTAACTGTTGAATAATCCTTGTGAGCAGTCATTTGGAACTACTTTCTACCCATAGTTCCTATGAAAACAGCTGACACAGTGCGCTGTGGATTAACAAGAGCTAAGGACACAGTTTGTGAAAAGAGGTATTACCTTTGAATTTCTTCAAATGTAATGTTTCAGGGCTTGGACCAGCACAACCCAAATTACATTTAACTACATGGCGGAGGCAGCAACATCAGGGATGGATTTTCCAAAAGAAAACCCAAATTGAATGGACCAGAGATCTTTTTTTTTTTTTCGGAAAGTGCTTTATTATTATTTTATTCAAGAGTACTCACCCTTATTGTCTGTATCCCATGGATGTGTAAGAAAGCTTTATACACGGCTGAGGACTGGAAAATATACTAAGAGGCCTGTAGTTTCCATAGACAGTGAAAGAAAGGTAGTTTCAGTAGTATGTGCAGTGGGCTATCACGAGGAAGGTAGCTCCACTTTCTTGTACTGACATCTAGTGGTCAAACAGAAAAACTACGGAATATAATTAAGTAGGTCAACACCATGGTCAAGACTTAAGTACCATGGTGTTTTCAAGTTTCAACTTTTTAGGTCACAAATTAGAAAGCCTACTTTACATTTTTTTACTAGGAACTTTTAGATTTTGGATACATTTTTACATACTGATACTTTTCTTCAGAATTGCACATATTGTTTTTGTTTGTAAAATTGTTTTTGATTGACTCCTTTTTCTGTGTTTGGGTGGGATGGGTGATATCTCTTATTATTGCATAACTGAAACCGCTAATTTACTTAAGACCAAATCACATAATAATTCAAATGGTAATCTATCTGCTGTATTCATATCAGTAATATCAGGGTACTGGTGGCATCTGTTCAAGGTTTAAAAAAGATAAATATATTCTGTCTCAGTTGGAGGAAACTATGATGTCACTACTTTTCAAACTGATATTTCCTTATATATCTACATTATTTATTATATCTGAGAAATTCAGAATGGTACACTAACTATGATCGCTCAACAACAACAAAAATGCCAGTTTTGATTATATCTTAAAGTAGATGATCAATTACAATGTTTTCTATTATATTCTGTTGTGTTTTTCCTCACCATGCTTGAGGAGATGCTCCACCATTCTCCGCAACACCAGAGGCACACCATCCTCCACTAGTCCCTTCTCCTGCAGCTCAAACAAGGACACTCCAAACAGCTTGGTATGCTTGGCTGTCACTGTCTTGGGTTGCAGTATGGGTATTTGGACCATCTTCTTAATGTCTTCTTTAACCTGCACTGCTGTCTTGTTGTGCTGCAGGGAGAAGAGCAGAAAGCAGCAGTCATCACCGGTACAATGGGCACAGAGGGAAGTCCTGCAGCCGACATCAGGTTAGACACCACAGAGACACCTGTCTTGGAGGAGGGAGGCTCACTCTGCTCAATAGACTGTGTGTGTGTGTGTGTGTGTGTGTGTGTGTGTGTGTGTGTGTGAGAAGGGAAGGGCTGACCATGTGTTGCTACAACAAATATCAGGTTACCACGCAACACCTTTGGTTGAAGGCATTGTCAGAGTGACACACACCTGCACAAATGGACATATGTACACACATGCAGACATATATGTTCAGGTGAGGTGATGGCCAGCTGTCTTAACTATGAATAATAACTATATCAATAATAATTTGAATGGATAGTTTGCTGAGAACTGGAAGGTATTAGTTTATTGCCAATCTAAGACCCATTCCTCTCAGTGGACAAGCCTTGTAAACTAGAACCTGAGTCAGAGCCAGTGCATGTATAAAAAGGGTGTTAATTCACCAGATGTATGTCTTATCTTCTTACTTATGAAGGCAAACAGTATCTCTACATACACATGTAGAGTAGATGCACAGACAGTACAACACACACTGATTGTAATCACTAAGTGCGCACACAATCTCCTTCATTTAACGAGCCAACATTGGATGGAGCAGGGTAAGTTACTGATTTGACAGGCAAATTTAACTACAGCATAAAGCATTTCTACCTTTCTTTAGTCAGAATGAGGAAAAAGAAAGTTAAAACACACAAACCAGACGCAGGATTCAGACACTGGGTGAGGAGGAAAAGACTTCCTGCACATCAGAGCAACACAGTTTTACTCTTGTATCCATAGCTACAACTGCACCACGTGACATATTGTTGTTCCAGAGGTCACTACTTCAAACGGGTGAACTGACCCACAAAGTGAAATGAGAGGCCTCGGCTATGATTTTGTCACAATGAGGTCCACAGTGACATAGTGGGTTAACCATGTTGGGGAGGTAGAAGTGGTCTGTGAAGAGCAAGCACCACTGAAGTTAGCTATGTGGCAGATTGTTTAGACAGAATCTATAAAAGCATGTGGCACACTTAGATCATCCGACCAAAAACCCACCTCACAGATGGTGCTAAGATGGCTAAGGAGACAAAATCTTTTCCATGGCAGATGCTCTGGCAGAGTTAATACAACATGCATCAGACAATCTTGTGCGGACAATATGTTAATGGTGCTCAGTCATCCGCTCCTTTCTGACAGGTGCATAGACATGCCAATTACACCTTGAATGGTAATTAAGTACTGAATTTCGATTCTGACTGCTTCATGCTTGGATGGCTGCCTTAAAGTAGCACTACCTAATAAGCAAAAATGCACAGTAGTTTAATATAAATAATAATAAAGTGGCTTGGTCTAATTGTTTGAATATTTTTTAACCATATGGTAGAAGTAAGATGATCATAAAATCTACTTTTTAAAGTCTGATTTGTCTTTATGATGTAGAAGTATGATAACACAGCTTTGATTAAGGTGTTTTTTTTAAATCAATACATAACTTAGATTAACAGATTACACAGTTTTTTAGTATACTGTACAGGCCACACCACAGTTTAAGGAGCTAAACCTTTTAGGGCTGCAAACTGGCTCCACTTCCTCTACTACTACTACTACTACTACTACTCATGCAGGTGTTCAAGAGTTAAGCCGGTCTGAGCTAGGCCTGATTATGATAGGCCCTACGGAACAGATGTCCCCTAAATTTGTCCTAAATTCTTGCTAACACAAATATTTTGACAGCTATAACCTCACATTGGTTTTATCAGTCTGCAAACACTGATGTAAGTCACCATGAACACCTACATTTGCCAATAAAAACAGTCAATCAATCAATAAATTAATGTTTTAGGTCACATGAAATCAAGGTATACTAATGTATAAGTACAGTGAAATGTTATCCCATCAGCTCCTTGTGCATGATTCATCATAAAGCAGAATGTGGCCATCAGATCTTCAGACTGCTGCGTGTCTTAAGTATTGTGACAGTAATCCAGTGATCTGTCACAAGCAAATACCTGGTTGTCAGCTAAGATCCCTTCAGGTAAATTGCCAAGAGCATATCTAAAACAATTTAAAAAGGTAAGTTACTATGTCAACAAACCCCAACCAAGACCAAAATATGATCAACAGCCTCAAAAAGAGATATCAAAGAAACAACAGGCAATTCATACAAGTGGTTAATTCTGACTGCAATATGCAAAATAAATAGAAAACAGCATGCATATAAAATAATAACTTTACAAAGCAGTATTTGAACACATTTAGAGAAAATATTATTTCTAAGAATGGCAAGAATTGGGCCAATTACCCTATGAACACCCACATTGAAAATGCAAAGTATGAAAATAGAAAATGTGTAAGACTAATCAAACCACAAGGCTCCTCGAAAAACCCTACACACAAACACACACACACACACACACACACACACACACACACACACACACACACACACACACACACACACACACACACACACACACACACACATTCCTGGAGGACTGACACATGACAGATGGTGCTTTTTGTAGTAACTGATATTCTGCAATGAGAAAACAATCATTTTAATCAGAGGAGACCAATTTGCAGACAGCATATATGTGATTTGTGTTCCCACCTTGTTGTTGGGAACACAGTGTTGGCCCACATGTAAACCCTGGGTGTGAGAAGGGCCCCTGACAAACATATACTTTTACTTTTTTGTCAAAGTGTGAACATAACTATAAACTAAGCATATTGAAACATCACACTCTGAGCCATCACTATACCTATTTAAAGCACTGTAATTAATATATATAGAATGTACAGTCAATTTTGAGGGTTTTGTTAAGTTGTCTCTTGGCAATAAAAACAGCTGTAGGGCCGGTGTGAGCCCAAAACGTCAAGAAAACACAAAACACTTCCTGTTGGGACCTATTTGCCTCTATTGTTTACCAGGACAGTCTGTTGTTATTAGCCTAATAATGCTCATCCCCTCCCCAGCCCTCCCCCATCCTTCAAATATTTTCACACTACAACTTCTTAAAGTGAGAAAGAAACCTATTGTCAAGAGACTATAAAAGGAGCTAATGACTTTCGAAAGTCTGCTTTCTCGCCTTGAGAAGTGTTTCAAACATTTCCAGTATCCGTTCAAGATACATTATAGAAACATGTTGTGCAGTTTAAGTGGGTGAACAAGTCATTTTTAAAGAGAATAAACACAAATAAACTGCTAACAGGCAAGGCCATCTTCCTGCTTCTTTAACTTGCTCACGAAGAGGATAGCATGCCCAAGCATGTGGCCTCCTTCCCAGGGCCCTCCAGCCTCTCCCTCCCCCTTGTCTCTGACTCTCTATGTGGGTGGTCATTGAAGCAACTGGTAGCAAAAGCACCACAGCTGCTCAAGTCAAAGAAATTACTGCTAGAGACACATTTTCAAAAAGTACACAGAAAGTAGACTGTTAAAGAGGTTTAGTTCTTGTAAAATATTATTTATTATTATATATTATACTATTTCCATTAAGGAGGTTTTGTGGAAAGTGACCTCATTGAGGCCCTGAATCATTGCTTGGAAAAAATGACAGCTGTGGACAGGAAACTAGGGGCTCACCGTGTGTATTTATCCCTATTTATTCTCTTTTTTCATGTGTTTAGTGAGCAGTTTAACGAAGAGAGAGAAAGCTTGTTTTACTGCAGGCAGAAGAGACTTGTTCCTGCTTGACATTTTAAAAAAGCCACCAGAACATTCAACACCATCACAAAGGAGTGTGCAGACTGACACTGTACAACAACACAGCCCCGTTATGCATTCTTTAGCCCTTAATCACAGGTTAAATGGAAAGTCTTTGAGCCAACTCAGGCTCTGTAGTTTTTACTTACACAGATGGTCAGAGCTCCTGCCCCCATTCTTTCAAAGAAGAAACGCCTGCAGAGGCAAAGATGAAGGTGAAAACTGCTGCTGTCTTCCCCCCTCCTCCTCTCCTCACTCTGTTCCAGGACAAACTCTTGGACTTTGCCCAGTGGTGGGAATCCCTTTCACCTTAAAATTAGCCATCCAAATGCTCCAAAAACCCAACACAGATAATCCACGGCAGCAGAGAGTATAAAACCATGCTGTCAATACCGGCAGACTGTAGCTATCCAACCCATGAGCACAGATTAGTGATTGTCTCTTTCTCTTCCTCCCTCTTTATTCTCCTCTCTCCTCCTAGGCTGAAATCTGAGCTGAGCTCTCCCATTGGCTGAGGGGCCTGGTCATGTGATTAAGGGGTTAAAATCCAAAAGAGAGAAGAAAAGAGGAGGGAGCTTGTAAGCACTGAGGGGTCTGCCTGAAGAGAAACTTAAAGGCATGATGTTGTCAAAACTGAAGGAGTGCTAAAATAAAAATAAATACAAGGACATTTATTTTTTTATTTTAAAGAATAAAACATGGCTGCAATGCTTACCATAAATAAGTAAATTGAAAAATTGCAATTGCATAATAGCATGATTGTAATTATATTATAATTAGACACTTGAATGAATCTTGAATCTGAAATATAGGAAAGCACAGAAAAAGAATTGCATATAAACGTATTGCTCCATTTGCGAAAATGCAGCTCTCTGATGCAGATGTAGTATTGTTTGTAAAGATTTATGAAATATTAAATAAAATATTAAATAAAATTTGTTCTGATACGATTTTCTCACTGTCAGAAATAACGGGAAGTTTAGGGGTACAACAGCTTGTTAATGGGACAATAGTCTCAGCTATTATCTCAGCTGTAATAGTACAGCTGTTGTACTCTTAACACTAGCTTGGGAACATATATATTCATTTTTGGCTCTCGAAAAGGAATACATAGTTTCCCTACAGGACAGAAATTGACTCCTACTGTACCCCAAGTTCTGCCAGAGAAGATGCCTTATAGCTTAACAGTATCAGCATACGAGCAATACTTAATGGTGAACCCTAAATAAAAAGCTACAATGACTTTAAACTGAAATGAACAAGCATCACTGTCAAAGTATTTATTTTTAAGATATGAGCTTTAGTTGGTTTTGCCACTTTCATATATAAATTTCTTGATGTTGTCATTGATCCAGCTACTGAAGGCAGAGACGCGGGTGAACACTGAGGGTTTCTTGTCTTTAATGCAGCCCTGCGGTCCAAAGCTGACGATCCCATGCACCTCCCAGGTTGTGTTTATCCCAGAGGCCGCGCAGGTGAAAGGACCTCCGGAGTCACCCTACGGGAGAGCATGATAAGTAAATCACCAAAGATTTACTGCACTGGTAAGATGATGCATTGGTGAACATTTAATGTTGACAGCTCACTATCATTCACTATAAATCAATCTCTGTTCCCTGGAATTTGTAAAGGTAAATCTTTATAAAAAAGGATACAAAGTTTTCTTCAGGGAGGCAAATGTTACTGTTGTGTTTTATGTGGCTCTTTTGACATATTTTAATATGTCAAAAGAGCCTTATAGTACTATTTCTAATACTATTTCTAATCTTCCCATGTCCCTGCTTGCACATTCGCTCATTATGGCAAACAAATGATGTTCTTGTGTTCTTTTGTCCAATTACTGTACGCCTAAAAAGCGCTCAGTCATTTGCGATCAAGGCTGACTGATCACAAACAAAACGGTTTACATAAAAAAACCCAATCATGAAAGGCCAGGACACTAACTTAATGTGTGTGAGAAAAGCTTGACAATAATGTCAATAACCAAGTACCATCCTTGCCTTAAAACATCCCAGTGAATCAATTTAAACCGTTTTTAAATTTTTTAAATGTCTCTTACCTGGCAGGCTGACTTGAGCTCATTTGGGGACTCATAGCCAGCACAGATCATAGATGGTCTGAGTGTGTCCCACCAGTAAGCAGGCTTACTGCAGGTCTGGAAGTCAACAATAGGAAGGGCTGCCTGATTTAGCTTCTTAGACACTTGGGGAAACAGGTTACCTAAGATAGTGATAAGTAAAAAGTAAATGTTCATATTGTTTTAGAAGGCATAGACACAGAGATACACACATTTAAACCATTTTAATCATCCAACTGTCCGAACTTTCCTGATCACTGTCTTTAGTAATCAAGCCAAGGCCTCAGCAAGTTTTGTGCAGATGCCAGATAGATTTGATAATGAGATCTCAGATGTCAGATTTTCATAAGTCACAACACATCATGAAGAACACCAATCACATTAAAACAAGGTGAATTTTTCAATTGAAATGAAAAACAGTAAAAGTACCAAACAAAAGATAAAGATACTAATACAACTAAAGTTACTTGTAGTTCCCGGAGTAGCATTATAACCACAGTTCTTTCACAGGAAACTGAAATGCATAACCACTTCTACCTTTCTCGTCTCCCCAGCCGGTGACAAAGCAGGGTGTCCCAGCAGCCATCACAGCTCCAGGTTTGGGCAGACAGATGGGGCTGATCTCCCTTGTCATATTGACAGGCTCGGCCAAATGTACCAACGCTATGTCATTGGTGATGTCAGTGCGATCCTGCTCGTAAACAAACCCCTCGTGGCGGATGATACCATCCACCTTGTAGCATTTCTCTGCTGAGGGAACGTCCATGGAGGAGTTCATGTGGTGCTTCCCCAAACACATGCGCCAGTAAGAGGGGTTATTCAGTGGGCTGGAAAGCATGAAAAGA
Source organism: Percina caprodes (assembly GCA_013375575.1). Taxonomy (NCBI): domain Eukaryota; kingdom Metazoa; phylum Chordata; class Actinopteri; order Perciformes; family Percidae; genus Percina; species Percina caprodes. The sequence goes on from JABXJD010000151.1 coordinate 931,999, forward strand.
GCATGTGTACATTGTCACATTGTCATTTGGATCATTGTTATGTAAACATATTAATTATAGCTACTTTCAAGAACTGAGAGCTTTAAAAATGGCATATACTAGGTGTTTTTGTAGTTGTATCTTACAACATGAAACAGTGGGCAGCAGTTAGAATCCAATCTTTGTGAATCAAAGAACCTCCACAACCATGCATGTAAGGTATGGGAAACATTGGTGAAGCCTGAGGAGGAGAAATATACATTTGTACAAAATAAAAGCTCTCCTCTATGACTGTTAATCAGGCACACAGGGAAACAGGAGTTGGCATTACCTGCATGGAGACTTGCCAGGGCCAGGAGTGGGGGATCGCCTCTTCCCCATTAACCACCCTCGGGGTGGCTGTATTGGGTGTCACTGCTGGGTTTCCACAATTTACTGGCCAGTCTGAGAAGAGAAAACAATACAATGGAATTATATTTTAAATAAGCTATAATTTGTTACAATTTATTCAACCTGTATTTATACAGGTAGCTTCAATAGCAGAATCAGTTAAAACTTTAATATCAGAAATCAGGTGATACAGTTTCAGGTCCTATTACAGTTTATTCCATCTAAGGAGAGCAAATTATTTACCAAGCTCCAATTTGAAACTGGGAACCTCCATGAGATCACCACACACATTAGAGACATGGCTGCTCTGAGTTATGAGCTGCTATGAGCCTACACTCACTGATAGTGACTTTGTCCCATGGGTTAGGAGGTGGAGGAGGTAAAGTGGGGATAACACTGACATCAGTGGTCCAGTAACCACGAAAACCCATCTGTTGATTGGCTCCGTTACTAAGGAAGCGAATGACAACTGTGTTGCTAGGGATGGTGATGTTGGGTGGAGGGGCGAAGCCGCAGAATTGACCTGCAGAAAAGACAAGAAATAATAATTTTTTCACCATTGTGCAGGCATTGATACTGATAACAACACTAACCTGTACAGGAAATAATAATAATAAAAAAAAAAAAACACTAAATGGACGGGAGGATCTGTTCTACAATAACCAACCTAGTGATGCCATGCTTTCTCCATGTAAGATTTCAATGTAGTCCACACAGTTTCCGAACATGTTTGCAGCTTGCAACTCAAAGTGAGTAAAGCCTACATGGACACTTTTTGCTAAAGGAATGGTGATCCGCCATGTACACACAGACTGGGCTTGGTAGTCACTGGGCCAATTGGGAGAGGTGATTTCACCCTGAGCACTGCTGAAGCTCCCTCCACATGGAGCTGTGTGTTTAGGATAAGGAAGAGAGAGAAAAAATAGGAGAGGAGAAGATAAGATTCATTAATTTTGCCTAGAAGCTATTTCTTCAGTGTTATTTTAGGAACACTTTCCTCCTGTCTTACCCTCTGTAGAGTCCACTGCCCTCCAGGTGGCAGTAAAGCCTGTGTCCACCACCTTGTCATTGGAGGAGAAGCTGATGTGAAGAGTGTCTCCATCGCTCACCAGGTCTTTAGGGGGTACATGGCTGCAGTGTGTGCCTGAGCAGAAAGAACATGAAGATAACTGTTAGGGTGACTTTTCTACTTGACTACTTTCTACTTGTTCTTTACTTTTAAATTATACATGCACAGCATATAGGCATGTATAGATCTACTGTAAGGCTGAGACATAGGATGTACTGTAAGTGAGACAGCAGTAGGCTCAAAGCTACACCTGCCAACAAGTTTTTAATGCCACTTTAGTGCTTAGTAAAAATCTGAAGGGAAGCACACATCTTTTCTAGAAAGGTGCATTCAAACATAAAAAAGAGAATGGGAAAGCTGTACGCTCTATGCAAGCCTATGCAATTATTTATTTCAACTACTTAAGCAATTTATGTATGTATATTTTATTTTTTGCAGTGGTGGCCTAAAGGTTAGAAAAGCGAGCTTATGACCGGGAGGTCGTTGGAGAAAGTGAAAGAGCAGCACTTGCCCCACCTTCATTACCACCACTAAGGTGGCCTTGAGCAAGGCCCTTAAACCCAAGCACTCAGTGGCCCGTTGATCAGATGGTGATTGTACTGGGCAGTTTCCAGGTATGAATGTGTAAATATGTAATATGATCAGGGCGTTCCTGCAAAAGAGAGTCTTCTGCTCAGCAAACCTTTCCTGAATAAATAAAGGTAAAATAAAAAAATAATAATATGGATATTTACTTGGATGAGCCATCTTAGCAGCATTGCTACATGGATGGCAAGGTCGGTTGGTCCACCACCACTTTGGTCCAGGCTAAAATTTGTCTATCAGAGGGAATACCATTACATTTGTAAAGACATTTATTGTCTCCTGAGGATGAATGTTACTAACTTTGTTGATTATCTGACTTTATCTATAGCGCCACCATGAGGTTGATATTTGTGGCTCATAGGAAAATAGTATGTTATTCACACATAGTAATAAACTGCAGTAACTGCAATGTAACATAAAGCAAACTTATCACATCAGTGATTAAGCAAATACATAATCAGCTGAGAGAAAAAGGAGGCAGATATTCACACACCTAGATTTCCTATTCTGTCTGTGAGCCTGACTTTATCATTCATGCACAGCTGACTCTCCTCCAGGGAGAAATTGTGGAAATGGAGGTGGACCAGTTTGCCAAGGGGTGCCCGGATGTTCCACTGGCAGCGGGCTTTGTTGTTGTAGCTGCCAGGGTAACCCATAGAGGACACAATGCCTCCTGTGCCAGTCAAGTCCTTTGGCCCTCCGCAGCCTGATGCTACACGGGGAGGAGAGAAGGAGAAACCAGCAATACATATTAGTGCTACATATTAAGTTTGTGATGAAAGTGGATCAGAGTAGACCAGCTGAATTCATACTGTGCTCATTGTAGATGTCTCTGCGGATGACATTTTTGATCCAGGGGAGGTAGGCAGAGGAGCGGGTGAATACGGAGGGCTTCTTATTCATAATGCATCCAATAGGGCCAAAGCTGGTTATACCATGAACTTCCCAAGGATCACTGGGGCTATCCTGACACACCAGAGGACCACCTGAATCTCCCTGTTAAAGTCACAAATCAACATCCAAGACCCCATTAGCCTTTTGTTAAATATCATCTGTGTAAAGTAAGATGCAAAAACGTTCATCTCATTAATGATCAGAATGGTGTAAAACCATTGTCATCTATTAGTACAGTAGGACTTGTTTTACCTGACAGACAGACTTGAGCTCATCAGGCAGGGTATAACCACAGCAGATCATGGAGGTCTTGACCTGGAACCACCAATAATCCATCCTCTTGCAGGTATCATACGGCACAACAGGTAGAGCGACCTGGTTAAGGGCCTCTGCAACTTTAGCATTCAATGAATCACCTGATAATCACAAAAAAACTATTTAGATTGTTACAAAAAAACATCAACTTGACACACTGAGGAGCATAAACACAGGAGGTATTTGCACATTAAGTCCAGCAGGGGGCATGCAAACTATGCGACAATTAATTTTCAACTTATTATGTGAGTGTCTTCTGAGGTGGTGTATTATTTTATTATTTTAATTTCAAACATGAAACAAAAACAGCACCAGTCTCATCTCCCCAGCCGGTGGCGTAGCACTTCCTGCCTGCAGGTAGGACTTCTTCCTCAGAAGGAAGGCAGGCGTACGAAATCTCATCACTGGGCATCACCTCCCCGTCCAATCTGATCAGGGCAATGTCAAACTCCACCGTGGGCACTGTGGGATACTTGAAGCCTTCATGGCGATAGATATCAGACACATTGAAGCAGTATTCACTCGACTCTGTGTAGGTCAGGTTGTGTTTGCCGAGGCACATGCGCCAACGCTGCAGCTCATCAGCATAGCTGGGTAGGAAATCAGCAGATTAATCAATAATAATACTTCACAGTTTACAGTAAACGCACAGGTCACCTCAAGATAACATTTCATTGGAATTGTATTTGTGCACCAGCATCTCTCTCTACTGTAGACCGCGGAGGCGTCCCTAACAAAGCATTGCTTTTGCACTATAATAAGCCCATAGAGGTAAAATTACAGACACTAACAACTGCCTTCTGAAATTATGCAAATGGTATTCCAGGAAGTTTGAGAAAACTTTGCAGAAAAAAGCTCTTGTTGTTAAAAATGTAAGAATACTGAAACAGAATATTTACTTTATGAAGCAGTGTGCTGCTGTAAGTACCCAGTTCTTATGAATAAGAGTACCACCACAGGTATGGAAGAATGTTGGTTCTGGACGACTGGCCGGCCAGACCTGAAACAACCACACACCAAGAAGCAGAGAAGAAGTCATTAAAGATATTTGCATACTCATCATTGAAGACACAATATACGGATCAGTTTTTGAAAGCATATGTCAATTATTAATATGAGATATAGAAAGAAGAGATGAGGATAGTAAAAATGACTTGCCCTTTTGCTATCGCTGATATGTTATGCTGTAAATGAATCTTTATGTGAATTCTCTACATCTATTAGTGGTAGTCTCTTACCTGCATAGACACTTGCCAGGGCCAGGAGTGTGGCCTGGCAGCCTCTCCGTTCACAATGCGCGACACAACAGGAGGAATGGCTGGTTTCCCACATGTACTGGGCCAATCTAGAAAATAAACATTGTAATCAATCCTGCGTCTGGTTGTCTGTGCATGTATTCATTTGTTTGGGGTTTTGTTTGTGTATAAACAAAGCCTGAATATACAGTACATATCTGCAGCTTACAGATAAGCCCGGGTGTTGCAGGGCTTTGAATTACTGGCACTTATGCTGTCATTAATATTTTTTTAAATAGCACCATACCGCTGCTGCAAACAAACTATTGGTCATGAACCAGACTTTAAAGAAAAATCTCTTTTGACAACATCAGTACGCTTAAAGATATACATTTGTTTTGGTCGTCCAAGGAGTTGACATTAAATTGTCCCAATCACACTTACAGTATGACACATTTTGTCCCTTTACATCTCACTCTCTCTCTGTCTTCCTTCGCCAAGCACATAGGGCTGGGCTGGTCAGAAGCTGGATGGAAACAAACCTTAGAGGCAGCAGAGTCCATCTATAAAACTCTATTTCAGCAATTGGCTTGGCAGGCACCTGGGGCTCATCGCTGAGCGAAGAATGAGGATCGGGTGACAACCAGCTAGGAAGAAAAGTGAAGCACTAGGCCACATCACATTGTGTTTTCAGCACATCATCTCACCTTGTTTAAGTGCACATCTAGGCAAAGCAAGGGGGAAATGAGATTTGGGGTGTGAGGAAGGGGTGAGGTTGGAAGAAAGCATGAATTAGACGAATATAAGGCAGGCCTCCGAAACTAATGTTTGTCATTGTGACCGATTATTGCTCTGCTAACCTGAAGACATTGTATAATGTAGCTAGAGAGATCAAGAAACCCAACACATATCAGATATAAATTAGTAGTTCAATCCATAAAATGTCAAACGGTTGAGAAAAATGACCACTACAATTTCCCAGAATCCCAGGTCATGGCTTAAAATGTGTTCAAGCAACAGGCCCAGACTTAAAGGGATTAAGTGTGCAATGATATAAAAGTAGTAAATCCTCACATTTAAGTAGAAGAAACTTGCATTTTTCTGTGTTGCATTGTCACCTGATAACTGTATTGAATTAATTATTGAAATATTTTACTGATTGTTTCAGCATTTAATGTTAAAGCTACATTCATAAAAATGTGTCCACTTGGGGGAAATGTAACAAGCTGAAAACACAATGTCCTGTTTATATTATTGCCCTGCAAAGTTGTTATTGCAAATGTTTCAAATGAAATAAATACTCCACCTATGGGGATGTTGTCCCAGGGGTTGGGCTGAACAGGTGGCTCAGTGGGACCAGGCAAACTGGGGTTTGTCGTCCAGTAGGCCCTGAAGCCTTTGGACTCAGTAAACAAGTCTGTATGGAAGTTTAGCACCAGCCTACTGCCTTTTGTCTGGATGGTAGGAGGCAGGTTAGTCCCACAAAATGGACCTAAGATGTGTTAAAAGAATTTGATGTCCATGATAAATAAAGTGACAAAGATGCTATACAAGTACTAGTGTAGATACAGAAACAGTTTTTTAAATTTACAATAAAATGGAGTCAATAGATTCGTGACTGGGTCTTGCTTTTCCAACGTGATTAATTATCATGAAAAATACAAATGGTTAAGGAATCATGTAGTAAATTCACAAAGAAACTTACCGTGCGTTTGAAGCAGCGCATTAGTCAAACTATTGATCTCGTACACTTTTATGTTGTCATAGCATTTGGATGTGAAGATGTCTTTGGCTTCTAGGTCAAAGTGGGTGAAATACAGTGTGATAGTCTTCCCCAAAGGCAAAGCGATGTTCCACATACACTCGCTGTTAGCTTTGTAGTTCATAGGCCAGTTCTGGGACTTAATAACTCCCATTTCCTCTGTGGAAGACATGCCACAGCCCTGGATTTCTAAAAAAGGAAGAGAGAGTGATTGATGCATGATCACAATTAGATAAGTGTAGACAAGTTACAGTATCTGCCTGTGGAAAGAAAGAGTCTTGAGAAGTTAATCTCATCATGAAAAAATGTAAACATAAATTCATCTAAACTAGCAGCTTAATCTGTATCTGCTTATTTCCATTTTTACTCATTTAGTTGTTGCTGATATATATGCAGTATAAAAAGTAACAAAGAAGCATTTCTGGGCATTAACATGGGCAGTGAAGGTACTACTACTGCTTACTATTATTTACTCCCACTCATGTCCTTAAAAGAGTTTGTATAGTTGTTAGATATTTGTACTTTAATTGTTTTGTATGGTCATTTATTGGCTCTGCACTCCCTTACATGTTTTCTATGATAACGTTTTCTATGATCTGTGATGTATTTTACATACAAAATACTCATGTACAACAACATGTAATATAAAATGATTGATATTGTTATACATTAGACTATACAACTGTATAATAGTGAAATGAAAGCTGCACCTTGACCATTAACTACATGACGATGCCTGTACCATTTAATACATTTTTCAAAATTCCATTTTGTTTAATTAGTACTTTTGATACACACATGCATTTTGCTCATAATCATCGTGAATTTTATTAAAGTCAAAAGCAGGATGTTTTCTTGCAATTGAGTACAGAATTTCTACACTGTTGTATTGCTCCTTTATAGATTTATAATGTATATAAATCCCTAATGTACTTCCTTCACCTCTGCACATGGGGTCTCAAGTCAATTTTGTTTGTGATAATGACGATAAAGAAAAAGATAAAGGTGTCTTTATCTTGCTTTTTATGTTTCACATTGTACTCTGGCCTGTGCTTTCACAGAGTTGAGAGTTCACACTGCTTATGCAATGCCTGTGTTGTTTTTGTGAATATGTGACAGAAGAGTGAGATGTTTTATGATTAGCCTAATGAGGTGTTGAGTGCCTCAGGTGTGAGTGTGTGTGTGTGTGTGTGTGTGTGTGTGTGTGTGTGTGTGTGTGTGTGTGTGTATTGTGTGCACATGCATGTCCTTGATATACCTGCAATATCCTCAGGATAGACAGCTTCCCACCTAGCAGAGAACCCTCTGTCTGTGAGGCGACTGTCAGACTGGAAGGTGACAAATATTGTGTCACTGGCACTGACCACTACTGGGGGAAGGATGAAGCCACAGTGTGTGCCTGAGGGAGAGGGAGAGGAAGGATGGAGGTGAAAGATGGTAGGTAAATGGTAAATGGAGAGAGCAGAGTCAGGAAGGGGGGATGGTTCAATGACAGATGAGAGGAGAAAGTGGTAATTTCTGTAAGCACTATTGAGTATGAGTGAGGCTGAGTGCGTCAGGTGGGGTAGCATGGTCAGGGGTAGTTGTTGATGGATGGGGATGCTAAAACACTAACAAATGAAGGTGACTTCATTGTCTATGAGCGTGACTTCATCAACATGTTGTGTTCAGCCCAAAAAAGCCTATGAACACAAAAGATAGCACAAACCGGAATTGTTTCTTTCATACATTTAATGCAGTTAAAATTATTAAAATTCTTTTTATTTGTGCAGCGTAATCAACCACTTAGCTAACATTAGCTACAATAAGCATCTGGTCATGCCAGACAAAATAAGGAGTGTGTTAATATTATCTATGATGCATTTAATTTCTTATGATTTTAAGTTTTAATTTGCAAAGGAATTATGTGTTCTGTCTTCTTTTATAAATTACATATCTTGCTTTAAAGGATCTTTGAAGCTAATGTTTTTACAGACTTATCAGGTTATTAAAACAGACCTTTAGCTGCTTTTCATTTCTCAGCATTTTGCATATATACAAACTCCCTAAAATAACAGGATGTACCACTCTCTTCACCAACTGTATTTGTGTGTTTGTACTTCAGTGCGTTAGTTCTTGAGAACTAAGCAACACATAAAGCTGTATCAGCAAGTGAATAATGGAGGTAATTTGTAGTTTAGCTTTAGCTAACTTCTTTGCAAAGAAGACCCTAATCAACAGTTTACAGCAGGGGCAGATATTGAGCTATACTGGTAGTCAAAGACCTCATGACTTATATATGACTTATGGTCTAGGCAGAAGCCTATTAACTGCCTGTTATTTTGCTTGTGTGTTGTGCTTGTCTTGGTTTCTGATGACCCAAATTCAGAATGAAAGAAAATGATACGGTAATGGCCCAAAAAAAGCAAATCTTTACTAATATGATCTGAGATGTATTTAGGAGTCAAACACTAAGTCAAAGGCACACAGATATGTAGAATGGAAAACTTGTACAAGATTAATTAATAAAAGGATTACAAAAACATGAATTCTTGTAAAAGAGTAAAATATTCACCTAACGTTCTGTAATTATCTGAGATGACCAGTTTGTCCTCCTTGCATTGTCCAGTCTCTCCTGTGATGGCCATGTCAGTGATCTGCAGTTTAACCAGGAATCCTTTGGGCACAGATATCTCCCAGGAGATTTTTAGATGAGCAGGATATGGATTTGGGAATCCCAAGGACTGGATAACTCCTTTACGCCCATTAAGGATTATTGGAACACCACTTCCTGCCCAATAACAGACAACAAAAGCTGTGTTTTCTGTTTGTCTGAGCTCCATTTATTTTTTCCCCACTCCATTTAGTTTATTCTATTTCTTTTTTTTTTTAAATTGATGGACACAAGTTTGCTTTGATAGAAAACTGACCCATGAACCGGTTTATTACGTTTATTACGCCACCGGAGAGAACCGGTCTGTCTGCCAGTAGCTTTAGTACAGTGATGAATATATAAACCTCAAGGGGGATCTCCCCACTCCTACACACAGTGTTGCATTCATCCTTATTTGGTAGCTGTCACTCGAAGAAAAGATGCATGGGGAGGCATAACAGTTATGTTAGATGGATCAACAAGCTCCAAGCGCCAGGAAATGACCCTCATAGATCATTTGAGAACATAGATAATGATATTATTGTGCATCAGCGGTAACTTTCAAGAGATAACTAATTTGGCAGTCTGATAAATAGCTCTTAGTGAAAAAATGAGGGTTGTGATGGAACATTTTCTTGGGAAACTGGTTCAGCTACATTGATATTGATTCTGTTATTTGGTAGTAAGGCAATCAAATATAGCTGATATATTTCAAATTAAACTAGAAACACGCAGGCAAGGGTAGGTCGGCTGAAAAAAAGGATATAAAATCAAACTGTCATTGAATTATGAGAAAATATAGATGGATGGTTTATTTTAAGAGTATAAGAGGGACATTAAACAGAAAGGTTTGGAACACATGCTTACCAGGAGATGTGGGAGGTGGAGAAGTTTGTGTGGTGGGTCTGGGTGTTGTGGTTGATGTTGTTGTTGTTGTGGAGGGAGTAACAGGTGGAAGGCTGGACTTGGTGTAAGTTGCTCTGAATCCTTTAGAAGTCAAACTGTTGTCGGATTTGAAGCGGACCACCATTGTGTTGCTACTGGACTCTACTGGCTTTGGCATCTTCCCGCCACAGAATTTACCTTTGATGGATTATATGTATATACGTGAGGCTTGAGCAATAACAGCAACACCCCCCAAATTTCAATTTAGATAATTGACAATTAATCAGTGCTGCTTTAACAATGAAGTCTCTGCAGACAGACTTATATTCATTAAGTTTAAAATAGACTCCAAAACCTCTGTTCATTGTACAACTTTTCAAACTTTTAATTGAGCTCATCTTTTATTCATTGGTAATGTTGAACAAAGGCCACAGTCTATTCTGAAATTCTATCCCTTAGCATTATGATGATTTACCCAGCTTTGACATAATCTAGGCTGGTGTGTGAAAATATTGTGGTTTATTTCAAAACCCCTTACTGAATGAAGAAGAGCCGGCCGTGTGGCCATCATAGACCTGAACAAAGTCTCCACAGACCTCAGGGACCAGGTCAAAGGAAGTAAATGTCAGTCGAACCCTCTCGCCTTCAGGCACCGTGATTCTCCACTGATCCAACATAGAAATAAAACACGCACACACACACACACACACACACACACATACACACACAAACACACACACACACACACATACATAGATTTACCCAAATCATTTTGGATCCTCATGGTTACAACGTGCACTGCATTTGACACACACTCACTCATAACTATTTTTCATCACTGATCTGCTCTTGTTTGGACAGCTGGTGATCTGTCAAGCTAAACCAAACCAAGATGAAATCATGATGACAGCCAAATGACACCATATGACTCCAAGTCCAAACCCAGCTTGCAAACCCTGACATATACTCTGGTTAAATTAGATGCATTAATCACAGATCAAGACTACAAATGCTGTCAAGATTGAATGTGTTGAGCTTTGTTTTGAGGTATATACTGTATGCATAGCTAAGAGATTTACTTTGAGATGCTAATCTGAAATCTGAAATCTTTAGGTTTGTTTAGGACCACATGCAAATCAATACTAACAAACTGTGTTCCACATTAAAGTAAATGTAATATGGTAATATTAAGGACATATTCTTTGTTTTGAGTTGCTGTTAATCACAACTCAATTCTCTAGAAACAAAACAGAAGAACCCTCTGTAACTCATTTATTTCTCTCCAAACTGATCCTCTTTTTTTGATCAGTAGATTTATTTGCATAGATTTATAACTGATGGAAGTTTAAACCTGAATTCACCTCATTAATGTACTTTATTTAACAATCATAAATGTTAACAGAAGGTAGGCCCTTAAGTTAAATTAAAAACACAACATTGCAATCTGCAACCACCCTGAAATCAATTGATTAATTCTTCAATCCAATGACTAAGAGTAACAGTTAAATTAGGTATGTAAAGTGTTTACATAATTAAACAAGGAAAAACACCTGGTTAACTGAAATAGACATATTTTACACATATTTGAAATTAATGAAATTCATAGAAATGGTGCATTCACATGCTCCTCTGACACCCGACATCAAACAAACGTACTTCTGTCTGGCTTGTTTTTGATGTCAACCGGGCAAGTCGTGTACCAAAATCTTTTAACAATTTTGCAGATTGTTGTTGAGGGGACTTAAGAGGCCGTTCACATGAATTTTCCCAATCAGGAACTAATTATTCACATAATTCCAACAACACATGAATGCAGCAGGAGCAATAAAGACCTGCAAAACATATTTTCTTAGTCAGATACCGGATAGCTATGTCCACTAATGTCTGTATATTAAGTCTTAAGCAGGAGTTAGCTTAGCAATTGGCTTAGCACGTGAATGTGAGTGCGTCAGATGCCGAAGGACGTGACAAAGCGTCGGTATTTGGTAGTTGGGGAATGCTTAGTGAGAGCTGTGGAGGCAATCCCAGACCACTACTTTTAGTATTTCAATAACAGCACTTTTAAATATTCATTTCCGGTATGTTGTGTGCAGCATGTTGTAGATTGGATTGACTCTGAAATAGTTCTGAATGTCACGTAGGCAGGAAAAAGTCTAGTCTTGAGACCAGGCTCAAGAAAAGTTGACACAGAAAAATAGGAAACACACAGTACTAAAATACTGGATTCAGATAAGAGTGTATTGAGATCAAATAAAAGTCATACACTACAACCTAACATTCTCAGAAAAGGATCAGCAAAAAAATAAGTAAATGTTACTATGTAGCTGTCACATTTGCTTTTATTGTGTCTCCTTGCTCATGTGTGTACCTGGTATAGTGCTCCATTCATGTAGTTCTGCTCTGGAAAGCTGGGGGTCATCAGTTCCCCCTGGTCACCTTGGAGAAAGCCACCAGCTCCGGCTATTTCTGTCAGCAGTAATGGAGGACACTTCAGTTCCACAAATCTCAACAATACCCGCAATACACCAGTCCACCCCCACCTACCCTCCCCCTTTTTCATTTCCCTTCTCCTACGCCTCTCTTCATCCAGCATCCTTTTCTATAACATTTACTTTAGGTCATTCATATGCTTATAAAACAGACATCCAACATTATGTCAGAGCCAAGGCAATTTTGTTGCTGAAATGGATTTCCACTCATCATCTTACCTGGCGAGAGCTCTGGAGCAACAGCTTTGTAATGAGCCTTGAATCCTTGGTCTGTTTTTCTGTCATTGGTGTCAAAGTGAACTGTCAGGCGGTTTGTAAGTGACACCAGCGGCTTTGGTTTTGTGTAGCCACAGTATTTACCTACAAATTATGTGGAAAGAGACAATACAATCGTGCACAGCTTATTCATCTGCATTGAATAGAAGGGTTAATCTAAAAGGAAGTGATATGTAGTTGGCTTGTTAGTATTAGAACATCTTTATGAAGTGACTGTTAATATTAGGCTACTTGTTTGAAAGTCAATCAAACAGCTACAGAGACACTAAATGACTCATAAAGAGACAAAACAACCCCAAATTGAAACAAAAAGACTACAAAGAGACACAAAACTACAAACTGATGACAAAGAGACAAAACAACCACAAAAGACATAAAATGTTTTTCAGACTGGTTGCTTCCATGTAGGAGGGCTTGGGGACCCTTTTACATGTCAATGTTCAGGGGCCCAATGTCTCACAATCTGTCCATGGCTGTAGGATATTTAGAGTTACAAATAACAGCTATGTATCAATATTATTTAATATTAGAATATTTAAAGTTTATTTGTAGTGGGCCAACAGGACTGTGTGGCTCACTAGCTGAGTCTGCCCATGGATGGATGGGCTGATTTGGACATGCCACTGCATGCTGAAAGAGCTGGTGTGTTTATGTTCATGTAAGTGTGTTTGTGTGCTTTTCTATCTATCTATCTATCTATCTATCTATCTATCTATCTATCTATCTATCTATCTATCTATCTATCTATCTATCTATCTATCTATCTATCTATCTATCTATCTATCTATCTATCTATCTATCTATCTATCTATCTATCTATCTATCTATCTATCTATCTATCTATCTATCTGTCTATCTATCTATCTAGAGTATACATCCTTTTTACCCTTGGACTTAAACAGGATTGTTACCAATGATTCCCAGAGAGTCTCGCAGTGTGATGAAGTCGGACGTGCAGAGCTGGTTTTCCTCCAAAGCAAACTCTTCAAACCACAGTTGGACCACCTGCAACAGAAAAATGCAGAGGTGTTTTGTCTTTTTTAAATCTGAGAAGTTGATCAGAGAGACGGGCTGCTGACAGGGAAGGGGAGAGATGCTCAGTGTGAGATATGAGTGCATGCTTGTGTACAAATGTGAGAGACTATGTGCAAACTGTGTCTGTGTGCATATAGGTATGCACATGCAAGTATGTATATTCACACGTCTATAAAAATGACAAAAGGAAGATAGACACATGAAGGCCCAAAGAGAACAGTAGCCACTGCAGGGAGGCAGCCATGCAAACAAAGAAAGCAGAATCAAGGATTTAGTTTTCCCCTGTGGGTGTGGAGAGAAGAGCTGAGTAGAATGAAGGAGACAAGCAGCCATCTGTCTGTGATGCTGCCACTGCATTCATCCCAGCTGTTCTCCACTGCTTGGCCTCACATAAGACGTTTCCCCAACAGTAACAAACTCTACTGATTAAACACCAGGCCAAAACACTATAAAAAACCTGTCTGAAATAGAGAATAAGTGAATTGTTTTGTTCTGCACTGTCTTGAAAAGAAGATACACGACAAATGTGTTGGAAGTGGTTTTCAAGGGAAAATTATTTTTGGGCTATTCCAGAAAATGGTAGTCTTCTCCTTAAGTAATATTTCGATTTAGTTAATCAGACAGTATTCATTCAGCATTTTTAAAATTTTCCATAAAGAGTTTAAAGGGGACTGTAACTCCACAGAGTTCACAACTGAGGTTTGGAAGAGCAGTGACGGGGAGCCGTGTCACCTTTTCAGGTTCCACAGTGATGTGCCAGGTGCAGCTCTTTCCATTGTCGTAGCTACTGGGGTAGTTAAAGCTGGTGAAGGTGCCTGAGTCTCCAGACAGCTCCAGAGGACCACCACACCCCGAGTCCTGCCCTGGAAATGTATGACAGAGAAGGACAACTGTTACTGTGTTATGTATTTGTAAATTGTAGCAAAAATCCAAAAACCAGTCCAAAAACCAGTCAGTATCTGGTGTTAGGGTTAGGATTAGGGTTCATCCGAAGAGAACACCTCTCAAAAGTGCCAGACGCCATCGAATGTGAACATTTGCCCCTCAGGTCGGTTATGATGACAAACTGCAGTCAGGTCGAGAGAGAGAGAGAGAGAGAGAGAGAGAGAGAGAGAGAGAGAGAGAGAGAGAATGAACCCTAACCCTAACCGAAACATAACCCTAACCATAACTTCAGATACTGACGTTGTGGCATCATTGGCCAGAAATTCCAAAATAACTATCAGGATATTATGATTCAAGTGGTCTGACAAAAAGCTAGACTTCTGCAGCTCCTCTTTGTTCTGTTTTTAGGCTTTAGAAAATCTGGCCTGTGACAGGAGAGTTTTGCCAACCACAGGTCATTTCAGAGAGAGGGCGTTCCAATTGGCTGGTTTACAAATGCAGATGTGTGTGCACGTTTCTTCAGATGTTGATAGCCTCAATGGCAGAAAATCCTGCAGAAAAAGTTGCTATAATTCCAGCATAGGCAACAACTGCCTACACTGCAAAGCAACCCAAAAAGTAAGACAGACTTATCAAAAAGAGTCTAAAAGAGAGTCTGACATTAAACGCAATAAAATGTGTCAATATCGGAGAAGTTTTTCAGAGTTTTTTCATTGCCGAAGGCTCAAGGCTGTGGCTAATTCAAGTTAATGATTATGTAGAGCCTTGAATCACAGATTGTCATCACAAAGGGCTTTACAGGCCCACAAGTTTACAAAGAAAACAGGACGACATTGGGATCACAATGACAAATGAAAGGATTGAAATGAATGACTGGTACTTGTACAGGTTACTGTATAAAGCGTGTGCATATGCCTGTGCTCGTGTGGTGGGAGATGCTTAGCACAATTTTACGTATTGGACAAATTAACATTTTGACCAGATGATGGCACCATTTGAAAAGTAAAGCATCCTAAGGGGGACATGAATGGCTGACCCACAACCTAATTTCATGGATATCTATTTTATAATTGTTGAGATTTTTTTGGTCTGGACCAAAATGGTGGACTGACTAAGTGACATTGCATTTCAGAAGCCTTGCCGCAAGCTTGGCTAAAATCATTATTTTAATGTCAAGTTATTAATATACAAACATCAACACTGCAGGTTAAGAGGGAAAATGTTTGCCATGAAATTTTAATTAAAAAGCGCTGTATAAATACAGTCGTTTAATAACTAAAAAATACCTTATGGTATCTGCAGTGACAAATTAAAATCCATTGAGATGCCTTGGTAACACCATTAATTATACCATATGTCATCAGCAGTAAAAAATGTGCTCTCCCTTGTGGCTGGAGCAGCTTCTGTTTGGAACTCTGGAGCCCTGTTGTGTATAAAACAACAAAATAACTGGAATATATTTTGGCATTTTGGCAGAACACAACTGTCAAAATAATCACGTTGTTGTTAGTTTTTTGTAAAACAAGCCATCTCATTTTGGGAGCAATGATCCATTTAATGCATGTCATAAAGCTAGACTCAAATAGAGAATGAATAAATAAATAAATAAATAACACAGACCAAGTTACAACGGTGTGTACGTCCTCACTTCTCATTGCACGTCCTATCTGCTAACACACGTGACTCAAAGACCTTTATTCAGGTGAGCAGAACAATGTGTGCTAGAGGAAAAGTTGGGGGATCACCACAGTCATTAGAATGAATCCTCTGGAGACCATGAAAATGTCATGGCGACACACTTTTACCACACAAGAATTAATAACTCTCTGTTGTCTCCATCTTTAAATCACTAACAGGTAGATATTTACCTGTTGGTATGTATTTACCTGTATGAGTTTTTAGAGCTAAAAGTTCATATATATATATATTGAAAAAACTTGGAGAAGATATGTGTGCCTTTGGTATAATTTCCTACACTGTTTACATTTTAAACTTCCAAATCTCCATGCAGATCATCCTTTGCTTCACAGTCAAATTATGATAAACCCCCTACTACAGTCAATATAATCGACAGTGAAAAAACACTAGTTTGAGCCTAGTCCAATTTATCATCAATCAAAAAAAACGTCAGGTCCAATTTGACAACAGGGTTTTCAGTGTTGCTCAGTCACTGATGCAGTTGTTGCTTCAGGGCGCTCTCACTTTGGACTCTTAACTGTCTTGTCTTGGCTTTACTGACAACTGACAGAGATGATACAGAGATGTGAATGAATGCTTTGACACCTCTATACACAATATAAACATTACCATCACAATAGTGTCATATAGTTAGTAAGTTAAAAAGTGTCATATAATTATGTATACATAAGTGATAGCAAGAACATTGCAGCATGTTTTAAACTAAAGTATCTGTTGGTACACACTCACCTTCTGCATGAGTTGAAGAGCCAGCTTTCTCTGTGAAGTAGATGACCACAAGGCCAATGCTTACGCCAGTCATGGCCACGAACAGAAATATCAGAAACTTTTCCAGGGTGCTCATACCCCTGGACCGACTACGACCCTTCTCCACATCCATTTTCCTCACAGCAGAGGAAAATGCACCAAACTGTGCCTCATCAAAGAATTCACCAGCTTATTACCAAAAATTATCTGAACAGCACAGATGAACCTTGAGCTTCTTCAGATGTGGTATTGCAGCCTGAGAGTGGCTGGATGTGAAGAGCCATAAATCATACATTATCATAACTACAAGTTAATGATTGATAGAAAGTAGTGTCCCAATCAAAAGATCATCGGGATATCTTTCAAGGGAACAGAAGGTAAATGGCAAACAAGTAACAGAACGGGGAAATATCTAACTATTGACATGACACATTCCTTTCAGTATCAAGAAAGAGTTTAGATGGTGTAGTGTGTCCTCATTGTTTAAAGATGACAATCCAGGGTGCGGAAGAAATGTTCAGCTGGGATATTATGCGACAATACAATAGTTTAATTTTTCTTTTTTTTTATCACACTGCAGTTTCTAAATTCTGTGCTGTCTTTGTAATTATCCTAAAAACTGATGACTAGATGTATTATTTATAGCTCTTTCATTACATCAACACTCAGCGAGAAATATATTGATAGTCAACTGATTTAAATCAGGCTTGACCAGAGATTGTGGGGATGCTGAGTTTATGTCCTCATTGGATTTTTGTTTGTTTGTTGTAAATTTGTGGGTTCAAGCAACCTGGTGTTGCAGTAATTTTAGACTAATAAATAAATTTGACTACTTTCTGGCCAACAAAGCAATACATTAATAAGGTTTTATCATTTCGTCCACCAGAACTTTAACCTTGGTAATCTGGCTGTGTGCAAAGAAAACACCATTTATCAATCAATCAAACAAACAACGAGCCACCAACCAAAACAGTTTAAGGCTGTACAGCTAAACAATGAGGTAAAACTCACTATGATGTACATTATTACACTATAACCATTATTCATTGTTTTCAAATAATGTAAGAATTTTATCTGTTTCAGCACTCTAACGTTCTGAAACATTCCCTAGTTAGACGTTCAAATAGGGAAATACAATTTACAGAAATTAGCCTATATAAAATAAGCACACTATGGATATGTCTATCCAATGTGTTCCTTTCACAGAGTTAATTCTTTTGCCAGTCCAGTAAAAAAAGGAGGATTAATTCCTTTGCAGTTTTGCAGACAATGCAGAGTAACACAGACCATGTTGCAACCAAAGCACCAAGGTTAGAAGTGATGAGTTTCACAAGGAGGATCTTCATCTCGGGCTGAATCTCTATACAAAGATGCTTATGGAAGACCTATTATGGACGACATTTTCAACAGCTACAGTATATTGATATATGTGTGCATGTATTCTTATGTCTCTCTCTTTCTATCTATCACTTCCCTTTCTCACCGTTTCACCTTTGTTTTGGATGTTCTCGCTTCACTGGGGGACCTATGATTTATGGGCACATCTGTCAGCCATAATAAAACAGTCTCTAATGAAGTCATGGAAGGTGACCTTTGTATATATATATGTGTGTGTGTGTGTGTGTGTGTGTGTGTGTGTGTGTGTGTGTGTGTGTGTGTGTTCTTTTCTTTTTTAAACATGCATCTTGTGCATGTGTATGCTCTGTGATAAATGTTATGGGGGCACGTGCTTGTGTGCTAAATGATAAGCAATCAATGATGTGCTCTAAAATGCTGGATCTATGTACGGTATTAATGAGAAGACACTACAGAGAGAAAAGAGAAAGATATACAGAGAGACAGATAGAACGATAAAACAGTGAATGTTTATGGAAAAAAGGGGACTTGTAGCAGGAAACTGGAAACGTTTGAGAAAGGAAGACACTCACTGAGCCAACCGCTGCAAACAAATGTAGGCCACATATCCCACTGGGAAAGAGCGGCCATCAGGCGGACGAGCCTCACTTCCAGCTATCAGACTAATACAATACGAGGATAAGTAAGGAGAGAGGAGCATTTGCACACCATTTTTAGGAAATATTCTAAGAGTGGAGGCCAGCAGATGCTTTAATCACCTCACTGTTATAATATCATTGTCAAAGAGAGAAAGTAGCGCCAGGGACACAGAGAAACAGAGGCTTGGAAAGAAAATGGGGAGTCGGTGTTGAAAGGGTGAGGCACAGTGAGAGAAGTAGAACAAGATGTAAAAAACAAAAATGGTTAAAGGTCCCATGACATGATGCTCTTTGGATGCTTTTATATAGTCCCACAATGAGCTTTTCTTAGTATGTGCTATTTCTGAGTCTGTAGCTTTTGAGGAGGAGAGGGGGCAAGGTGGAGGTTTATGACCTCATAAGGGGCAAGATTCCAGATTGGCCCATATGAGCTTTCATTTTCTCAAAGGCAGAGAAGGATACCCAGGGCTCGGTTTATCTATTGCCATTTCTAGCCACTGGGGGACTATAGGCAGGCTGGGGGAACTTATATTAATGTTGAAAAAAAAACTCATAAAGTGAAATGTTCATGCCATGGGACTTTTAAAAATGGAAAGCCTCCACCAGTCAGATGTTCCAGAGCAGTCTTGAAGCCGGGGTTATGCAGAATGAAATGGCAAAACTATAATCACCAGCCACCTCTAATTACTAAATAGTCCACAATCTCAGAAATATGACTTGTAAATAGTAATTAACTCTCAAACTCATGATACAATTGTTGTCTTATGTTGCCAAAAATGATGTGTGAGTGGATAGTTGTTATCCTGATGATGGTCTGGATAACTGTAATGACTTTTAGCATCTGCAAGGTTTCTATAAAAGGGTTTCTATAAGAGCTGAACAGCTAATGTGTGGAGCTAACTGGGTAACTGCAAGCAGATCTCGAATGCCAATAACAGGACAGTGACTTATCTGAGGAACTTTAACTATAGCTCAAAAATGTTGCTGCTGCCCTGAATTCCCACCAGAATCAGAGGATGCTAATGCTGAGTTACCCACAGTCAATGTTTGGTGTTTACCCTTTGAAATGTTGCTGTGACATTCAAATAGGACTGAGTCAGGGGAAGATAGTATTTGATCTTTGCCACGCCAGAATGCCTAATTTGGCATCTCAAAATACCCTCAAAGATGTTTATATAATTGTCAATCATTCAACTGTAGATAAACATAACCTCTTATAAACCTGATTTAGCAATCGATGATCGAAGATCTGAAGGTCAAATATTTACCCTTGCGTAGATTAATTTCATGATTTAATTTTTTTTATCAAATAGACCATATGTGACAATGCCTCAACCTTGTAAATGCATATAGGAAAATAATGCATGATTTCTTTTTTTATAAATAACAAAATCCAGTAACTATTTCACATTACATTTCACACTAAAGTCCCTGTTTTTTACATTAAGGGTGGGCCACAGTTTCCATTCTTGTCCAGAATAATAGTATCATTAGTTTCAATATCTCTGTGTGAGTCAGGGAGACCCTTGAGCTGTGACGGGGGGGCTCCTGCTGCCTCTCACGGACTATCAGTCTTTAATTGTAGCTTCTGACAGGGAGGTCCTTGGTAAGTGGTAACATTTAAAAGATTATTATTTTGCTCATCAAAACATATCAACATATTAAAACATCAACATATTAATTAACAATTATTAGACTGACAATCAATCACTTTATATACAAAGTGACCTCTATTACTGTAAAGTGAAAATGTACATTACCATAGTTTTTTTAAGACATTTTTATTTGTTCATTAGCATTTGAGTTGAAGGATTATCTTTCTTTTGTCAACAAATCCTAGGAAAACAATGAATGAAAATTAATAGATCATAATAACCATAGCCAAAGCCTTTGGGCAACAGACCAAACAATTGAAAATGTTATTTTATTCATTATGAGGATCATGGGCACTGTAGTTTATTTTGAGTCATACATCGTCCTGCTGCTGTAAATACTAGTGCTGCCAAAGTGTATTAATCCACGGCTGAAAATAGTCCCCAACAAACGTATTATTTAATTATTTATTTGCTGAACACTATAGTGCCCAGCTTTTATAGGACAGAGACTTTAAGAAGAAAATGAAACTATATCTTTATGGCCCATTTTTAAAAATCCATGTCTTCAGTAGGGACTAATTTATTATATAGCTGGAGCCAGCAGCCAGTTAGCTTAGCTTAGCGTCAAGACTAGAATCCAAGGGGAAATAGCAAGCCTGGCTTTATGTAAACGAATGACAAATCTGTCTAAATTGTATTAAACAAACACCATAAAATGTTTTGCTAATGAGCTTTACACCAAAAACACACCATTAATGCAATAGTCAAATTTTTCTGTACCGAAGAGGCGTGTTAACATAACATAGGTCAACATGTCACAGGAGTCACAGGACGCTGTTTAATGATTGGCTGCGGGTATAATCTTTCCGCACTTTGGTGCAAAAAGTTAAACTATCGACAACTTTTAGTTTGGGCCCACTTCACTGCAGAATCCAACAGCCGCAACACGGAGTGGGCACGGCAGGTTCTTATGGACAGTGCATGGCAGCCCGCCAAAGGTGGCACTTCGCTTTAGAGCTGCTGGTATAGTGAATTGTGTTACTTTTAGACAGCGCCAGGCTAGCTAAATTAACGGGTCGACTGAAGCTTCATATTTCCATTCAGAGTGGTATCAATCTTCTCATCCAACTCTCCACCAGAAAGAAAATGTATTTCCAAAAACGTGGAAATATTCCTTTACAAGTGAAAGGCTAACACATTGTTGGTTTTGGTCTTTTGATTGGATTTGATAAGTCTCATCCTGTAATTTTTTGACGGTTGACAGGCCATATTCTAACAGTACATCTCCCTAACTTATAGTGTATGGCGTAGACCCTTGGGTTAACAGTATGCTCCACTGTTGGATATTTCTTCCCATATCATGAAATAGACTGCAGTTATGTGCAGGCTGCATGCATTAAAATACCCATGGAGGACACGGAGCACACAGCCAGTGAGATGAATATTGAAAGCAAGTTGAATGCTGTACTCTACTATAGCAGTGGGCAGTACTGTCCATGTGCCTTTGAAATCCCTCTCCATGTTCTCTATCATTGGAATAAATCTCCCTCTGTGTTTACCACCACCTGTGGCCAAATCTCATCTGCACTTCCAAACAGAAACCAGGCATAATGGCACAGTGAGTAAGGGGAAATGGACAGAGTTGATGTGGAAAGGAGAAACTGACCTCGACTGGAACAGGAGGAGGAGGGAGACGCACGTTAATCTACCTGAGGCAGAATTTATGACTCCACACATTCGTGATGTCAGTTTGGCACCCTTCCATTTGCTTTGTAGGGTAAGACATGTATTAAATAAGAGTAGGTAAAGGGGCCATGGCGGTTATTGCTCCTTCCAGAAACATATCACTGCTCTTGTTACACAGATCTGAGCAGGTATGGGAAAGATATAACATATGAGAACAACTTCTTAGCTGTGATCCTCTGATCCTAGTGAATCAAAATAAAAAAGACTTGAAGATTAGGCGCTTCAGTCTGTGTTGCTCTTTACAGGTTGTGACAGAGACTACTGTACTAATACAGAGAACTTTTTTTCTCCCTGCTACCACATCCTGATATTAACAGGAAGTGACATGCTTGTAAAGACAATAACAGCAGTCCCCTGAAATCAGTGTCTCACTAGTACATCCACACTGAAATGAAGTGTTCACCATCAAATAATGGTTTTCTGGAAATATTCCTCCGAGTATGAAGGGTTTTAGTCAACGCTAAGCCTTTTCAAAACAATGAAAACAAACTTCACTCCCCCGCTTGAAAGCCCTGTCTCTTATAACCCATCAACCCTTACCTCCTCCTTTGCAGACCACAGCGCTCCTATACAGCAGCAGTCAATATAGTGCATGCAGCAGTAAATACATGGAATACATACGGATTACAGTGCATTACTTTTCATAGGTACAGCCTGAAATAGTATCTGATTAATTTTCTGTCATTTGATGAATCGATTAAATGACTAATCGTTGCATGCTTTAAAATGCATCCAGTGATTTCAACTGCCAAACAGAATAAAAGAGACATGCTGTGTGCATTTCTCTGTGAATTGAGTATTTTGATACTTTCACAGGGCAGTATATAACACCTTGACCTGCTTTATAATCAAAAACAGATTGAAATCTTACTTTTTACAATATGGGATCTTTAAGACAGCTGTATGATTAAAGAGTTGGTTATGTGAGGGTGCATTGAATGACGGATATTTGAGGTGTGTGTCTTCTCTTGCACTGTACTTATTCCAAATGATCTGCCCAAAATCGTATCTTTGATTCAGACTTACTCCACAAGGCAATGTCCAAAACAATACATCATGTTCTTAGAAATATCCTGAAGATTGGGTCTCTGCTGTCCTTCACTGACTATAAAACTGTTTTACAGAAATGCACTAAATGTTTTCCCTGGCTGACTGAACCCGGTTCTTGTAGATGTTCTGTTCACACAGAGCTAAGCAATGCTAACTAGTGGATTCATGTAAATGCTTGCATTGATTATAAAATATTTGCATCTAGGCCCACATGCAGACTTGGGATGTTAATTTCTTCTGTCTCAAAAGGAAAGTTGGGAGGTAACTAGCCTCTGAACAAAGCTCTTGCCCCTGTAAGGGATCAGAAACTGTCTCTGACACTATATATCCAGCCCAGTCTATAACCTACAGTACTGTAGCTTTACTCTCAGCTGAAGTCTGACCCTCACCTGTGGATTGGGTTGATGTTTTCTGCTGCTTTTACATCCCCTGACACGTGCACTTGGCTCAGACGCAATTAAGTGCTATCTCATTTTGAGCTATTGATGTGCTTGATTTATGTTTTTTATTAATCGAGTTGAATTTTTTTAAGTTTTTTTTTTTAATAAACTAAGCTTAAATATCATCAGAACATGCTGTAGGTCAAAAATAAAGAATATATAAATCTCAATTTAGTTTTTTGTTGTTTTAATAGAAAAAAAACAACAAAGAAGAATAGAGATTAAACAGTGCATGTATGCATACAGTCTCTTTTTTGCACAACAGTACAACATACTGTAATCACACTCACAAAAAATAAATGTGCATGAAAAGAAAATGCAGCAATCTTATAAATATAGGGCCTCAAAACACCTCAAAAACATATAACATAAATGCAGCAAATGATATGAGATGTTGGTTTAACATACTTGCACAAATATTCTGACAGTAAAAAATATGTTTACCCAGTGATCAGTGCCTTTTACTGTAAAGGTCTGGACTGCCATTGTAACTAACGAACATGCGTTTCACTATTATTGCCTCTGTTATTTAAAAACGGTTAGAAGTTTTCTTTCTTTTCATAATATCTATTTCTAGAAAATAAGTCTTGGGTTGTTCATTTTATAGTACTATTTGCTACCTTCTTTGATCACAAACATCACACATGGTTTGACTCTTTATGCTATGTATACTTACTTACGTACTTACAGGGATCATTGTCTCATTAATGCTTTCACTTGGCATTGTAATCATGATGAGGGGGGAGGACAAACATTTTGCCCTCTAGGAAAAGGGAGGAGTTTGACATTGGCTACCTCTGTGCTGTGCTACTCGAGGACGGAGGAGGGAGGTGGACGCATGCAGCAGTTGGGCCGTCTGACATTTTGCAGCATTGACCTGAAAATGTTCTGCTGCCTCCTTTTGTTCTTCTTGCCATGTCCCGGAGAGTCGACACCAGAGACTGACTTTCGGAAAGAGGTCTGGACAATCAGTTTCCTCTCTTGCTCCTTGATCTTGCACTGCAAGTGGCTCTGAATTGCAAAACCAAGGGATTCTGGGTCCACAGAAGCACCGTAGACCTCCCAAGTCATCCCTTGTTCATCCCAGACAACATCATGGACCCCCTTTTCTTTCTGCTTCTGGTCGTCATCTTTATCCTTTCTCTCTGGTTCTATCTTCTGTTTGCCTGACTTTTTCTCCTTCTTCTGGGCTTTACCCCCTCCTTTGGCCTTTTGTTTTGGACTTTCAGCCTTTTTTTCAGTTACAGCTGGCTTTGATGTGGTGTTTGTTGCTGTTGTTGTTGGCAGGGCCTTGCTGGGTCCGGTTGTAACAGTAACCTTAGACAGTGCAGCATTTTTACTGTCAACACATCCAGACTTGGTAGCACCGGCTGTCTCTGGGGCTGTTACTGATTTGAGAGAGGGAGCTTCAGCAGGGGCTGTTTTGACTGAAGATTTCTGAACTCCGGTTTTAACCTGGTAGTCGCCTGTCTTTTCTGCCTCCTTGGGAATGCTATGTTCAATGTTGATTTGATAAACTGGCTGGGTGTTGCACAGAGTTGCCCCGGATTCTTTAGGCTTTGCTCCGAGCCTTTTGTCTTGCTGCTGGGACAATGTTTCTGAGTGGGAAACCACGCCAGCATTTTGATTGGGGCACATCTCCGCCTCAACAGTGAGTCTCTCTGACCTCGGATCAGTAGAGGCGGATGTAGAACTCATGCTCATCTGATGTAGTGCCACACCCCTGTCCTCCTGGTATACTACTGCCAGGCTCAGCGTGGCCTCCCTGGGGACTGCACCATCGCTCGGCCTGCGAGGCACGGCAAAAGGCAGCAGGCTCGGACTTGTGGCCACAGCCTTACTGCACATGTTCGCTACCGCCTGAACCTCCATATCATGACACTGCCTGACTGGAGTGGATGACAGGGATAAGGTCATCGTTGAAGCCTCCTTAAACAGCTTGCAGTGCTGCTGCCCTTCATGGACAGCTGTGTTAGTCTTGCTGCCTTCCTCAGACACCTGCCCATCTGCCGGCATGTTTTGTGTAGCCTGGGGCGGAGTGGAGGGGTCTTTCTGTGAAGACACTGGCTCATGTTTATCTGAGGAGACTGTAGGTTTCTTTACTGGTGGCAAATCCTTCTTTGGAAGCGTTGAACATGAAATCTTATTTGTAGACTCGGCCTCTGCATCTTTGCTCATAGACGGAGGTGTAGTGCCGCTAAGAGGAGCTGCAGTAGTTTCCTTGCTTTGATTAGGTTTGGGAGTCTCTTGCAGATTTACAGAGCTTTGTGAGCATCTACGACTATGATCAGGCTCTTGATATTTCTGTGGTTCAGCTGTGTCCTTGTTTTTGGGAGATAAAATAATCCCTTTATTATCCTGTTGTGGTTCAGATGTTGTATGCCTTTTTTCACAGGCATTAAGATTTTTATTATTTGGAGAAACATTTTTATTACTGTCCTCTCGTGCTGCGGCTTTGGCTGAGGATGTCAGCTTTGCACACTTCTCCTCTGCTGCACTTGGCCCCTTTATTCTGCAGGCATTGGTCTGCATGTCGACCTTTGACGCTGAAAGAGCAGACAACACATCGGCCTTACAGATATCCTTTTCATTAGCCAGGCTTAACATTTTCACATTAGCGTTAGAATCCCTCTGGTCACCTCCTGCATCACCCACACTTTGGCCTGTCAGAGACTGGTCTTGCATCAGTTGGTCTCCACCTGTCACAAGCTCAGACTTTGTCTGGTTATCATTAGTTGGTACTGGTTTGTCTGACACAATGCTGTTAACTGGTTCACCCCCCTTGGAAGCAGTTTTTTGGGTGGTGTTAGCTGGAGAATTAGTCAGAGATGAGTTATCCTGTTTGTGGTCAGGAGATGTGTGGGTGGGTTTTGGACAGACATGAGAGAGTTTGAGGTTGGGCTCTTTAGCCCAGTTGGCATTAGGCTCCTTATTGCCCAGTGTATCCACTACAGCCAGCTGAGGCACCATCTGGACGGTCACTGTTCTTTTGGGGTTAGTTCCCATGCCGGATTTACTGTTCCTGTCCTTAAATATTGTCGTAATCCAAAGATGGAAACAGATGTGCAAAATCAGTCACTTTGTGTGATTCCCTAAAAGAGGAAAATAGAAATAGACTTAGTTTGTTTTTAATGATTGAGCTTCACTTTTTATTAACTGGACTCTTGATTTATACAAAAAATAATCAGACCAGACTTACATAGGCCTCGCAGTCCAGGCCAAGATGAGCATTATGTAAATTAGCCATTCCAGTTTGTTTCTTTGAACAGTCATTTACATGCTTTTACATAATCAGTGTTCAATAAAGTGAAAGCACCAGACAATGACTGTTTTGACTACTGTTCTGAATTAAGATTAATGCGACTCCAAGCCTACAGATCTAATTAACCATAGCATAAAATTATACTCTATGTCCAAATCATAATTATGTGAAATGTAAATAACAAGCTATATTTCTTTAAACAGTGATGTTGATTGATGACAGTTACTTTAAGTGTTACTTAAAAAATAATCCCTAAAGAACATGCAGAAATGCTGTGTCAGACTAAAGAAAAGAAAAGTTTACAAACTTGCAAGTAAAGTAAGCAAAGTGCAGAAATAAGACTTTGACCTAATGTAGGCTAAAAGTGCTTACAGATAAGGACATGATGTTTCTGATTAAAAACTGTATATGTTTTACATTCAGTGGACATTTACTGGAACCATTAGTCGTGTCTGGTTCGAGAAACAAATTAGTTATATGTTTGCTTGGCAATATCATGCAGTTTCCAACAATTCTCAGGTTGAACTCCCATTTTCTGTCAAGCTACGTTTATGAAATATAAACAGAAAAGGTTTGTAAGCCTAAAATAACGAGCCTTTAGGTCGTCTTTTATCTAATTAATCCAGCATACATTCGGTTTCACAAATGTCTTCACCTGAGACCTGACAAATAACTCCACCTCAGTCTGTGTCCTGAGTGTCAAAGCATCTGAGCCAATTCTGCAAGTAATGTGCCAGTACTCAGCAGATGTCTGAGATATCTGATCATTTGGTGTCAAATGAATTGCACTGTGAGTAAGACTTTAATCATACAAAACAGCCTACAGACTTCATCAAAAGAGGAGGAAGAACATCTGATTGATAATTCAGTGGTCCACAGGGAGCATGTTGGCCATTTCCATTTTTCTGACATTACTGATGAGAATTCATTCTGCATAATGTGCAGCACATATCACTGAAAAATGGTTATACCCATGCCATTTCTTTTCAGCTATTCCCCTTTCTCACAACAATAAGCATCTCTACAACAAACATAATAGATTTTGTTTTTTTAGAGATCAGGTATTTATGTCTACATACATTACTCAAGGATGCAGTATCTCTTAATGGACTTGTTAATCTAAAAGAGTCACTGCTAAGTGTGACTTGAATAAAATAGAATAGTAGGTTAGTGTTTTGGGTCATGGACAGGTGTAGCCCATTTGTTTATGCTATTCCACTACGCATCTGCCGTCTGTTGTCAAAGTGCAACTGTTTATGGAAAGCACAATACTGTCTGTAATTAGATATTCAACAATTAAAAATCCATGGTGTCTTTTGCCTGCAGCAGTTTAGAGAGACAGCGTGTCCAGAATGTGAATTCATGCACAACGTTACATACATTAAAGTGATGCACACGACCTTTTCGGGCCAATTATGACATATGTCATGTAGCCTACATTTGCAGCTCTGTCCCACCCCAATATCAAAGAGGCCACTGAGATGTGCTTATTTGATATGACCTTGCGGACAAATTCAACATCTGACACGAAGGCAACAACAGTCTAATGAGAAGAAGAGGGTGGCTTACCTTGAGATACGCTTTATGTCCCGTTCCTTAAGGTGCCGTACGCGTCCGTATCAGTGAGATGAGGCTAAACCCTAGAAATGAATATAGAAACCCAGTCCTAAATGTGACACCAAGACACGCCTTCCGCCAGAATATAGGTCTTTAAAAAGGTATTGATCCGCCACAGCGAAGTGCAAAATGTAAGCCCCCTGACTGACTGACAGACCGTGCGCAATGAGTCACTGCGGTCCGACTGATGGATGCTGCCTCACTGAGCTCTTTATTAGCTTTGCCTCATGCTTAGAAAAAGTGGACCGTTCACAATGGACCTCTCACGGTGAGTGAGTGAGTGAGTGAGTGTGTGTGTGTGTGTGTGTGTGTGTGTGTGTGTGTGTGTGTGTGTGTGTGTGTGTGTGTGTGTGTGTGTGTGTGTGTGTGTGTCATCCCAGACTGAACTGGCTCAGCGCAGGCAACGTGGTGCAACAAATAAATGAATGGATGAAATGGGGGATAAGGTGAGAATGGAGGCAGTGCTGTATAATCCGTAGGCATCCATAGGAGCATCACTTGCATTTGCAATTGATTAAGTAGATAATAGCAGCATCATGTGCGTGCTGAGGCACAGTTAATTTCCAAGAGGTTGTGTTCCATTTATTTTAGTGCATCTGTTTGCATCATTTATGTATGGATATTATGAGAATAGTATGTGTGTTGTGTGCTTTATGCTATATGTCTGTTGGAAGGGGTGCATTAAGGAATATCAGGTCTGAGTAGAATCGGGTAGCCTATAGGCCTACCTTTAGATTACAACTGCACTTTGAAAATGAAGACATTTTATTAGGTTTGCTAAATAAATCAATTTTATAATCAGGACATTTATTGTAAACAAGGCATAGTATCTTGATTAGATGCAGCTATTTTAGTTCAGCTAACTTTCATGTGAATCTGATCCAAATATTTGGAATTATTCTGGATGACAGAACAGCTGCTAAAAAAAAAGACGTTATGAGGAGAAAAAGGTTTGAAAAAGTCATTACCAGATATTGTAAATAAGTTTTGGTGGAGTAGTAATATGCATTTCCTGCTTTACCACATCAAAGAAAATGTGTTTCTAATATGTGGTTGACAGTGACATGTCTGGAGTGGTAGCTCCTAAACTGGCACAGCATTTCAACGCACAGCATATTATCATATCATAAAAGACAATTAGAAGGACATCTCTCTCTACATACAGTATGTGTATTAGATAACAATTGGTTCTCTTCAGGTGTGCACTGTGTGTCTTAGTCAGTGTGTTTTATTGAGACTTTACTGACAAGAAAAAACCCAAACCTGCTCATTGCCATTCTCCACATGCCATTCTCCACCTGTCCACCAGACTCTCTCATCCACCCGCTCACCTGTTGTGTCTGCCCAACAGTATATTAACCGGCTCATTTCCTCTCATTCCGTCAGATTGTCAAAAAGTTTCTTTGTTGGTTCTTGTCGATAGCACTCAAGCCTCTACCCTGTAACTTGTACCACCATGATAAATTATCCTTTGCCTGTGAAATCAGGCAAACCATGTCATCATTTTCAATATATGTTGGTAAATGTGTTTTGTCCTTTTACTTGCATATTGTATACTTGTATCTATATATTGTTATTTATGTTTTGTTTTTGTTGCCTGCTTATGGACTGCAGATGTAAATTAGCATTTTTTTTTGTTAACTCCAGCATTACATCTTTCATTTTTATACTGATGTTCATTAACGTGCCCTGTCCCTCTCGAATATTTGAATAAATAAATACAAATTGGAATATCTAATCCACAAACTGATGATTCTCTCCTTAACCTCTTTATATAAGTTTGACTCTTTGGACAGGCCTCCTGGTTTTGACCCCTGTCATATGATACATTAAGCTTGTGTACCTCTATTTTGAAATTAAATTCATTCATGTCTACTCAATTGTCTGCATATGGATCCTTTTTCTTGACAGTACTCTAAAACCACACATGACATCAGAAAACAATAATTATCATTTTTGTAAAAGAGGTTCTTACAAAATGTCATCCTGCCAGAAGGGACAATGGATCAGTTAAGGCTTGTGGGTTGTTTTGGATACCATCAAACAAACTATTTTGTCATTCATTTGCAGGACTGGTCAAAAATATTGTACTTACTTGTACCCTAGGAGGACCTGTCCTTTGGTTTTTTCTTCAGAAACTGTGGTGGTTTGATCGTCCTATCAATCACATCATCCCTGGCCAACCCTGAACACCCGAAGGAAATGCCCCTGTATGTGTACAAGTGAGTAAACAGCATTCAAAGTGTCTTTTAATTACACCTTTGATTATTTTTCACCTAACCCGGATAGACGCTTAAGTGGTTAGGCTACTTTGGGGATTCAGTTTTCAAATAGGTCTGAGAAAAGTGCTCATCTTGGAATGCAGTAATTGTAAGGGACCTCCTGCCTTTAAAAGCCCAGAGGGACTGATTAGGTGAGAAGGTAGACCATGACTTAATTACAGTGTACCACTGTGAGCGGATTCATTGTTGACATGCCAGACTTGTGCTTTGGGATAAGGATGTATGTGCAACCTGTTTGGATGGTCTGTTGCAACAGTGGCTTAAAATTATGATACAGTAAGTGTAAAACTCTATATCGATGGTATCTGTATGTAATAATGGAGCCAATCGATTGGTGCAGTTCAGATAGACTTGATCAGTTTCATCTAACACGGTTTTATTGTGGATATGGCACCATCTTGTGGTTAAATTAGAAAGGCAGATTATTGGCCATGAGTTGAAATCAACCTAATCTGCAGACTATATAATTTCTAGAGCTATATCTTGATCTGATATCTAGATAATGCTTAAAATACATTATTTGAACATATTTGAATTATTCTGTATTTCTCTGTAGTTGTGACGCCATGTGAAGCACATTCCATGCAGTGCAAACAGCAGTAATATACGGTTTGGACAGTAGATGGCGTTTGAAAACAGAGACTGAAAGAATGGCGTGTGCTATATTCACAGACGTCATGTACATTAGCAGCTTCAAAATATTCAACCCAAGTTTCTCGGAGTGTGTCCACTATTTCTGCGAGAAATTGCAAAATATAAGCTCTCCAAAAAGTTTACAATAATGAAAAATTAACGGTTGAATATATATGTGCATGCCACCTCGTCACTTTCCTAGGTGCGTGTTACTACATGTATGTCAGCGACTGTGTCTGGTCAGTACCTGAACGTATCAGTGCCAGACCGTTGTCAAGAGAACCGTTGCTAACCTTAACTTACCACGCAGCGTGAGTGAAGATACGTACATATCTTTGTCTCTGTAGACCTTAACAGTAGGGTAAGATTAACTTCATCTTCTTGCTCATCGTAAATAATATCATGTACACCGATGCTTCGGACGCAACTTAATTTAGGGTGATCTTAGCTAACGTTGGCTAACAGTTCGGCGAATACAATGACAACCTGTTGTCTGAACCATCTGGTCTGAACCTGTCATCTAGCTAGCTAGGTAGTTAGCTTAGTTATTTTATTAAAAACTGATGTAACTAGCTACCAGATTGCTAACATGAGGACAGAAGGCTTGCTAAAGCGCTACTAAACTCGCCAAATATTTGTACCTTAACTGAATGGTCACGTTTGTCTGAAGTTAACGTTAGCTGCATTACAGCTAATGCTATCTAACGCTAGCACAATGCTATTGTTTTAAATGTTTGCCAGCCTCCTCCAGTTACGTCAGCTAGCCGTTTCTTTCACATTAACATGATCTAGTCTTATTGTAGTTTATATGTTGGTATTTTAAAGGTGGCGTACGGTCAGCTGATCATCTCATATGGAATAATGAATTAGCTCATTTGAAAGCAGAATATTGTCAACAACTCCGAACAGTGGCCATTGTCATTGTGACATAGACACTAACAGTTATGGCTATAGTGTTTCTGTCTCTTTCATAATAATTACATCGTGGTAAGTATTGTTAGGAGTGGTGGAAAGTAAGAAGCTACGTTTACTAAAATACAGTTTGTAGTGGATGTACTTTACTTGAGTAACGTTATTTACATTTTATGCTACTTTGTGTACTGTATATCAGATTAGTCAACTCTCTGGAGTTGGCAGATTCAAATGTCTGGATTAAAACGTCTTGGCAACTTCTTCTACTCCACTACATTTTAAAGAATTAATTCGTTGTTATAAATTACTTTGCAGATTAATATTTGTCATACCAAACATAGGCCTATGATCAGCTTGTTAAGTGTGATGCCTTCAAAATGTCTATCTGTACAAAAAGTAGATCACATTTAGAGCTGTAACAATTAGTCAATTAATAGATTAGTTAAATTACAGAAAGTTTATTGGCAACTGGCTAAATAATTGTTTAGGTAATCATTTAAGTAAACATGCCAAATATTCCAGGGTTTTGTTGTTTGTTTTACCGTTACCTTGTCTCGCATTACTGTAAGTGTACTGTAAATACTGTAAGTATTTTTGGGTGTTGGACTGTAGTTTGGATAAAACAAGACCTGATGACATGGGCCTTTAAGAAATTATTTTTCTCTCTCTCTCTATATATATATATTATATATTTTTTTTTTTATTGTTTTGTGATGTAGACCGAATGCTTTTAATAAATAAATAAATCAGCAGATTATTAGATAATGAAAATAACTGGTAGTTGCAGCCCTAATAAAATCAGCTCCATCTTGACCAGCTACAACATTAAAAAAACCTACTTGCATTTTGAAATTTGAGTACTTAATGAAATTTGATGGTATGACTTTTACTTGAGTATTTTTGTATACAGTAGTGGTAGTATTTGTACTAAGTACTTCCTCCAACCATGCCAGTTTAACTCTTCATTTGCTCTGATCACATGTTTATACTGCCAAGTAGTTTGCTGATTGAAAGCCTGCCAGGACATTTCTTGCACCCTAGAATATAAATCAAAGGGTGTCAATTACCCCTGATGCAGGAAAGCTGAGTGGAAAATGTCTGCTTGTCTGAGTCAGATTTTTCTGCTTGAATTCCCATTGGTCAATGTCTTTTCTCTGTCCATGTTGTAGAAGATGCTGGGGTATATCTGGCAGTATGTCTACACATCCTTCCTGAGATACTGGCTGAAGTGGTTCATCAGACAGGCAACAGGGAAATGTGAGCTGCAGAGAATATGCTCCAACTACAAGCCTGGGGCAACAAGGACAACAAAAGCAGGTGAATTAAATCGTCTTGAATCTGGTGTGACTTTTTTTCCTGCTCATTTTACATTATATCAATCTACCTTTTGTGTCCTGTTGTAGAATATTCTCTCCGGTCATCAAAGAACAAGGTAAAGATTATTATTTTTTTAATTAAATATCTTTTTTTGTTAAGATGATCAGTTTAGGCTCTGGGGATTTGAAAATGTAATGAACATTTTTCATTGTTTGCATTTTATTGACTAGATGATAAATCCACTCACCTTATTAAAAGAACCACATAAGTTAATTTATAATTGAAGTAGTTATTAGTTGTAGATGCACAAAGGGGATTTTCCATCACAAAATACAAGAAAAACATAAGTACAGAAAGAGGAAAGGAAATAAAATGTAATTATAGGCTACACATGCTGTATAGACATAACCATAAATGTTGAAAAATAGGCGACACTGCTGAACTACTGACCTGTTCATTATCTGTTCGGCTGTTGTATGTGAGAACTCCAATAAACACATATCCTGCGAGCTTAATCAGTGCTTATCTTCCAATACACTTGCCCAGCTAAGATGAATTGACTCTATAGGTCATTTATTGCTAGGTAAGCATTTTCAAACAGTCCATTCAATGTAGAAACAGAAGTGCTTTGTCATCTTTTTCGTTGTTTCTGAGGTTGACTTTGAAAGGTATTTTTTACCTGTTGCTGACAACATCATAGATTATATAGCAGCAACTGTGCCAGTTTTTCTGTCTGGTCGCTCGCTGTATCATTACTTCTGTGTGTCTAGTCCCTCCTCTCCTGTGCTTTCCTTCTCTGTAGGTTTTAAGAGAAGCTTTGGGAACCAACAAGGTTAAATTAGAGCAATGTGTGGATCAAATTATGAAAGAGAAGAACATCAAACCCCAGAAACATCCACTGTAAGGTTACTTCTTATGTTATTTTGAGGTTGCTTGTCACCAGCAATGATTTAATTTCCAAATCATAAAATGTGTAGTGCAAGGGTAATTTTTAAATCAGTGTATTAACTATTTGTTTAATCTCTCCCTATCTGAGTAGGTTCAAAGAGAGCCTACACATCTGTCTGTTACAGATAACAGGAATCAGCAGCCTGTATATATCCGTGGAAGACTTGAGAAAGGAAGTCTTCAACTCTGAGAACCAAGATCACGAGGCCATGCTTTTGAAGGTGTGTGTTCCTGCTTTTGGATCCAGTTGTCTATTTGTTTTAGCCACATGCTTACTTATCCGCACAATGGGCGCCCGGATAGCTCAGTTGGTAGAGCGAGCGTCCATATAAAAAGGTTTACTCCTCAACGCAGCGGGCCTGGGTTCGGCTCCAACCAGCGGCCCTTTGTTGCATGTCATTGTCCTGTCTCTCTCTCCCCTTTCATGTGTTCAGCTGTCCTGTCAAAGGCCTAAAAATGCCAAAAGAAATCTTATCCGCACAACAAGTATGTCCAAAGCATGTCTGAATCAGTCTTAGTGGATTTTTATTTGACAGACACATACTTTTTAAATAATTTAATTACATTAACTAACATAGAGCAGTTGAGGCCTTAGGAGAAACCACTTGTTTTTCTTTCTTTTTTATTAAATTGAGTTAAACAGCACAATAAAATGGCATGATTTAGGTTACAGTGTAGAAAGCGTTGAGTAGCAATGACAATCAAATTGTGTAACCCCAGAAATATTTGTACTCTCAGCTGTGGGACCTGTTGATGCCAACAGTCAAACTGGAGTCAAGGATAACTAAACAGTGGGGAGACATTGGATTCCAAGGAGATGACCCCAAGACTGATTTCAGAGGAATGGGCATGCTGGGCCTTATCAACCTTGTGTGAGTCGATGAATAACAATGACACATTAATGGATGTTAAAACTTAAAGTTGAAATATATATTCACATCACCATCTATATATTCTATTTGCCATATTTAGAACCATACACTTGGAAAAAGCGGCACTGTCAGCCTTGTTGGATCCATGTCTAAAAAATGCGGGAACATATACAGTGAGGCTTTACAGATCCCTGTAAAGGATTTATCTGTGTATGTCATGCATGTATGTTAACGCCTCGCAGTGTAGTAGCCTATATTGTAACATGCTGCGCAAATTAGTATTGCTCTCTTATAACACTGTCGGATTCACGATGGACAGTATTTCTTAAAAGAATCAACATCTTTTCAGCAGTACCAGAGATATTTTATATTCCATTCATTTTTCTGCCTTGTCAAAACCTCGCGCCTACAATACCCACAACGCAACTCGACGACAACAGTACAGTCAGAGATTCGGGAGTGTTATGTTAGCAGCAGCTAATGTAGCCTCGAGCCGCCAATTGATGCATCACTCGCAATTCATCAGACTTCATGCAGCTCCTTCTGAAGCCACAAAAGGCTTTATACAACCGTTTTCATATAGGCAGTGCTTCCTGTAAAGCCTAAAAACAGACTTTGATTTGTAAAATCGAGTTTACCTTCAGATTGTTACCATTTTTGCCAGGGAGTACGAGATTACTGGTAAACATGATCTCATTTGTAGATTAAACTAGCAAGTACAAGCAAAGTATAAGACTGTTTCACAGTAAATAATATATATATATTCAAATGTTTGTTAGTTTTTTCAGTGAAAACTACACAGAGGAAGCCCGCCAGGTGTTGTCTCATGCAAACCATCCTAAACTAGGGTAAGTGACATTCATACATGTCCAGTATTACCATCTGTGTGTGTGTCAGTATTGTGTCAAAGGTTTTATCTTCCTAAAAATCATTCGCCTTCCCCTTCAAAGTGTACAGTCACTTTTGGCGTGCATAATTTATACTAATTTGTATTCCTCATATTTCAGATATTCATATGCGATCGTTGGGATCAACTTGACAGAGATGGCATACAGCCTACTGAAGAGTGGTGCTTTGAAACCCCATTTCTACAATACAGTACCGGGAACACCTGAGCTGCGGCATTTTCATCAGCTATACTGTGAGTACAAAAATCACAGTTCTATTCTTCAACATCTGATTCCTTCCATCTGCTAGAAAAATACAAAACTAAACTTTGTAGTAGAAAGTAGTAGAAATTTTGTCTATTTTTGTTATTACATATACTTTTCTAAAATGTGTGTGTATCTTCTCTTCTAGGTTATCTGGCTTATGAATTTGATAAATTCTGGGTGGCAGAAGAACCAGAAAGCATCATGCAGTTCAACCAGTACAGAGAAAAATTCCATAACTTAGTGAAGACACACCTGCAGGACCCTGATGTAACGCTGACTGTCTGTTCTAAAAACTAATATTCAGAAACATTCCCTCACCCCTCTGTGGCCCCTGAAGTTGTTTAATCTGGTAAACTGGTCGTAACTCAAATATTTGGACAAATAAATACTTTTATATATTTGGTTCTGTGATTCATTAGTCACACTCTATTCATTTGATTTCAGCGGGAGTTAAGGGTTTTTAAATCAAGCACAAAACTGACACCCTATACCTCAAAAATGTCCATTCCAGTGTTTAATTAACCTTTGTAAAGGGGAAATGAGAGCTGCTGCAGAGGACTGTAGAGATAATGGTCTGTTGCAGTTCAAAGACAGTTAGTGAAAAATGGTGATCAACTGCCATATTTGTAGCAGTCTTGTTTGTATTTATGTGACCAAGACCTATGTGTTGTAACTTCTCCCGCTCAGGACTTGATTTTTATGTTCAATGACAATAGCTAAATTTGTGCACAGTTTAATGTGTCCCT
Organism: Percina caprodes; assembly: GCA_013375575.1. NCBI lineage: Eukaryota > Metazoa > Chordata > Actinopteri > Perciformes > Percidae > Percina > Percina caprodes. The sequence continues at coordinate 969,443 of JABXJD010000151.1, forward strand.
GTTGATGCCATCATTATTCTGTAATATAGGTCATGTGGAACTCAAAATGCTTATTTGCCTTTGTATGTCTGAAGACTGCCTTTTTCGTACTGGTTGTTTTTTACGCTGTGGATTGCTTTCGAGGAAGGTATGTAATTATTAACACATCTGACTCAAAGTTAATAAATACACATTTTAAGGTTTTTACATGTGTTTCTTGTGGTGGACGTGATAGCACACGTTAATGAGCAAGGACAGTCTTTAAAAACAAGCCGCATATTGACATTTTATGGGCATTTGTATTATTAAAAAGGTGCACTGCCATTTATACATCCTCAACTGTATAAATGGCCGATTTACATTACAGTACAAACTCAGCTTCCCAAGGGAGGTTAACAACAACCTAGTTTTCGCACCATTCACTCATGAAATTTCAAATGGGTTTATTATGAAAAATCATAAATATTAAGATAGAACTGAATTTCATTGTACATCAGTTCATAACATCAAATACACTTAACTCCAACATTCCTTTTTCAACAAATTCTCTTGTCACCACAAGACAAAAAGAATAAAAGTAAAATATGAATTGATATTTCTTCAGCGATGTTCCAACCCAATGGCGGTTCAGATTTTTCAAATTTTGAAATGGGAATCTCAATTTCTGTCCTCAATCCTCTTCTTTGTAACCATCATGGCTCTCTTGATTTGTTCAAATGAGACAAACATCACAACATTCCACGATCCCAACCTCAGAAATGAGGGAACAAATCTACAGGAAAAAGAAAATGAAAAGCTAAAGCAGGGCCACAAATGCAGCATTGCTTAAAACATTTTTATCAAAATTACCTCACATGCAAAATTTCCTAAACAAAAGTGTGTGCAGGGTCAGAGAGGAGGGGCTCACCCTTTGTAGAAAGCCGTCGGCCCCTCTTTAGTCAACATGGTCCAGGCACAGTTGATAGCACTCTTGTATTGGCCCGGGGGTGAGTTCATGTATCTAGTTTTCACCACATCCACTGGGGAAGCTATCACCGTGGTGACAAAGCCGGCACCAAACGCAGATACAAAGTGGCAAGGCAGATTGTCTGTGGAGAAAAGATGATTGTGAACAAAACAAGTGAAGGGTATGAATAAGAGTAGATTAAATGTTGTATTAACTACTGTATTAACAGCACTGTGAAGTGAAAATACACCATGTTCTGTACCAGCACATGCTGTTATCAGCTGTTATCAACTGTGGTGGAGTTGAAGGGATGAGAGGGCGTGTGAATTTCTAACCCAATCAGCTGCTGTGTGTGTGTGTGTGTGTGTGTGTGTGTAACCCAGGCATTCATGCTTGAGCTCTCTCTCACCTGACATCAGGTTGTGTTTAAGGATGGCCTCTTTGATCAGGTCGTATGTGACCAGCTCTGTGCAGTTGACGAGCGCATTTCTTGTGATGTTGGGTAGTGTGCCTGAAGAAGCCAGGCAATAATAATAATAATAATAATAATAATAATAATAATAATAATAATAATAATGTATAAAGATTTATAAAGAGTAACTTATTTTAAAGCATGCTTCCTAAACGGCACCTTTCCAGAGTCCACGTATGCCCTCATTCTGGAAGATGTGTTTGTAGGCTTGCATTGTGCCACTGTACCGACGAGCCACACCATCCAGGTTCATCTGAGCTTGGAATCGAACCTTGACCACATCAGTGGGTTGTGCACAAGACACCGCCATGGCGCCTGTTGTGCAGCCAGCCAGAATACGTACCAGTACACCAGGATCTGGAAACGAATAGACAGAAACAACCCATGGTGAGATAGGTATTTGAACACCCTGCTATTTTGCAAGTTCTCCCACTTAGAAATCATGGAGGGGTCTGAAATTCTTTTAACTATTTGTATGATACAGCTGCAAATAAGTATTTGAACACCTGAGAAAATCAATGTTAATATTTGGTACAACAGCCTTTGTTTGCAGTTCCAGAGGTCAAACGTTTCCTGTAGTTTTTCACCAGGTTTGCACACACTGCAGAAGGGATTTTGGCCCACTCCTCCACACAGATCTTCTCTAGATCGGTCAGGTTTCTGGGCTGTCGCTGAGAAACACGGAGTTTGAGCTCCCTCCAAAGATTCTCTATTGGGTTTAGGTCTGGAGACTGGCTAGGCCACGCCAGAACCTTGATCTGCTTCTTACAGAGCCCCTCCTTGGTTATCCTGGCTGTGTGCTTCGGGTCATTGTCATGTTGGAAGACCCAACCTCGACCCATCTTCAATGCTCTAACTGAGGGAAGGAGGTTGTTCCCCAAAATCTCTCAATACATGGCCCCGGTCATCCTCTCCTTAATACAGGGCAGTCGCCCTGTCCCATGTGCAGAAAACACCCCCAAAGCATGATGCTACCACCCCCATGCTTCACAGTAGGGATGGTGTTCTTGGGATGGTACTCATCATTCTTCTTCCTCCAAACACAGTTAGTGGAATTATGACCAAAAAGTTCTATTTTGGTCTCATCTGACCACATGACTTCCTCCCATGACTCCTCTGGATCATCCAAATGGTCATTGGCAAACTTAAGACGGGCCTTGACATGTGCTGCTTTAAGCAGGGGAACCTTCCGTGCCATGCATGATTTCAGACCATGACGTCTTAGTGTATTACCAACAGTAACCTTGGAAACGGTGGTCCCAGCTCTTTTCACGTCATGGACCAGTTCCTCCCGTGTAGTTCTGGGCTGATTTCTCACCTTTCTTAGGATCATTGAGACCCCCCGAGGTGAGATCCTGCATGGAGCCCCAGTCCGAGGGAGATTGACAGTCATGTTTAGCTTCTTCCATTTTCTAATGATTGCTCCAACAGTGGACCTTTTTCACCAAGTTGCTTTGTCTTTGGACAGCTCTTTGGTCTTGGCCATGTTAGTAGTTGGATTCTTACTGATTGGATGGGGTGGACAGGTGTCTTTATGCAGCTAATGACCTCAAACAGGTGCATCTAATTTAGGATAATAAATGGAGTGGAGGTGGACATTTTGAAGGCAGACTAACAGGTCTTTGAGGGTCAGAATTCTAGCTGATAGACTGATAGATTTTTTTTTTTTAAGATTATGTCTCTCACAGTGGACATGCACCTACGATGACGATTTCAGACCCCTCCATGATTTCTAAGTGGGAGAACTTGCAAAATAGCAAGGTGTACTTATTTTCCTCACTGTATACACACACACACACACACACACACACACACACACACACATATATATACATACATACATACATACATACATACACACACACACATATACATACACACACATATATGTATTCACATACACACACACACGTGAATATCTATAGAATTGAGTCAATTCTCAATTAAAACATCAGTGTCACTGCCCTCAGATCTTCACACAGCACACTATGCCCTAAACTCTTATTACACCAAATATCAAAGTCAAAGTCAAAGTCAGCTTTATTGTCAATTATATATTGACTTAATATTACATGTTGTGTACTCTAGTTACTTGGTATTGTAATTGCATCCCAACATTAATATTCTGCTGCTGTTACTTAATATATTGTACATACAGAATCTGTTGTATTTCTGTCAGTGCTGGATAAGTGATCCCTCCATTGTTGCTTTTCCTCAGGTTTCTAACCCCCCCGAAGATTTTTCTAAAGGATTTTTATTCTTAAAAAAGCGTTTTGTACAGATTGTAAAAAGCCCTCTGGAACAAATTAGTCAGTTTTATTAATCAAGCCCAAAAATAACTATATACTTTAAATTATTTAGAAATATCTAATTAAAAGAAACCCTGCATGTACTTCAAAAGTAACCACTTACTGTCTTTGCCACCAGTGTAGAAATCTTTGACGTTGTCGTAGAGACCGATTCTGATGGAGGCAAAGCACACTTGCCTCTGCAGCCCCGCTACCAGCCCATTGTACAGAGACCTGGGCCCCTCTGTGCGGATCATGGTGCTGATAGTCCCAAACACCCCTCTGTAGCGGATGCCTTCCACTCCCTTCATCTCTCCCTGAATCTGGGATCACATATTGTAAACAAAGCTAAAACCAGATTTATAGAATGAAAGTAAAAAACCTTTAGCCTAAATGTTGTTGAAGTGTTAATGAGTGGAATTGACTTTTGGGGAAAATGAGGTAGACAAAGTCTACAGTCAAGCTTTAGCAACATTAGTAGCTAAGGATCCCAATATAATAGATGCATTGCAGCAAATGTTTAAGAAAACAAGTTTTATGGAACTGAACACATACCTGTAGTCTGACTTTGGCTGTGTCCAGAGGAAATGTGATAAGGTCAGCTACACAGGCTGCAGCACCAGCACTCGCCATCTTCACCCCAAGTGGAGGGGGAACATCTGAGGGTTTAAGTCCCACCATGTTTCCTAATCCTGGGCTTACAGGTATGCACAAACACACTGACACATAAGGAGAAAACCACCATATATACATTAACCTCAATAATACTAATCATTCATCTTTGCAATTGAAAGGTTAATGATTTTATTTTTATGAGCAAACAATTAAAGTGTAGATTGATGATAAAAACATTAAACAAACTTACGTTGTTTGTCTAAAATGTAAGGTTCCTTTTGATCCTCAGTTTGTTATCGGCCAGGATTTGATTGGCCAGATTATAATCCGTAAAGGGTGCCACTCTGCAGGAAGGAAAGCTGTATTTTTGGCTCTGTATTTATATATGATCTGGCTGTCTTTTTACGACATCTTCAGAGAGGCGTTCCTGTGTACTCCAGTACGCATGAGTCAAATCAAAGTCCACAGTCTGTCAGAAAGTCAATGTTCAATTTACCCCAGTGTGCAGGCACATTTCACAAAAACAACTATTTTCTTCCCCCATTCTGTGACAGTATAGCCAGTATCCTTTCCTCTTCAGGTGTTGAATATTTCCAAAAGTGTCTTCTGCCTTCAGATATAATCAACACTATAGCCATGTTCACATTCAGTACTATAAGTAGATTTTTATTGTCCTGTATTGTCCATTAATATTAAGTAATTATTCACTTTATTGGACCATGTGTCTGTGCACTTAACAGACATAATAAAGCACTATCAGATGCCAGCCAGTGACAGAACCGCTCACTCACTTTGCCCTTTCACTGTTGTAGTAGCATCATTGTATCATACAGCATTTGGTCATTTGTGGGTTATAAAACCTATTATACCCTGGTTCTAACAAATACGTTTCACATTTTTGTAAGAGAGGACCCCATTTTTTTTTTTTTTTGGGTGAAGAGTAGGGACATAAACCATTGACGTGCGGTTCATGACGGATCAGATAAGAACTTTGCGTCACACCATGTTGCCTCCAAACAGTTTGGCAGTGAAGATGCCCGTTTCACAATACTTTACCCTGAACCCAACCTGTATGTAGCCTCTCTAACAGTATAGAAATTATGTGAAAATCCGATTTTGGGATGAAGAAAACGGTAAGAAAATGTGATCTTATTCCCACAAAAGTTCGTCACATTCGTCAGGTAATAATAATAATAATAATAGAGAGGTACAACTAGATGAAACTAATGCAGTCTAATACAACAGTCCTGAAACAAATCCTACTTTCTTGAAGGTTATACAGTTCAGTTTTTGTTGAAACTGTTTAGAGAGATGTTGATACAGCTTAATGATAATTTTGGAAACTGTAGTTTACTGTATATTAAAAGGATAAACAAAATATTAGAAACAATGCAATACAATTCAACAATTGATAATCCAGAATAAACATTGGGAAAAAAAAGGATTTTGTGATTGCGATACTTAAACAGGCACAAAATAGGCCAGATTAGACTCAAGGTTCTTATTTTCCCATTAGCTTATGTCTTTCTCCCCATTAATGTAATCAGTAACTATTATAAATCAAAACTGAAAGGGTGTAGCCATATTTGCTCAAAAGCAAAGTGTGAGACATGTATTTGAGGGAAAGTCTCTTTTCAATCTTCAGAAAGTCCCGTTTTAAGTGAGCTCCTTTGCTGTGATTGGTTAAACCTGAGCCACAACCCTAGCGACACACACACACACACACACACACACACACACACACACACACACACAGCTAAAAGCAATGTACACAAATTATTCTGAAATGAACATAACTAAGCACATTCCATAACTGTACTAAAGTCACACAAGACTCAGGACTAACACGTTAAAAAGTTCAAAAAGAACATATGATAATGCAATTCATAAGACATCCTATTTAAGGGCTAAAAATCCTAGTAAATGAAGGATTGGTAGCATAAATGATCTTCCACCAGATGGCAGTAACACTACATCCTTGGTCATATAGTGGCACTGAGGAAAAAGGCTTGAGACTTTGTTCTGTGCAGCATTGGAGCAATCATACTGTAACTTTAATTAGATGGAGTAATAGCCTATGCAATGCATCAGAATCCAGAGTAATAAACACCTGGACATTTAAAATAAAAAAATATTCACATAAAAACAAGTTGAATACAGAAACGTAAAAATGTACAGAGCAAAAAAAAAGGTTAAAATAGTTTTTTAAATAAAAAAAGGCCATAATATTAGTGGACCACATCATGTTGTAAACATAAAGAAAGTGCAGGATTCTCATTCAACACCTTTTTAGTGTAATAATTTCATAGGACCTATGAATTGTTGTTTGCGATTGCCAATAAATAAACATCCTGGGGAGTGAATGTTAAGGAACTTGTGTGTATGTGGGAAAAATAGTTTAAAAACAGCCAAAGTGACACATGAAAATTCACTTAATCATTGAATTTTCACAGCTTTGTTTTGTATTTATCTGTATTATCATTCCAAGAGAAACTAAAAAAACATTTCATGTTCAACAGCAAATAGAATTGTAAAGTAAGGAAGCGATAGTTTGACCCAGATATAATGTTAGGTGATCGTGCGTTGACTATCAATATCCCAGTTTACAGTATCATGGACATTTACATCTACATAGCTTAAGAGTACTAGAGATTACAATACCTATGCATAATGTTTATAAAGTACGGCTACTACATGTACACACGGATTTCATCGGAGCAAACCCTAATATTAATGTCCTGTTCCCTCTTAGTAGGACAGAATCTAGTGATTGTTATAATAAAAGTCTTTCACATCTGGTAAAATACATCACTAAGAGCAGTTTTTGGTCACATTCATTCAACTATCATACACATACACCCACCTTCATAGTCCTCTAAAACTCACCGAGACTGACGACTGATAATCATGATTCCCTTTTTAAAAAGTCTGTGTGTCTGTGTGAAATCTTAGCCAGAAAGCGAGATCTCATAGTCACTCGTTGACAGTAAGGGGCGTCCGACTTTCTGCACATTCTTGGCGTTTGTTATACAAGCTGCAACCTCCACTGGCTTCTCGAAATAACGCACCAGGGCCTGCTCGGTGAGCACAGAGGCCAGGAATTGCTCAAACGTGATGGTCCAGTCTTTATCAATGCTCGTGCTGTGAGGCAGCCCTCTTTCGTGGGGTCCGCCGCCGCCGTGAGGCCGGTTACTTCCCTCACCGCTGCCACCGTCGTCACTGCGCACCAGCACGGTGTCGTCTGCAATGTCCTCGCACTGCAGCTTCTCGTCCAGCTCGTGGGAGCCAGCGCTGAGCACCGAGTAAGACGACATTGAAGTGTCATCTTTGGTTTCATCATCCGAGATAAGCATGGCAGATGAAGTGCCTGCGTCTTTGGGAGAGGAGTCCTCCAGCCTGATGTCTTGCATAGACGGCAACTGCTCACTCCCTTCGCCCCCCTTCCCCTCCTCACAGGGGCTAGGCTTGTTCTCCAGACCTGCAAGGGCAAAGCCGTCCCCCTGGCCCCGCTGCTGGAACATGCCATCCAGCACGGCCTCTGGGATGCTTTTGGGGTCTGTGGAGTCTCTCGTACACATGCTCGGCCCCGATTCACCCTCCGTGTTGTGGTCCTTCCTGCCAGAGGAGGAGAAGAGCTTTCCCACCTCTCCCATTTCCAGCAGCAGACTGGTGACTGTCGCTGTGGCGTGATAGAGCTCCTGTTCTGCAACATCCTCACTGAACATGCTGTAGAGGGTCTTGCAAAGCTCGATAAACTGACTCTGGAAGAAATAACAGTTCAGGGGTCAGTTATAGCCCACCCTACTACTTAGTTTCTGATACACATGCTGTATATGACCACAGATACAGAGGGTGAAGTCATACCTGATTCAGCTTGGGGAGGTCTTTTGTGTTTTCTAGTTTAGATTTGGTCTCCTGGTTCCACAGTTTCAGGTAATGGCGATATTCAGGAGTGTTGAGTTTCTTCACTGTAAGATGTACAAATAATGTGTTATTAACTCTTACTATATTTTGTTTTTAAAAACATATGGGTGCCATTATTATCTGCTTGTTTCTATATTGTGATTAAAGACTACAATATGTGCAGAGCTGAACCTAATTTGTGTTGTTGCATTATGGAAAAGGGGTATATCCTGTATACACATGCTGGAGGAAACAAGACTTTTTTTTTGTGTTCAGTCCATGAAAAATCCCAATAACATTTTGTGTAAATATAAGAGTTCTTATTGGCTGCTAATTGAGACTAAATGTTATGTTATTTGAACGAGACTAAATTCTTATTTTAGATAAAATGGGACTTTGTAGTGTGTTGTATTAGATCTATACATTCAGGCTTTTATATTACTTTTACTCTATGATGCTTACCTTTTTCAGTCTTAAATGTAACTCTGACAAAGCCATCATCCCTCTCACTTCTGCACTTTGAGTCGTGACCTGAAGAAAAAAAGAACAAACATTTCTTCAAAATGAAGAATAGTAGGATTATTTAATCCCAATAGCTAGACTTAACTTTTAGAGCTCATCATAGCAGCATCCTCTACATTTTGAAGACAAGGGTATTATTTTCAAACATTCTTTTCTTGCTTCCAAGCTACATACTGCCTCTACGTCTCTACACCCAGGACACAGGGTGTAGTGGAGCAGTACAACATCAGTGACTTCTGAAAGTTTAGTTGTCTAAACATCAGCTTTCCTATCAGCAAAGGTGTTTGAGGCAGTTTCTCACTCTGTGTATTCAACTCAGGATACACCTGCAGGAGTGTGCCAGCAAAATTTAACTTTAAAATTCAACTCACTGTGCACAATTCAGGCTGCATGCGATGTCTGCAGTTTCAAGGTTAAAACAAGGACACTTTCCACACCAAATCAAGGCATTCCCATAATAACCACCAAAAAAAAGATTCAACTCATGCAAATATCATTCATAGCTAGTCCTTTATATTATAACTAGAAACATCATCAGGAATTACAGCACAACAAATGACTCGGGGGAGATCTCTTCTCATTTTTTTTTCACCCTTTTTTTACATGCTTTTTGAATAGTTTGATAAGTGGGTTCAGAGCCGTCTTTTGGTACTTTTTGTTTTTCATGTATTGTTTTATTCATTAACTATTTTTTATTAAGTCATTTCTTTATTCATCTGTAATCTCAGTTTTTATTTTATCTTGAGTTTATAGGGTTGGAGGGTGGTGTTGTGGTCGCGGTAAGGTGGTTAAGAAATGTCACCATGGCAGGAAGGGGTTTCGAAAGAGTATGGTGTGGAGACATGTTATGTGGATATATGGTTATATTAAATCCTTGTCGTGTACCAGCATAATGTGCTTATAGGTAAGGATGTAATCAAAGCAACAGAAATTTGATCACAATAAAAGCTGATCTTAGGTTCTCACCGATGGACGTTCCTGGAGTGATGTCTTCAAAGAAATACTGAGTAGCCTCAAAGGCAGAGTCGGGCTCTTCCGGTTCATGAGTGTTATCTGGGAGGAAAATTCAACTTGGCTTGTGAAAACATTCTGGCAACCTTTTTTGTAATTAATTTCGTTTTTATCCCAAATTTTCAAATTAGAAACATAAAGCTACGTTGACGACTGAATTTAAAATACAGTGAGTACTTTAAAAAAAAGAAAGAAAAAAAAAAGAAAGCATGCTGACAAAAGTAAATGGTATGAAAGATTTGCCCAGGAAGTGAGACAAAGAGCTTAACATTTTCCACGGAGCCACCTCTTTTCTGTACAGCTAATATTCCTGCTTCACTAAAAAAAAAAAATTAAATATTTTCCACTTTGTCCTAAAGACTTCTGATAACATTGAACTGCATGGAGGCACACTCACCAGGTATGACATGCATCTTGTAGAGGAGCTTCAGCTTCTCAGTAAGGTCCCCGTGACACAGGACACCTAAAACACACCAACAAGCTTTAGAGATCGGACACATCTGAACTGCTTCCAGATGTGACACACCACTTTGGATGCAATTATAACCTTAGATAAGAATCATGACAGCGTCAAACATCAATTTGACAACTGAGCTGCTATATTACAAACCATTACTTTCAATGAATATTTACAAGGACCAACTTACCCAGGCCACTGATGAACTCCCGGAAATTGATGAGGGCATCTCCATTTTGGTCAAGGAGACGAAAGAGGCGCAAAGCCAGGGGGTCTGAGTGGGCTCCGTTAGCCCAGGGGAACAGCAGGTTGAACAGCCCTTTGAACTGCTCCTCATCGATGCGGTACTGCTCCAGGTAGGGCAGACTGGGGTCGTGGCGCTCTGTGGGGTTGCTGCTGCCGCCCCAGTAGCAACTGGTCAGGTGCTCTGCCTGAAGAGAGGAAAAGAAGGGACAAACTGTAAAATATAACATGCAAGTCAAAATTAAACTCTACACTTTTGTTTTTGCCCCCATTTTTCATGAGCTGAACTCAAAGATCGAAGACTTTTTCTATGTATACAAAAGGCCTTGGTGTCTCAAATATTGTTCACAAATCTGTGTTAGTGAGCACTTCTCCTTTGCCGAGAAAATCCATCCACCTCACAGATGTGGCATATCAAGATGGTGATCAGTCAGCATGATTATGGCAAAGGTGTGCCTTAGGCTGGGCACATTAAAAGGCAACTCTAAAATGTGCAGTTTCCTGTCCTGGTGAGGGGTGGGTGGGAGGGGGGACACCAGTCAGTATCTGGTAGGGTTTTTTTCCTGGTAAATTTAGCTTACTGGAAAGATGGCTAAAAGCGAAAGGGGGGGGGGGGGGCACCGGTAACGCTAACAGAGGTGTAACGTTACGAATGGCGGCCCTTCTGACTCGGGTGTCTGGGTCTGTTTCCCGACGGTTCAGTAACCTGCCGTTAGCGTCCTTAGCACCAGAGTTAAGTGCTGACCGGGCTGGGTGAGGGGCTGACTGATGTGTCCCCGTGCCGGGGCTGTAATGATAGTGGATGGTTTGTTCGGCCCCCCCTACAGGTTGGAAGCAGAAATGTCCATTACTGTTACCATTATTCTTATGCCTCATTCAAACGGTAGTTGATGAACCACTGAAACAATTTTGGAAACATTATTTTTAAAAAAAAGGTACAAAAAGAATCTTTTGGTGTTGGATTGATGAATATTGAAATCAATCAATATCAATAAATAAGGTCTATGTTGTACAACTGTGTTGTAAAGTGGGATGTAATCAATGACAAAACAATGCCATGTGGCAGAAAAAAAAAAAAAGTATTACGTTTACTGGGTTTGATGCATTAGTACAGCCATATTTAGCATTTAGCTGGAGGTACATAAAGCTCTAACTCACCTTGAACAGCACATAGAGCTCCTCCAGCTCGTCAATACTGAAGGCAGTCTCTGTTACAATAGTCCTGACCTGAAATATATTATATTATGACATAATTAAATGTAAGTAATAACAGAAGAAAGAGAATAATGTCAAGCCTAAAAAGAGAGCACAGGATCTTATAATGACAAGAATGTTGTTTAATGGGTTTCAAGGATCAAATCTACATTTGAGGAGACTTTTTAAAATTGTTCTATGTTGCATGATTACTGTTGTGCTAACTGCAGGACAGGGAAGAGTAAGAACATTATAGATAAACACACAGAGTGTACTTGTACACTTTCACAAAACGTGTCTAATTCCAGTGTTAAGGGCAAGTCAGTGGGTCCTTACCACGTTGCGTTTAGTTGTATCTTCAATGGTTTGGATCACCCTCAGTCTCTGTTTGAAACGCATCTGTTCAATCACATCTGCACGGATTGAACCAAATTTCTGACACAAAAGAAGGACAAACCGAGAGATATAGGGTCAATTTAGGTGTAGTATTATTACTGCAAGTCTGTTATCACAGTGGAACAAGTGCAGCTGGAGACAGTTGCGTGATTGTGAGGAGACAGCTGGGCCAGTGACATACTGTTCAAGTTTTTCTAAATTTAAAGTTTAAATCATTTGAACTGCATTTTATTGAAAGCTGTAACATTACAGTTCCCTTTAGAAAGAAAATCCCTGCACATCTCGAGAGCAAACAGAGGAGGACACCGATTTACACACCGTCATCATCATCATCTAGGATGAATACCTCGTAGGAGCTGCGGACAAGTTTGAAGATGTCAACGTCTGGATGCGGTTCTCCATTGTCTGTCAATAAGGAGTGCAGGTGGGGGATGGGGGGGAGGGTGCTGTCCTTGTTGGTCACACTGTCCAAGTATCTAAAAAACAAGAGATTTACCAAAATTATTATTAAGAAACCTTTCAGGCTTGTCTGATTTTTTCAGTTTCAGTTTTTAGGGTTTAAGTCAGCGGTGGAAAAAGTATCCATAATCCTTTACGTAAGAATACGTACTAATACCACATTTAAAAAAAAAATAAATAAAAAAAAATACCGTTGTAAGTCCTGCATTGAACATTTTACTTAAGGAAAAGTATATAAGTATCATCAGGAACAGTAATTTTTTAAAAAGAGGTAGTAAGCGATGCTGTGCAAAGACTGTCATTTACTCACCCGCTAAACAAAAACAAAACAAAAAAACAACCCCTTCAGAGGCTCTGCCTCCCAGAATCATGGACGTACAACTACTGGCCGACCGGCACATTCACATGCTGCCTCCCCCCCCAATCAAATGTTGCCGCCTGTTGCCAATTGGCTGTAATAGTGTTGTGTGGCTTGTGCATTCCTTTCTGTTGGTCTGTTTTCCCATTTACACAGCCAGGACTATGTATTTACACCAGATGTTTTTTTTTCCAGTGCACATAAAGTAGAAAAGGTGAGCTCCAGGGATTGGGCTGGCCTCTCCATAACATCAATCTTGTTCATCTGGAACCAAGACTTTGCCCGCTTACTGGTGTGTTTTGGATCATTGTCTTGATGAAAGACCCATTTCAAAAGGCATTTCCTCTTCACCATAAGGCAACATGACCTCTTCCAGTAATTTGATGTATTGAAACTGATCCATGATCCCTGGTATGCGATGAATAGGTAAAACACCACAGTATGAGAAACATCCCCATAACATGATTTTTGCACCACCATGCTTTACTATCTTCATAGTGTACTGTGGCTTGAATTCAGTGCATGGGGGTCATTGGTCAAACAGTCTGCGGCCCCTAGACCCATAAAGAACAATTTTGTTCTCATCATTCCACAGAATGTTGCACCATTTCTCCTTTGGCCAGTCAGTGGGTCCTTTGGCAGATTTCAATCTGTTCAGTACATGTCTTTTTTCCCCCCCAGCAATGGGACTTTGTGGGGGCTTCTAGCTGATAGATTTGCTTCACATAGCCTTCTTCAGACATAACAGTACTCACACGTAACTGTAAGTCATCTTTGATTTTCCTGGAGCTGATCATTGGTTGAGCCATTTTTGCTCTTCTTCGAGCCATTCCAATAGCAGTTGACTGTTTTATCCTCACGTCATTCAGGCTTTGGATGAGCAGCCTATAATTTTCTTCAATTTTCTTTATAGGTTTTCCCCTCTCCAATCAACCGCTGGCCGCTGTTCCCCAGAGCAATGTCTGGAACGACCCATTTTGCTAAAATGCCCCAGCAAATAACCAGCATGCATAACATTTGCTTCCTTCCTTCCTTAAATATGGGCCATAATTGACTCCGGTTTCTTCACAGAATCAATCACCTCACTAATTGAACACAACACGCTATTATTTTGAACATGCCCCTTTCAATTACAGATTCAATTACACAGAATGAGCAGCATGCATGTCATGACTATTGGGTCAGTTGGTTTTCTATGACTCTACAACACTTACTAGTAAATTATTTGCCATGTAGAAATATCACTTCTACCAAAAAAATATGATTTAGGAGGACTGCTACAGTACAACTGTACTTCGTTACATTCCACAACTGGTTTTAGAGGATGAATGACTGAAGAATGATAAAGGATATAGTATAAGTATCCCTTTTGCCTCTCCTTACCTGCCCAGGACGGTCATGGCCTCGCCGTCATCCTTGCAGCCCAGCAGCTGGTGGATGTTGGCGTGCAGCACAGAGAGCGCCAGCTGAAAGATGACCTTAATGCCGTCGTAGAAGAAGCAGTCCACCACCACCACAGCGCTCTCGAACGGCATAACCGACAGGAAGAGGGTGAGGAACCAGGAGAGCGAGATAGTGGAGATGACCCCGAGGTCCTGCATGCAATCATACAGCTGAGGAATGTACTCACGGGCAAGCTCCTCAAACACCCCCTGATCCACTAGGGCCCCTGGGGAAGAAACAGGATGTTTAACAAATAGAAAACTGTCAAATCAAAACACCATTAAATACAGAAGTACATGCACATACTGACCTACAACCCTAGTGTTGTAGTAGTCAGGAAGCATCCTCTCACAGAGCGCAACAAGCAGCCAAAAAGCCTCCTCTTCTTTGGCGTAGAGCAGCAACACAGACGTCACAATATTCATAGCCTTTGGTGTCGAGGGAGAAGAGGAGATTTTCAAGTATTGTCAAGAACTGCAAGGTTTCTAGCAGTTCATGTCAAAATCGAGGGGAGTGTGTGTACCTGACAGTATCCAATGTTGGGGTTTCTGAATGCATAGGCTGTAAGGACCCTGCGGAGGGCAGCGATGCCCATCTCATTCTGAAAGGCTGGGTGCTCAGGGAGAGAGCGGTGCAGGTCCCTCTCTATCTCCTCTGTTGCCAGGTTGTATTTGCCCATGGACTTTTCCACCAGGTCTTCATAGTATCCGGGATGGGTAGCCATCTCGTTGATCGTCCCTATGAAAAAAAACACATGAATTTAGTCCTCAAAGATAACTGCAAGAGCTATGGTAACAGTCTTTGTGGTGGGGTTGATTACATGCAAAGCTGTCACATATTTAAATCCTAAGATAAGATCAGGCAGGGAAAATTTAACTGTCACAGCAGCGAAGCGCACAAAGATTTGACATTATACATTTGACATTTACCACATACAAGTGAAGCATGAAACAACTAAAATAAAAAGATAATAAATGTTATATTCCAACAGGCTACAGTACATAACCATCAGGGCATCCATACCGGGATGGGATTCTCAAGCTTCTGCATCTTGTAAATGCAAAGGAGCAAACTGTTATAAAGAAAAAAAGGTTTTTAATTCATTCACAGAGGTTCTTTTTAATGTCAAACCCTCAGTCTGTAACTAGATTTGTAAAAGTAACAAAAAAAGCAATAACATCATAAATTCATGGATAAAGAACAGAGATGGAAGTAACAAAGTACAAATACTTTGTTCCTGTATTCAAGTTTTTTTTTTTTACTCCTTACATTTTAAAAACACAAATATCTGTACATTCTACTCCTTACATTTTACAACTTTGGTTTGTTACTTTTGTTTTGTACTGTACAAGAGGTCGTCATGTCGGAGAGTAGCGCAGACACGCGTCTCACACTGAGAAAAAAGTGAGAGAAAAGAAAAGACTAGCTGTCCGGAGTATAATCAGTTGAGATTGTGTGTGTGTGCGTCTTTGAGAAGGTTAAGTCGTGTAACTTAGGTTATGTCAGTTAATTTAAGCTGATTATTGTATTGATCTATAGTTCTTGCACATTTAAAGTTAAGTTAGCTAGTGATTTTGTTCTTCACCTATTAGCTAGGTTGCACGTTGCTTGATTCTAATAAAGCATCAACAGAGAGAAGTTGTCTCCATCCGTGTTTTAACACACACACAAACTTCTTTATTAATGTCCGTTTAGAAATTCATATTTTATCCTTTATTTTCTTTTTAAAAGCCATATTTGAGCACACACAGATTCCTTTAAATGTTAAGGGGAATCCATCCATCTTCATCCGCTTATCCGTATGGGGTCGCGGGGGCAGCAGCTCCAGCAAGGGACCCCAAAGTTCCTTTTCCCAAGCCACATCAACCAGCTCCGAGGCGTTCCCAGGCCAGGAGGCATCCTTACCAGATGCCCGAACCACCTCAACTGGCTCCTTTTGATGCGAAGGAGTAGCGGCTCTACTCCGAGCTCCTCTCGGATGACTGAGCTTCTCACCCTATCTCTAAGGGAGACGCCAGCCACGCTCCTGAGAAAACCCATTTATGCCGCTTGTACACTGGATCTCGTTCTTTCGGACATGACAAAGAGTGGTTCGAGGAAGGGATTGAGGGACCCTCCCCGGAGGAAGCCTGGGGCCCCCGTCTGGAGCCAGACCCTTTTCGTGCATCCCTGTGGAAGCTGGGGGCATTGAACCTGAGTGGACAATGTTCTAAGTTTCCATTGTTGAAGCTGCCGTGGTCTTAGGTAACCCACAAACACCCTGGTGGACACCGGTGGTCAGGGAAGCCATCCGACTGAAGGAGGAGTCTTTCCAGGATACATTATCCCGGAGGACTCCGGAGGCTGCAGCCTCTGCCGTGACAGAGGCAAAGCAGTGGGTGCTGAAGAAGTTCGGAGAAGACATGGAGAAGGACTTTCGGTCGGCACCAAGGTGCTTCAGGAAAACCGTTCGCCACCTCAGGAGGGGGAAGCGAGGAATCATCCAAGCTGTGTACAGTAAGGATGGGACTATGTTGACCTCAACTGGGGAGGTAATAGAGCGGTGGAAGGAGCACTTTGAGGAACTCCTATATCCAGCTGACACATGGTAGAGGCAGAGCTGGAGGATGATGGGGGATTGTCGTCAATTTCCCTGGTGGAAGTTGCTGAGGTAGTCAAACAACTCCACAGCGGCAAAGCCCCAGGGATTGATGAGATCCACGGGGTGAGGGGGTCCCTTCTCAGGGCCATCCAATCTCTGTATGACCAAGGCGAGAGCTGTGTCCGGGTTCTCTGCAGTAAGTTGGACACGTTCCAGGTGAGGGTTGGCCTCCGCCAAGGCTGCGCTTTGGCACCAATCCTTTTTGTAATATTTATGGACAGGATATCGAGGCGTAGTCGGGGTGGGGAAGGGTTACCCTTCACCATACATAGAGATAGGCATGTGATGATGTGCGGTTATTTTAATTCCAAAGGCCAAGGGAACTTTATCAGGATGCAAATTATCCTGGATCCATAAAATAACTGGCCTTTAAAAATAAAAATGTGACTGCCTCTCTGGGAATTTAACCTAGGGTTGTGTATACTTATGCCTCCTGTAACATTCATTTATTTAGAATACATTATTCATTCACAAAGAAAATTGGTGTGCTTAAAAGGTTGGATTTTCCCAAAGTTTTTGAATTAAGGCATTAACATCAATTTCCAAAAGATGTTTTTTTAATTCCTCTTTTAAAATCAACTTTAGCATGGGTGTGTAAACTCATTCAAGCCACTGTAAACAGTAGTGTGCACATACAAATGAACACTTGTTATGAACATTGTGTCATAAATAAAGTGGTCAATTAATCTTTACCTTGTGCTTATACAGGCTGCAACACCAGAATACCTTTTGCTGTGGCAGTAGTATTCAGGTCCAACATTGGCTTTCCATTTATTTATTTTTTAATCTTGTTCTTACATTGTGCATTTTGTCAACACTGTGTCTGCGGATTAACCCGTGCAAAATATGTATCATGTGAGGTTATGATCAAGTGTGAGCATGTAGTATGCAGGGTGTGATCATTAGGTGCAGTGTACCTTAAGACAGTGCTGTGTGCATAGTGTGTGTTTACAGCATTTCAGGCCTCCCTGAACATTTGCTCACCAGAGAAAAGCAGCCAGAGCTCTCCTCTCATGCTCTCAGGAATGCCCTTGAGGACCAGCTCCTTCGTCTTCTCGGTGCGGTACATACACACTCCCTGTCCGTACTCAGCAAAGTGGTTCTTCCATGCCTGTTCCTTTAGGAACTCCTTTGCCTTAGCAAAGAGGGAAAAGTATTTCATAGAGAAGCAGCAGCTCAAGTGCAATTACCGCAATCTTTTTTCTGTCAGATTTCTGCTTTAACTATTCCAAACCAGTGGTTAGATTGATTTCTTGACAATACACAAAGCAAATACTGTAACACTATTATGCAGGGTCACGGTCCCATTGCATTGAGCTTAAAAACAGGTCTGGCTTTATTCATACATTGCGGGAAAAATAATCTAGCAGCAATCCGCCATGCAGCTTTAATATCCATGCAGTGTAGTGATGCGAAAAATGCTATTATGGAAAAAAGCAAAGAAATGACAATGAATTAACTTTGAATCCAATGGTACATATAAATAATAGCTTTTAACAGAAGCAGAAGTGAACAAGGTCTTAAACTAGGTTTAACTACGTGCCGTACCATGCTCGACAAGATGAAATGCTTTTAAATTGTACTCGACAAAAGTGCATTTAACTCACCAGTTTGGGATTGAACTCCTCAGGTGAGCGGCGGCGGTACATGGTCATGAGGGCTTGTGTGGCTGTTGGCACTCTGCTATCGTTCAGGTTGAACGTACGCTCGCCTTCTGAGCTCATACTGGTCTGTGGGCTGCTGGAGAGCAGGGATCCATGCTGGGAGGAAACCTGAAGGTGACAGACATCAGATTCAAGCTTTGAAATGGAAACACCACAATCTTTTTTATTTTTTTTTTTTATAGATTTTCTATTTACTCAAAGTAAATAGGTATTTACGCAATAAACAAAACAACAATTTGTTTCACCTCGTCATCTGAGCTGTTTAGGCTGCTGGTAAGCTCCCTCTCCATGTGGATCTTGGAGCTGGTCTGCTGCAGGAAGTCAGAAATCCTCTGGACCAGGAAGTCTCGGTCCTTCAGGTTAGCAAACAGGAATGTCATACGATTCTTGGTACTGATGGAGAGCGGGCTGGGCAGCACGTTGGAGCTGTCCGCCTTCTCCACGATGGTCACCTGGAGGAACAAAAATAATCTCAGTTAACACAAAGTTTCCTAGCAACTGATTTATACCTTTAACTGCTGAGACATCCCATACATTTCTAAGGTTTAATGCAATTTAGTAAATGACTGGCGTTAATTGAAAACAGTATTAACTTTGTGTACTTTATTTACAGTAACAACCCTCTACCAGACTTTAGACACATTCACATTAGCGGTTAACTTCAGCTACCAGACGGAGACAAACAACTTGCCTCTCGTAATGGGATAATGAGGCTGCACAGCGTCTCCTCCTTGCTGGTGAAGCAGATGTAGTTGGTGGAAACAAACATCTGTCCCAGGATGTGCATCTTGTTAAAGGGGGTCCACAGGGTGCAGTCTGTGTGTCCGTCCAGTTTTTCATCTTTGGGCAGACGGAAGAGCGCCCGGTAACGCTCACTTTTCGCTCTTGCATCCAAATCCCTGAAGGATGGAAAATGTCATGTTAGATGACACATTTTTGTATATAGATAATGTAAACTAACAGCTTGGTTTGACATAATCTTAGTGATAAGGAAAAAGGTGATAGAAATATACTTACTCCAATGAAAATTACATGTAAAGTATACCCAGTTCAATTTGTGGTGAGTGGATAGTTTCATTTCCTAAAGTTACACAATTTGGACACAGACAATAACGTGTCTGTGCAGATGCAGTAAAGTGTTATGCAACAATCATATAACCCCAGACTGCAGTATAACCAAATCTTGTTTACATAAAATGTTTTGATCAAGAAAAAAAATTGGATCTTGAGGCCATTCCTTAGGGCTTGCAGAGACCCAATTACTAGAGTTTGTGACAGTAGTCCTTAGCAGCTACAGGTTGTTGTTTTTGGGCATGGAAAGGAGAGGGGAAGAGTGGCGATGGTTTGCAACACATCTATGTGTTGCTTTTGCAATTAAACTGTGAAACCTAAACTAGTAACACCATGTTAGACCTTGGTTGTTAAGTGTCTGGGTAACCAACTGCTCTGCCAACCACAACACACTAATGTTCAGTCAACTGCATGTCACAAACAGTGTAAATAACCCAGTATGTGTTTTATCTTTATGGAATAAATAGCTTTTTGTGTCTTCTTCCTGTTCTAAATAAAAGGGGCTTTTATTTTGAAAGTCACCCACTGACACGTTTACTAGCTTCCTGCTGTATGTAATGGAAAAAGTAGAAACTAACGGGCACACAGTTGAATGTAAAATGTTTAGCGCCCCTTTGAAGAGGCACAAGGTTAGTATTTATCATAATACAGTAAAATGTTTATGTTGGTGGTGTTTTAAAGGTAGTTTAAACAACTGTAGCTGTTTCTAGCAGTTTGTTTAAAAGGCTAATGCCGGACTTGTAAGCTAGCACTAAACTTATGCTAATGCTCTGAATCTTACATGGTAATGTAGCTAATGCATTTATTGTTTGTGTTGTGTTTCTTTTTTTGTATCAGCTCTTACGTTGGTTTTGGGATTTGCAATAAATCAAAAAATCATCAGTAAAAGTGTCAGACCATCTTTCGGAGGGTATGCTACAAACAGGCTTGAATGGCATTCATTATTGATGAGCATAAGCATTTCCCGCTCCGCATCAGATCTTTCTCACCTCTTTAGTGCCGACACCTTCTTGGGTGACTTCTTCTTGAGCTTGGGCAGCGAGCGGTCCTGCTCGAAGCCTTTGTTGTCCAGGAGCTGACGCATGGCAATGTTGGCCAGCTGCTCCGCCAGCTTAAAGGTCTCGTTGATGTTGAGGAAGACAGAGAAGACGTGCTCGTTCATGCGGGTGCTCACCTTGATCGCGTCGGGCAGCAAAAGGGTGGCACTCTTCTCCAGCTGGGTGATATCCGCCCAACGCACCACCAGTTTGGCTGACAATTACAAAAAGAAAGGAAGCTAGAGACATCAGTAGATATGGACAATAAAACAGCAGACAGGATATGGTGTAAGACTTGCATGATGGTTCACCATGAGAAGCATGCGAGAATACTAAAATTATATTTTATATGTGGTGTGGTTTAGATGTTGGTGTGTATCAACTTACTGCTATATAACAGTTTGTAATCTCAAATATATAAACTAGCCTTTAAAAAAAAAAAGAAATAAAAATAAAACATGGAGGATAATTGATATAGTTGATATAGTCAAAGACTACAAACTCCAAATTGAAACTCCAAAAATTGACGTTCACATCACAACAAATGGTCAAAGAGATAGTTAAGGAACATTGGTATAATATTCGTCAGGCAAAGACAAGCTACTGTATATTTTGTGACTTCACATCACCCCACCCATTTTGCTTAAAGACACTGACAAAAGTAGAGTTGGGTCTATATCCAACCTTCTTTCCCTAGTAAGTAGGAGTAGAAGCAGAGGTGGTTGATGCTGAGGTAGAGCCATCCCTGTCGTGGCACCTTGCCCTTCCAGAAGCTGCAGGAGTAATAGTTGACCAGCTTTTCCTCCTCTGGCATACCAAACAGTTTACGAAACTTGGTGCTGGCCTCCTTGAACTTGTCCGTGTCATCGTCCTCTTTGACGTCATGGTTCTTGTTGTACTCCGCAATGATGCCCTGAGGCGAGAACGACAGAGACAGGAAGACTAAATGAGCTGAGACATTAAATATAAGGATTTTAAAGTGAGGAGCAGAAGCTGTCTATGATTGCTGTTTTAAATGTACAATTTCACATTGTTGTATACATAGAGAATGGGCTACTACTGTCATCCATCCCTGATTGTACTTCTACATGAAACATTTTGTTTTGCAGCCCATCTTGAGCAGTAGCCATCTCTACACTTCATTCTCTGATTCTCTTCAAATCGAAAAAGGTAGCACCAGTCACATAAACTGGCTGGAGGCACAACTGAGACTGAAGCAGCTAAAGCTAGGGCTGCACAATGAATCAAATTTTAATCATGATCACGATTTTAGCTTCCCACAAACAAATTTGCGTGATTGAGCGATGTTTTAAATGCGTCATTTCATAGAACGCTCTGGGTTTTTTTCTGCAAAGCCAATCTACCGCTCCGTAAGGCACTGTCTGATCATGTGCCAGTCAGAGTTGTTCCCTCCACCGTGCAACTTAGTTTCTAAATATAGACAGTCACAGAGGACAGTAACGTGAGGAAAATTCCACAACAGATAGCAGTCGATCATACGTCAGTCACAAGGTTTACCAGTAAACACAACATTTGTACCGTCCATGTTGTTTTTCCAGGCAACAGCAGTGACGAGTGCTAGTTAGTGTTTGTTAGCTCACAGGGCTCTAGGGTGCGACTAACATTTTCCTAGGTCGTACCAGTGAACCTAATGTCCTCACATCCACTGCCTCTCCACAAACGAAGCAATGTTGTTTATATCGATATGGTTTAATGTTGCGTTACATGACCCATTTCTTCTTTAAAGCCGTGCTTGTATCGCTCCTCTTACTCTCCACGCAGTCCCACCCCCATTCACTCACACAAACTCCCAGCAACACGGAGAGACACAGCGGCGACAGCACATATTTGTCCACAGTTTTAATTGTTATTAACACAGCTGTATATTGTTAAGCATAAGAGGCAAACCTGTATTTGAACCAGTAAATTCCGCTGGTAACTCTGCTATCGCGGCCGCCACGGCAAAAAACACAGAAGAAGTTACTGAATGCAACCAACTTCAGTTCGTAGAGTAATAGAGACGGAGCCTGCTGGACCTGGGTATGTGTGAAAGGGGAGCCAGTGCTACAAGGACTGAGCCTTTGTAAATGTGGTGCATGCCCTACCAGGTAAGCTATCAGATACTCACTACACATTTATTTTTGACCACCTGTAAATGCTCGATCTCTCTGAATGTTTGTGACCAACAAATAAAAAAAACAAAACATAATATCTGTCACTTCCATCTATAATGAACAATTACCTCACTATTTCACAGAGGACACCTTTGAATTTGAAATCCAAACATCAACTACATTTTTGGTGGAACAGAGTGAGCTGTTACCTGGACTTTTCCTTTGACAAAGGTGGTAATGTCATTCTCATTCTCAAAGATGGAGAGAGTCTGCAGCAGGTTATGTTCCAGCCACTCCCAGTGCTCTGTAATCTCTTTGCGGGAGGTTCCTGCAAAGAAGTGAGGAGGGAGGGTCAGTGCACTCAGCCGCTCTGTTCACAGGAGGAACATGATGGTGTAATGTTTCAAAATGAACTGGCATTATAGTCATGATCTTGTACTGGGCCACATCTGAATTTATAGGAAATGACTATTGTATTCTTAAACATTGAGGTAGGAGATCCTGGAGGCAACATCATCAATGCAAGTCAAATTTCTAGAGCCAAGAGTAAAATAAAATGCATATCATCCACAGCAACACTGTAATGACCATTTTTTGACCTCATCAGTGAGGTCAAAACTAATGTTTTTTGGCTGCAGGAGAAACCGTTTGCAGTAATGGCTGCCACTGTGGACCATTATCCCTCAGCACTGCCGCAAACAGTCCTTCAGTGAGTGCACATTCACTAAATTAGCGATGTCTGCCAGACTGCTCCACTCTCCTATCTCTGGGTGGATTTAAGAACTGAGAGGGAGGGGAGGTGGGAAGTCTTGCCAAAGTCATAGTCAGGCTAGTCTTCTGTAGGCCTCCATTTCAGATAGGGAGAACGAATATAGTATTTCATATTTACAACAGGTGATTTAAATACCTTGTTGCAAATATACCCTAACAAAGTCAGCTTTGCCAGAGTCTCCATAGTGTCCAAAAAGAGTGCTGCTTCTAATCAGTCTGGAGTGTGGCTTCTACTTTGCATGATTTACTGCTATACACTGTCTCACTGGGGATAGGTAAAGCTTTGCATACATAGAATTTACAGACAACATTGTGAGACACCAGCAGATGACATGAAATCATAATAAAACCCAATCCAGTAATTAAAAAGACAACATCCACTCATATTTGAGCATTGATTCCTGTACCCGATACTGTATCCTGCCCTTCACAACAACTGGGGCATGATGTAATGCTTGGCATTCAGCAGCTATATGAAAAAGGCAGGACGTTATAGCATTATGTGTCGTGTGTTGGCTGGGAGGGATGTGCAAGGGGGTGAAAACACGGGTCTAAACATATACCTTAAAATATACCTGTATAACTCAAATGTGCAGAAAAAAAAAAAGCACCTGAAGTGTTAAATCTACAAAGTGAAAAGTGAATTCTCAAATTAGGCTTGAGATAGTGGCTTGCTTTCCTTCTAATACATGTGTTTGAGCTAAAAGGGAAGTGCACATACCATGAGCAATGATCCAGTAAACTAAACAGTCAGGAGTCTGGTAAAGGATCCTATATGGGGCCATCCGAGCACTGGAGTCCAAGACAACGTCCAAGGTCCCAACCAGCAAACCTGTTAGAGACCAAAATACTGTTATTTTTTGTGATTAACAATTTCTTTTTTTTTTTTAAACATACAACTCGCAACATGAACACATCTCCATAGTTATCATTAAACTAGTCTGGACCCAGCTTCTTATGTGCTTATCTCTTCCATTTAGCATTGACCCATCTTTCCAAAATAATTTTGGGCTGAATAGAACCTGGGTGCCTATAATCTAACATATGATAATCATATATCCCAGTGCAAAATTCCTGGACCTTATTACAGGACACTTCAACAAAACACTTCAGATCTTTCCCCAGAGACCAAATAAAAAATGTCTTGCCTGTGTCCAAAAGCAATAAAAACCTCATACTCTAAAATTAACCATTAATCATGATACAACTTATGAAATAAATGTGTTCAGCGGTGAAACAGAAAACCATGTTAGAGGCCTAACAAATAATTAAAGAATATGCATTAATACTTTCAGGACATTTTGTTATGTTTAAGCAAAGGGGAAAACACATGAGGTCTGTTTTTTAAACATTTGAGCATATGAAAAACATCCTGCGACTGGAATGTCTATGCCTCACAATGAATGCATTTGGTAACTTGTTAGACTGATCCGCATACGTTTACTTCTGAGACGTGATAACTAGTTATTTTGGGACCTGATGCCAGGTGATGAATGAAGGCGGATAACCACGGAACTAAGTGAAAGGCTGAGAAGGTGCTAAAACATAAAAAGGTCAGCCAACAATAGAATGAGTGCGCTAATAAAATGCAATAATGAAGAGCTCTGATGCATCTAAAAAGGTTTAACAGATGTCAGTGTTTCTCTAAACAGAGAATTTGCCGCTAGCAAGGAAAACATAAGTTGTGTCCCTAATCCATACAACATACTGATTTTAGGCTGATTTTTAGTGTATAGTGTGGACAAAATTAAGTATACTCAACCACACAGCTTGCATACTTATTAACGCTTGATTTTTGAGAGTGATGTTGATTCTCTAACAATACAACGAACGAAAGGAATTGGAAAGATTTATAGCCTCTTAAAGACAGTCTAGTTGGGGGGGTGGCAAAGGGGGGCCCAGGCTTTATATTACAGGGGCACTGCCCCCTGCCCCTCTTTAGAGGCGCCATTGCACATAATCCTGTCAATTTAAAGTGTTTAAGTATGTCATTGTTTTTGTTTTCCAACTCCCAACCAGTATACTATAGCGATTAGTATGTAGAATAGATCTGGGAGACAGTGATACGTGAAATGCATTGCATTGTGAGTAAACAATAAAGGTTTTAAAATATTTAACATCCATTTGTGAATGTTTTATGGGAGGAAGAAACTGTATTCTGCACACTTCAAGGATTCAGACAATGTTTTCTGGTGAGAAATGCTGAATGTAAACAAGAAAACTTCACAGGATGCCTTCTGCAGATTTGATGGAATATTGTAAGAACCCTTTGAAATTTATATTTGCAGGTGATTTACACATTTACTTGAAATTTAGAAACCCGCTCTTCTTGGTTTAGAGTAAGCATGCGTTCAATCGCCATAAGAGACGGGTTATTTTTGTTCAGAAGCTCATCAGGCCAAACACAGTATGAGTCACCCAGACAGAGAGAGAGGATGAGTTGGGGAGGGAGAGAGAGAGAGAGAGAGAGAGAGAGAGAGAGAGAGGGAAATGTTTTTTCAGAGAAAAACAAGTCTTAAAAGAATTACATCTGCATGGTTAAGACTCTGACCCTTCGTCATTCAAAGGCCTTACAAACCTTCACTCTGTCTCCTTTCTATCCTTCTCATGTCCATTCTTATTTACCTTCCTCCACATAACCTCCATTATAAGTCCTTGTCAGTCCCTCTCACCATTTTGTCCCGATGAACACTCAAGAAAGCAACTTGAGCTTCAGTAAATAGCTGCTAGACCATGGCGTCACCAGCAAGATGGTGAATGTCATACCAAATGTCATGTTTTGAGAACTGTCATTAGAACTACTACAATAGTAGTGTTTTACTTGTATTTGTAACCACTTAACTGTTTCCCCAGGGCTGAAGAAGTCAATCAGCTAAAGTGGTGTCTGACACTGAAACTAATGAGCTTATTCAGTCTCACACTTTGTTTCTCACAATGGGACTAAGCCAAACAACAGTTGAGTGTGAAGACTTCCTCTTTGACAAAAGAAAATCATGGGGTTTAAAAAACAGTCATATAACCAAAAGGTTCAAGTTCAACAATTGCTCACATGTTGACCTCAGAAAGCTTTTGCTGTGTTACCCGGTTAGCTTTTCTTCTCAAAATAGGGTTGCAGTGAATGAAAATTGACATTTATCATTCAATGTACATTTTCATATCCACAGTATTAAAATATATATATATATATATATATATATATATATATGGAGATCTTTACACATACTTCAATGAAAAAAAAAAAAAAAAAAAATTTTAAAGCATTTGTTCAAATAAAAATCCCTTTGTTTTCATTCCTTTCAGGGTCAGTTATTTATTGCAACCCTACTCTCAAAATACATTTTAAATAATTCCAAAGAGATAGAGCAAATGAGTGTATCTAGTGCTTTTTCTTGACATCTTGTGTTTAAAAATTCATGAAAAGGAGCTTTGTTGTACAGCATGCAATTGGGTTCAGCCTCCGACATGCGAGTTGAGGTTTAACGCCGGAAACTTGGTTGTTATGCACAAGAAAGGAGACCACTGAAGGTCTGATGCCACTTGACATCCACCCATCACTCCTCCAGTAAGACTGATAAGTGAAACCCAAGACAGAAAGACAGCGGTTTCTTAACCAGTGTAGATTGTACATGAGTTGTTGAATATTTACAACCCGAACCACAAACACTTGCCTCTACAGCATTAACTCATTACACCAATACTGTTTGTTCCATCTCACACCCCTGCCTTACAGATATAATTACCCTCCACAGGCTGTACGAGTGGGTGTACAAAACAAAGACAACACAAAGCTGTGATGGTCGTATGTTCCGTCTATGGAATGAGCAGAACAATCTATAAAATCACGTGATGCCTCAATGAAAGAGCAGCAGACCAAACCAATATGAAAAAAAAATGCTTCATTTCTTTTGTTTATACCCTCTTTCTGCTAAAACATCTGGGGGAGATGGATGGTTGCTGGGTTAGGATGTTTGCATTGAGCATACAAAGGAACACAATCTGCCTGAGACTTAAAATACATATCGATTCAGATACCAGAAACCAGAGACAAGCATGAATCATCATCAAGTCTCTTTGCCTCCACATATACAAGGATATTTATTTACCAGCCTCTCCACTTTTTCTACATCTATAATCAACATCAATATCAAATACAAGTCCTAAAGTTCAAAGTAACCGTGTGACCTATAAAAGGACGGGTCAGTATCTGTCTGTTGTCCATACTGACATGACACACCTCCAGTTAAACATACAGTAACTATAACCAGCAAGACCGTGTTATACAATGACTCAAATTATTGTGAAATGTTTTAAGTGTCAAGTTGTGTAACAGCTGACACGATGGCATGATTCTGAAGTTATTTACAGATGAATGCAGGTTTTGTTCTGTCTTTTTCTCTTTGCTTCCTTGCAGAACATACTGACAAATAATGGTCATGTCCACATATAGACAACAAAGTACACTTGGATGCAAGATGTCCTTTCCAGCTCTGCACTGTCCCACAAAACACTGTGTGCATGCAAACCCGGTTATTAGATAAGAAGAGTGCAAGTTAAAAGCTGGTAGGTTATATGCGTCAACCTGCAAATGACTAAAACTGAGCAGTTAGTGTAGACTAGCTTTGTTAGTTGTTTTTTTATTATTCCCTGTGGAGTTATATTGTGAACAACTAAGTCACAGTATGTTCACATTCTTCTGTAAGAAATGTGCATTTCCTTCTACAAATTCATCTGCGAAGATGATTTTTCTTAAAGTTTCACACCTGCATTGTTCACATTCACTAGCTTTCAATGTACTTTTGCTGGAGCACTGCTGCCTTTATTGGTGCATCACTACCACCAGTTGATCAGTAGAGTAGTATAATAATGTGTATTGTGTTGCCTGCACATGAGAATAAACAAAACTGGGATCTACTCACCAATAGTAAAAACATTGCTCCATTACATTACTACTGTTCCAAAAGTCCACAGTTACTACAGTACTATTCTCTGAAAGCATAATGGTACGAACACCATTAATATTAATAAAATAAAGAAAAGAAAAGACTTGCAGCCTCCTTTTCTCAGACTCTGGTGAGTTCTTGTTTTGGCAACACAAAGTGTGCTAAGTGGTGCTAGTGGATGATGTCATATTATGTAAATGCTGAGCATGCTGACTTGTACTGTGTGCCAGTTTGTGCTTGGTGCCCAGACACACTGGCACTGCCAACAAGCACTTCTTCCAGAGAGAGGGTAAATCAATCAGCTGCACCAGGACGGAGCATTTCACAGAGCCAGGCACAAATCTGCTGTTCTGTTTAACTTAAAGCTCCTGACACACCAGACGGCCGACCCTTGGCAGAAAAGGCAGGTGGACTGAGCAGTCTCCCCAAGTTGGTCAAAAAAGTGCCTCGGGACACACCCGGTTTTCATAAAAATGAAAACCGGCAGCTGGACCAACGCGTCACGTTGGTCTGGTTTGGAGAAAAAAAAAAGACTGACTGTCATGGCGGCTTGTTCACAATACAATCTCATATTTTACTAACCAAAACGTGTTTCTTAAAAACATTTTAAGCGAGAAATAGACCATGCAGTTGCTGAATCTGTCTTCATTTCAGATTGACAAAAGGTCAGTTTGAAAGATTTCAGATTTTGAGAGACTCTAGTCACGCTCATCGTTTCTGAGTTAGCACTCCACCAATCAGATTGATCATTTTGAGTCCGACTGTCGGCCAAAATGAAGGCCGACGGCGCCTCTGGTCCACTCCGGACGGACGACGACACGGAACTCCAACAGGCTCGAGTCACCGACCTCGCCGGACTGTCAGACGGTTGATTATTGGGTTGGTGTGTCACGGCCATAACAGGACTTGACTTCTGATGTCCGAGCTGGCAGAGGGGCGATGAGGTTTGGTGAAAAAAAAGGCAAATGTATATTTGCTTTCCCCCACCAAATTGCTGCTCTCGGAGTTTCAAACATAATTTGTCAGAGTGGCAACATTGTGAAACATCAGTACAGAAATTGTATAAGCAGAGATGGATGAAAGTTGCCAAATTTATGCAGTTCCTCCAGAGAAAAATAAGAAATAATTAACTCTTGTAAGGGTGAAGGGTCTTTAGGGTTTTAAAACATGAAAAAAAAAAAAGTATCTGGTTGCACATCCAAGTTCCCCAAACAATTTGAGTCTGACAAGTCAAAGAGAGGATATAAGAATTGTGGGTTGCCAAATGTCCAACTCTACATCATTTTTATGTTAATTCCAGTTCTCATTTATCACAACTAATCTTACAACTGAATCATCGTTAAGGAGCCTTTGGAATCCTCAAACAGTAAACTATTGTAGTTTCCCTTTATCACCCAAAAGCTTAAGAGGGATAATACACAAGATGAATGTATGAATGCTCATTAAAGAGGGTCAATTATGTCAAAACTTAATGCTTACTTAAACCTTTATCAGTCCGACTATGGTTGGTAAATGAAAGAGAATTTGCCATGCTGTTCAAACCCCTGCATCCATGAAATCCCTTAAATATCGCTAGGGATTTTTGGCCACCATTCCTTTATTCTAATACCTTATTCAAAAAAGGGGTTTTGCATCAATATGATGAAGTACCTTTTGTAATGTATCTTATTAACTGGATTAACCGAAAACAGACATTCCCATTGGGTTATCTTATCCATATAAGGTTCAGTGGTTCCCAACCTGCGGGTCAGGACCTCCACATGGGGTTGCAAAGTTAATCTAAGTGGTAACAAGATAAATACAGGGGTTAGAAATAAAAAATAAATTCTGATCCTTGTTAATCTTTTGTGTGTGTAAAATTCATAGATTTTATCTACATCACCCAGTCCTGGGTCAGTCCTCAGTGGCAGAGATTTTACTCTTATAGTAACTGGTGTTGAGGCTCATGAGCAGTGACACTGACAAAGTGAGAAAATCTCAGCAGGAAACAGAAACTGAGCTGATAAACATTGATTAAATCAGTGAAGGAGACATCATTTCCACTTTATGGTTGAATAAATAAAAACTAAAAAAAACTAAAGAAAAGGCCTTTAAATATTAATAATTTCCATTTGGTTGCACATACTGTATGTTAAAACATGAATGGACTTAATTACCAGCTGGGCACGAAGGGAAACTTCGCTGGGACCATCAGGTGCCCTCAAAAGCCCAAGGTTCACTATGTGGCAACTGGTTTGTGAGAACGTAATTTATTGTAAGTTTGTTTTGGAATATGGAAATATCACCTGACATCACATGGTCCTTAAAGTTGGTCCTGTTTTATCTCCTGATCTTAAAGCATTGGGCCAAAATGTAGCATTACAACCTTCATATATATATATATATATATATATATATATATATATATATATATATATATATATATATATATATATATATATATATATATATATATATACACACACATATATATATATATATATATATATATATATATATATATATATATATATATAAATAAAACTTATTAAATTACCACACAGCCCATATGGGGCCATAACATAGTTTATTGTAGTATATTATCTATGGCTGTCTTGGATAAAATGTCAAAATTAGGACCCAAACAGTCTCATCTATTAAAAGGTTTTCACATACTCAAATATGTATGATTATCTCAAAGATGTTAAACAGCATCTCTTCTGTTAAATTTGAGGAAGTGCCACACTTTGTGATGAATTGCAACCAGCCGGATTCAGGTCAAAGAGTGAACCAAATTTCAAAATTCAGAGAGAAAACAGGACAGGGGGCTGTTAACTGCAAACCTCCAAATGTCATTTCCATAACTTATCTCCCTCTTCCTCCTCCTCTGCTGCTGCTTGACCCATTTTGGATAGAATAAGCAAGAGAGTGGAGGAGTGAGAGAAGGAAGAAGGGGAATGATTCAGCATGAACAAGCAAACAGACTCACTGTTGTTAAGGCTCCACAGTTATTAGCAGCTGCACAAGGACGACAACTACTATTGTTTGCATTGTTGTAATGGTTGAAATTGAATTTGTCTTGAACGCAGGGATAGTCTGCCACTTTACAAGATAGTGTGACCCAATTTCTGGAGTAGGTTTTATATGATCTGTGAGTAGATGTGCTGGATGTTGTCCCTTAATACTTGGTCAAAAGGTATCCTTCATTAGGATCAAGCAGGCCAATAGTGTGAATAAATAAATAAATCAGTAAAAACATACACAAAGGCCACCCATGACAGCTGGTTGGTCACATGATCCTCTTTACATTATCCTGACCATGTGTTTCCCCATGTCAAACATCAACACACTCCACCTGACATATTGTACCAAGGTAAAAAATGTACTTTCTTGTCACATACACACATACATGTAAAGAAATCTACAGCGCCCGGGGACCAACTCCAGATCTGAGCCAGTGCCTTGATCAAGGGCACTGACTGGAGAACCTTCTAGGCCTACATGTTTTTAATGTCACTCAATTTTATTATTATTATTATTATTATTATTATTATTATTATTATTATTATTATTACAAGACTCACCTGCCAGACCTCCGCCTCCATCCCCGTGGCCCTTCCGTTTCTGGAGGATGAAATATGGATTTGCTCTCTCGGTGATCCATAACGCGCCCGCCAGTAACACATCTTCGGGACTGACCCACATTCTTTTCCTGTTTTTCAAGGGAACATTGAACACAGAGGGATGCTGACGGCGACCATCAAACCAGCAGGGTTAGGCTATTAAAGTATTAAAACCCCGTTGTAGGCCTGATTATCCCCTTTTCGAGTCTTCAAATATCTTCCACTGTTGGCTCTCCGTGCAGAAATTAAAGACGCGTATGCAAGTGTTGCTATAATTAACCCAGCCAGGCACGGGTCGGATCGGCCTTCAGTATATGGAAGTCCAACACCAAATTCCGTGCACACAAACCTTCTCTTGCAGAACCAGCCTCTTGTGTGCAACACAAGCTCTTAAAGAAATGAATATATTTGAGGTCTCGCAGGCAGCCTGGCTCGGTTTGTCGCCGCACAGCGCAGTGCTGGATCAGGCTTTGTTGTCCATATGCTTCGCGGCAGGTGCGATCCCGTCAGTGTCGAGGTTTATGATTAGCAGCGAAAACGTCGTGATATTCGGTCAAAATGAACAGTAAGCAGTCTATCTGCTCTCCTAGCTGCTATACCTGTCCGTGTAGTAAAGCAGAAAGACGACACTTCAACAGTCAACCCGACAACAGCGTTTTCTTCTCCGCCTCCTTCTCTCTGCTGCACCGCCGCCGCACGCAAATTAAAGCGAGGATGACTGGCCACCGCGCGACGTACGTCAGCGTGCGGGAGGTGGAGGCACGTGATGATTGAATTAATTAGTTAAAACATTAAATTCAGGTTCTAGACTACACATCTTTGATTGAATATAATAAAAGCCACAAAGCCACACTGTGAACAATATATATTATTGATGAGTAGTAATCAAAGATCTGCCCTGTCTTTCCACTTAGGCCATGCCACTCACATAATGGAGTTGTGGGCTGCTATAGGCTATAAACATGGCAGTTGGAAAATCTAGAGATGTGAATCATGCAACATAAACATTTCCTCTGCTTTGTTTTCATTCAGTATTTTGAACACCAGTGCCAGATTAACCTGCTAACCTATAACACCACTCTGCATACATACACAGACAAAATGCTGAAGTTATTTTACAGCTTTTATTGTTTCAGTTAGAAATTGTACTGGTATATATTGCCAGACTAATGTAATTCATCAAATTGCCATAAAGTTATTGCCACATCGACATCCTGGGCCCAGCTGGGACACTTGAACAACAGCCTTGCATAACACCAATAAAAAAAAATAAGAAATTCATTCAGAAAAGTAGACCTATTCATCTCATTGTTTTAATATACTTAAGTAGTGATAATATAAACAATTAGGAGTAAGTAAACATATAAATGACGAATAAATACCACACAAACACATTTGTGCCACAGCTGTAACAACAGTGTTTTGTTGGGTTTGCTGCACTTTGTGGCCTATCAAAAACAGGATGCAGGAAGAGCGGCACATAAGTCATGGGTTGCCTGAGCTTAACCGAAACGTGGCTTCAGGTGGATGTTTACAAACTTTCCCCTCGGTAAACCACACAGTCAACAAGCTGCAGCACACTTGCAGGCTTGACTCGTCCACACCAGTTTATTATTGCAGATGCAGAGACAGCCATTATAGTGTGGTAAACCTTTTGGTACCTTGACTAACTAGAGGCGATAGTAATCGTTGTGAGTGGGGGCTGACATGACATTAATATCAACACTCCATGACCTTTTAATATTAAAGTCAGCCTGTAGCAATAGTCCCCACACACTTAAGCATGAGATGAAAAACACCTTGGTCTGTCTTTCTCGCCTACTTTTTTTTTGGCCTTTGTGTGTGTGCCTCCTCCCTTTCTTTCCCAGGTTGGTGATTGCTATGTTAGCACACCTGTCAACAGCTCCCTGGACAAAGGAGAGGAAACCCCACCACTTTGGCCTTCCACTCATGGGCGATGTTAGACCCTTTTTAGGGGGGGCTCAAGAAATTTAATCTCAGCCCCCCTGAAAATTATAATACTTTTTTTTTTTATCAATTTTGGTGCTTCAAGTGAATTTGCAAACTTGTCTGGTAGTGACAGAGCATGAACAATTAAAGGTCCAAAGGGTTTGAAACAGGTTTAAGATCCAGTTTCGCTGTCACCGATGCTATGCATCTGAAACCCAGTCAAGAAAAAGGTTAACGGAAACTTAGTTTTGGCCAATCAGAGGAGGTTGTGCCAGACTCTCCATCTAATCTGTGAGAGGAGAGCAGGAGACAGTTTGTGAAGTTTAATATAGTCCCCAGAGAAGAAGTTGGTAGTTTAATGTGTAGATTAGAACCAAAATTGAAACGTAAGCAGCTAAAATTGCTGAATGTTAGAACATTGTGTCAAATTTGTTGTTATAACTGTGACTTATGAAGTGTCAGGTGTAGTTCCATCATAGTGTTAATATTGTCAAAAACGTTTGCTGATGTTATTTAGTAGCTAACTCAGAGATTATTGGCTAATCAAATGACTCATTGCAATGAGATGACTTTTGCAAGGCATTGTATCCGTGTCACATTCTCATTAGGAGCTGAGCCCCCCCTAAAGGTTTGAGCCTAGGATCGCCCCTGCTTCCACTACTCTCAATGTCTTTGTTGTGCTGGCTGGCAGTAGACAGTGCAGAGCATGCATCGGCCTCTGCCTGAGACCATGGCAAACTCACCTTTGTTTGTTGTTGTCCTCCACTGCTGTGGAGCAGCTTTGCACATTTGTTTGTTTTGCTAATAAATTGTACTGATAATTTTGTTACAAGCACCTTCTATCCTTCCTTCAGTTATTTTTACATCAACGGTCACTCTCTGATTTATAGGGTTGTAACAAGGATTAATACCATTAAGAATTTACCCATTAAGACGGATCCATCCTCCAATTTTTGAGACATTAAGCTGGGGTTTCTTCTAGCATCTGGGAAGTAAGTTTTGTAGCTACCTTTTCTATCTCACGAAATGGTAATAAATAACATCCTGTGTACGCAAAGGTTGAGACCATTCCCACTCAGTGTCCCTGTTCTACCAGCAACAACGTGACCATCTGTTCCACTTTTTAGTTTCTGAATCACATCCCCATTATTTATATGCTATCTTTCAGTTCTTCCTTTAAAATAAGGGAAGAACTTTGCATGTTTGGGCTCATGTTATGGACTTGGTTAGGACTAAAGGGAAAAATAAAAATTATGATAGCTTGTTTTAGAACCAAGACATGTTTATTTTTTGCCCTCAAAATGATAAATAGGCCTACACAAACATGTCACATGAAGCAGGACATATACAATCCAAGGTTTAACTGAGCGATTACAATATCTAAAGAGCAGAGTAACAATCTGGATAAAAACATCCTTGTTGAAGAAATTGTACGTAACAAACATCTGCATTTACATTCAATGATCCACAACAGTTAATTTTACTTTCATATGATTTAACTACAGATAAACACAATTACCTAAATCTCAAACTACATACTGCAATATATTTATGCTGATGCATTACACTCATTTAAATAATTTGTCAGCATCTGACTTAAACTTAAGGAGCTCAAAGAACTGACCTTATGCAGTTACAAGAACATTCCCTTACTCATTTCCAACTTATTTTCTTACTGTCATTAGAAAGTAAAACTGTTCAGTGTCACCTTTGTCAAAGGGATTTCTGTGCTGTTCAGTTTCATCCACTGTTCACTGGAAATGACAACTGTGGGGTCATGGGAAAACATTTGACATTTTATGAAAGATTTCCCAACCAAAAGGGATTATTTGTAAAGCTTCCATTTTCTTTTCACCTTGCTGGTTATGACTGTGTGCTGTATGTTCTTATACTTCACCATACTGTACATCATTACAGGCACTGAAGTGCTCCCTTTGGCCAAATACAGAACTTCAGATTTTCATAATAAAATCGTAACAGTAACGTCCATGTCCATCCAACAGAGGGCAACACACTCTTCACTCTTACAGGACAAAAGTATGTGAACCCATAACACCTATGTTCATTGTTGGACATGTCCCTCCAAAACCAAGGGCATTCATATGCTGCTACAACAGCCTCCAATCTTCATGAAAGGCTCATCTCAAAATTCTGGCTGCAGGCATTTGCACTGAGCTATTTTGAGCAGTCCTGTTAGTTTATTTGATTTCACAGTTGCTCATGGTTTGGGCTTTGCACACTCCCTTGCCGGCAACTTCAAAGGCAGCTCCCTTGTAGGTTGCAACACACTGGCTGTCTGTTCGTAGGTCTGGCTGAATCTGCTCCCACACCTTCTTTTTGGGGTCCAGCTCTTTGTCTGGTTCACCTGCAATCAATAAGACAGTTTGATACATTAGAAGAACCTACTTTGTTCTCTATTCATTCATCATAAACGCAGGATTTATGAGTTCAGGACTGAGACTGTACACATCCTTGCATTAAATGACTCAAAACAGCAAAACCATAGACAATAATATGCAGCCTCCAATGTCCTGGGATAACTTTCTACAAGAATTTTGCAACTGGCTGCAATGATTTGCTCCCATTCAACCACAATAGATGATTGAGTTGATTCTGTTAAAGAAAGCCATTCTTAATGCACCTCACTTGGTGGACATGTTGAAACAGGAAAGAGCATTTTCCAAACTTTACACTGCTCTGTTAAATATTGCCATGGTTGTTTTTGCAGCAAGAGGGTTCAACAAAAAACATCTTTCATTTCCTAAAGCCATAAATGTTGTGAAAATGTATATTATCATAATGTTGTACCTTCTGTTTGGTTGAAAATGGTTAAATTTAAAAGGTGCGATATGTAATATATTTACTGTATTAAATCCAAAATTGATCACAATATGTCATCAGATACTGGGGAAACATGCTAAGATAAGATAAGATAGACTTTATTAATACCGCACTGGGGAAATTCCTGTGCTACAGCAGCTCAAAAGAAAAAAAAATGCAC
The DNA here is from genome assembly GCA_013375575.1 of Percina caprodes. Classification (NCBI taxonomy): domain Eukaryota; kingdom Metazoa; phylum Chordata; class Actinopteri; order Perciformes; family Percidae; genus Percina; species Percina caprodes. Next base: position 1,006,520 of record JABXJD010000151.1, read on the forward strand.
ACATCAGAATAACACGTTAAGTAGACATAGGCAAAACAATATACATTAAGTATAAGAAATAGAAACAATTGAATTAGTCAAAATAATAGTAATAAATTAAACATATTTACACAAACATGCTTCTATAAACAGACAGTATATAAACATGGCTCATATTGCAGAAAAAGCAAGCATTGCTACATTATGTATTAAAGAGTCAGTCTCATGTAGGGGGTGAGAGGTGTTGCCCATGATTGATGTCAGCCTGGCTAACATCCTCCTCTCCCCCACCTCCTCTATGGTGTCAAGAGGGCAGACCAGATCAGAGCTAGCCCTCTTCACCAGTCTGTTTAGCCTTTTCCTGCCCCTCTCTGTGCTCCCAGCTCCCGAGCAGGCTCATAGGTGGAGTTTGTCATTCGAGCATTATCTAATGTCTAACTCAGATAAAACTGAAGTTATTGCTCTGGGGCCCAAGCACCTCCGTGACGCATTATCCAAAGAGATAGTTACTCTGGATGGCATCACCCTGGCCTCCAGCACCACTGTGAGGAATCTTGGAGTTATCTTTGATCAGGACATGTCCTTTAATTCCCACATAATGCAAATTTCAAGGATCGCCTTTTTTCACCTACGTAATATTGCAAAAAACAGGAATATCCTGTCTAAAAATGATGCAGAAATCCAGAATGCTGCAGCACGTGTTCTGACAGGAACTAGGAAAAGAGATCACATCTCTCCTGTTTTAGCTTCTCTGCATTGGCTTCCTGTAAAATCTAGAATAGAATTTAAAATCCTTCTTCTCACCTACAAAGCTCTTCATGGTCAGGCACCATCATATCTTAAAGAGCTCATAGTACCTTACAACCCTACAAGAGCACTGCGCTCCCAGAATGCAGGGTTACTGGTGGTTCCTAGAGTCTCTAAAAGTAGAACGGGATCCAGAGCGTTCAGCTATCAGGCTCCTCTCCTGTGGAACCAGGTTCCAGTTTGGGTTCGGGAGGCAGACACCGTCCCCACATTTAAGAGTATGCTTAAGACTTTCCTCTTTGATAAAGCTTTTAGTTAGGGCATAGAATTGAATATTGTTAGGGAGTGAGGAGTCGCAGCGTCCGCCTAACCCGGCCCACCTGCTTCTTGTCATAGTTGTCAGATCTATCTATCATATAATCAAGAATATAATAAAACTAGAGGGAGGCAGGGCATACAGCCCGATCCGGTTGGGGAGAGTTCTAGCCTGACCAGGCTCCTCTCTTTACCCTGTCTCTCCTAGTTATGCTGTAATAGTTTTAGACAGCTGGGGACTTCCTTTGACACACTGGGCTCCTCTCTCCTCTATCTCTTTATCTTTCCATTTGTGTGCATCCATGTCCCAGAAATGCTTGTTACTAACCTATCTCTGGGGAGTCATTCCCCAGAGTCCTTATGTTCTTTTTTGCCCAGCATGTTTTCTTGGATCAGGGAGGCTCCAAAATCAGGGTAGCAGCGGTTGCCATGGTCCCGCTACACGTCCTGCGATGCCGTGTTCCTGCTATCCTGCTACGTCCTGCTGTGCCTTGTGCCCCCTGCTACGTACCGTGACTGTGCCTTGTAATGGCGCACAGTGCCCTGCTATGCCATGAACTACTACAAAGAACTACTACAAACTACTATTTTTTTGCTCTGACTACTAGAACTGTTGGGTCCTAACCCTAACCCATACTATAAATAAAATTTAATTGAATTGAGCCAAGGGGGCAAAAAAAAAAAAAAGATTGCAAACAAAACCACAGAGTCATAGAATGTTTTTAACAGAGTCCTGCTAAGTTGAAATACTATATTTTCTGACAACAATGCTAAAGCCAGTATTTTCTCTTTTCAAATTTCCATTCTGTGACGGAATGTCTGTTCGTGTTTTGGCCTGTGTGTTGGTATCAACTACTCATTTTGACAGCTGGCCAAGTTGCCAGATATACCTGTAAAAACGCAAACCTGGCGCACTACAGCGGCAGTACAGCCATGGGAGCAGCAAACTAATGAACGTTATATGTTACCGGAGAACCAGGCAAGAGGGCCACAGCTGACTTCCTCATAATAGAAACAAAATGCAATTTAACTCAGTCAAATAACAGTATAGCTTGTTCAGCAGTTGTAGCTGACCAACGGTGAGTAATTTTAAGCCAAGAAAGTGTCTGTCAGTCGGGTAGAGAGGACCGTGAGTTTGCAGTGTGCTTAGCAATTGTTGCCGTAATTTTAAGTAGAGAAAGCTTGTCTTTCATTTGGGTAGAATGGACGGTGAGTTAGTGGTGTTTCAGCAGTTGTTGCTGCAATTTTAAACTGAGACAGGGTGGTTGTCAATTGGGTACAGAGCTAGGCGTCACAGGCTTTTTTGAATGTCTACTTAAGCAGCATCTAATGTTAGCTATTGCGCTGGGGAGTAATGTCTGGCTATGTGAGCCTAGCGTCTACCAACATTGTTGGATGCTGCCTTCTCAACCTGGCAACCTCTGTGAACTTCGAGTCTGGGGAGGAGGGGCGGGGGGAAAATGACTCTCTCCAGTATTTTGAATTTGGACTGTGGTAACTATTCTAAACCCTAGCTGTCAATATTGCGCCTTTAAGTTTGATGCTAATGACTAAACTGTAATAGTACCTGGGAAGCCCTGGAAAGTAACTCTGTCCCCTGGTGCTGCTCCACTTGGTGGTTCAAGGATTTCAACCTTGTCTGGTGAGCTGGCACACATAACCATAGCCTCGGACATCACTCCTCTCGTCTTGGCTGGCTTCAGGTTACACAACAGGACTGCCATGCGGTTCTCTATCTGCATGAGGGATAGAAGATTAAATACGTATTTACAGCCCATATGGCCTTGACAATATATAACAAAAACATGTTATAGAAATTTACATATGAAAACAAAACTCTTATTATGCAAATTCTAAATAACTGTGTCCAAAGGGATTATATTTCTGTGTATCTTGTTCTTAAATTAAAGGAAGCAAACAGGAAACACCTGAGGGGCCCACAGTATACAGAAGCTTTTATACAAAACCTTAAAACATATCTTCTCAAGAAAGCTTTTTAGTAAGTGTATTTTATAGGTTTTCCTCCAAAGTATTTATTGACCTTGATCTTTTTATCTATTTTAATTATTGACTTTTTTTTTGATTAATTGCATTATTATATGCTCTGTAGCACTTTGAAATTGCTAAAATGTAAAGTGCAATACAAATAAAATGTATTATTATTATTATTATTATTATTATTATTATTAGGAAAACCTTTGCCAAAGCCTGAGAAGAGAAATTCAGTATTTTATGAAATGATGAATGCCACATCTTAGAAAATAACTCAAATTTTAAGAGTCATTTGTGTTTGCATTTGTATTTATTTTAGTGCAATACACCATTTTACACTGGATGGCAGTTGCCTATAATGGAGTCTTGCATTGCCAGACCTATCTCCACAGCAATGTAGAGCAGAGGTCTTCAACCAGCAGTCTGTGACTCCTAGTGGGTCCACAGAGTTAGTGCAGGGGGGCCGCCAAATGATGATATTCTTTGAAAATATAAAATCTTTGAAAATATACACTACCGGTCAAAAGTTTGGGCTCCATTATAAATTTCCAAACCACTCCATTATAGACAGAATACCAGCTGATCTGAGTAGGTGTCTGATCTTTAATGCAATATCTACACAGCCCGTTATCAGCAACCATTCATCCAATGTTCCAAAGGCACATTCTGTTCACTTATCTTTTATCATTTTAAAAAAACTAACTGAGAAAACATTGGAGAACCCTTTTGCAATTATGTAAGCACATAATGTAATCTGAAAACTGCTGCCCTGGTTAAAAAAAACAATGCCACTGATCTCAGCTATTGATATGATATTCTGTCTACAATGGAGTGCAATGGAAATTTTTTATTGAACCCAAACCTTTGACTGGTAGTGTACATAAAACTTAATTCAACATATGAATAGCAAAGATAATTGGCATATTTATGAGAAGAAATAAAATGTTCCTTCAAAATGTAAACCCTATAATAAAACTATATAATAATAATATCCATTAATTTTCATCCATCTGGCCCAGTGTAATATTCATGTTTTTTTTCAGCTAAGGGGTCCTTCTCCCAAAATACGTTGAAGATCCCTGCTGTAGAGTAAGCTCTGGCTACACCAGCTGCTTTTTCTGTTTTATATATGATTGTAAATGTAATAACTTTGGGTTGCATCTAAAAATCACAAGTTATTGAAGGAATTCCTTAAAACACAAATTATTGTATAAGAGCAATTCTATACCCGGTCCGTAGGTATGTGTTTAGTTAGCTTGCTGACCACCATCCTGGGAGAAGCCTCTCCAACATCAACCTGCTCCACATACAGACTGTTAGTCTCTGGGGGCTGCAGAGTTCTGATTATATGTCCAACACGCAGGTCCAGACGAGACACGTCCACCTTGGCTTTATCCTGGCTTGGAACTGCCTGCTTTTTCTCTGCTTTCTCCCCTCCTGGCATCAAAGAAAGATGAGTTCAGTTATAATAACCTTGCACACAAACTGACAATAGATTTGGCCCTAAAAACTTCTATTGATGCTACTTCACACATAATATACATAATGTGCTCTATGTGAGTAGAAATCTGATAATGTGCTAATGTGTGAAAGTCAGACAGTAGATATTTATCAAGTATTAAGGAAAGTTTAAATTAAGAGAGACATCTGTGAGGGCAGTATGCTATTTAACTAAATGTGTATGATATTTTTTGGTTAAAAACACTTAAAACAGTTCTGCCAACTGGTAACTCATATTAGACGCTCATAGTGAAAACAATACTTGACAAAAACTTTATAGTATGCTGCAGATTTCAATGTGCTTGCAAGTTTGTGTCAACAGTTTGGGAAAGGCCCTTTCCTTTTTTCAACATACAGTAACAATCCCCGTGCACAAAGCTAATTCCACAAAGAAATGTTTTTCTCAGATTGTTATGGAAAAACTTGACTGAACTGCACGGAGCCCCGACCTTTGGCTAACAGAGGGATGAACTGGAATGCAGACTGTGAGCCGGTCCTCATCGCCCAAAATGAGTGCCTGACTTTACTAATGCTTATGTGGCGTGATAAGAGAAAATCCTGTGGAAAGCCTTTAAGGAGAGCAGAGGCAGCATCTTAATGCCCATAGATTTTGGAGTGAGACCAAGTTTTCTGAAGGACATATAGTGAAAACTAAGGCGTGAAAGATATGTGTAATGTCTTTTTGTATAGCTTCAACTACAGACAATTTGCTGGTGGGGTCCCAACTAATGAAGCTCAGTATTTATGCTGGAATTTAAAAAATGTGCACATGTTGCTCATCAAAACCTCTTATACATTTCTTATCAAAACATATTGCTTCCACTCAGGAGAAATTACAGTCTTTGGGACGGATGGACACACAGACAGACAGAGACAAAGAGAGAGAGAGAGAGAGAGAGAGAGAGAGAGAGAGCAGAGCCAGGCCTTCTATCACCTTGTGTTGAAGTCTGTTCCTCCATGGGATAGTTTTCCATTCAATCAATCAATAATTAATTTTAATATATATATATATTAAACTTAATTATTGCATCGCGATGCAGATGTGGACAATTCTGCATTGATGCAGTGACAGACCATAATAATAGATTATTGCCTACTAATGGAACATGTTCCTTATTTTGTTTTTGCCTTTTGTCGGCTGTGTTCAGACTCTTCACGCTTCATTCAGGAAGGTGAGGTGGGTCATTTACAAATTTCCAAACCACTCCATTTTTGATAGAACACCAGCTGATCTGTGTGGGGGGCTGACCTTTAATGCAATATCTACATTGCCCATTATCAGCAAACCATTCATCCAATTTTCCATTTTGTTTACTAATCTGTCATCATTTAAAAAAAAATAATAATAAATGAGAAAACATTGAAGAACCCTTTTGCAATTATGTAAGCACATAATGTAATCTGAAAACTGCTGAACTGGATAAAAAAAACAATGCCACTGATCTCAGCTGGTATTCTGTCTGTCTATAATGGAGTACAATGGTTGGGGTCAATTGCAGATGGGTTCTATGTGACCCCAAACTTTTGACCAGTAGTGTACTTTAATATGAATTCAACATATGAATAGCAAAGATAAAATGGCATATTTGTGAGGAAAGAAATGTTACTTCAAATATATATATATATATATATATATATATATATATATATATATATATATATATATATATATATACATATATATAAATAATAATGTCAATTAATTTTCATCCATCTGGCCCAGTTTAATATGCTACTCAATTGTATAAAATATATTTAGTACGGGGTCCCTACTCTGTCGGTCCTTGCCCTGAAAAACACTGAAGATCCCTGCTGTAGAGTAAGCTCTGGCTACAACACACATACAAAACACTCTGGGTTGATTGCATTTCTTTACACCAATAAAAATTGTTTGATTGATTGTGCAGCGACGGTGTATCTGCAAAATAGTCTCAGAAAGGAAAACTTGTTTTGGTGGAACATTACCACTCCATTATGGACAGAATACCAGCTGATCTGAGTGGGTGGCTTCTTGCATCTTTAATGCAATATCTACATTGCCCATTACCAGCAACCATTCATCCAATGCGCCAAAGGCACATTCTGTTCACTTATCTGTTATCATTTAAAAAAAATTGAGAAAACATTGGAGAACCCTTTTGCAATTTTGTAAGCACATAATGTAATCTGAAAACTGCTGTCCTTGTTAAAAAAAAACAGTGTAACTGATCTCAGCTGGTATTCTGTCTATAATGGAGTGCAATTGAAATTTCTAAGTGACCCCAAACCTTTGACCGGTAGTGTATATCTGACTGTTTGATTTTGTTGGTGAAAACCATGTATGGCCAAATATAATGCATTTGAGAAGGTGGTGCATTGTTATGAATCTTTGACAGGATAATCGTAATGGAATTAAATCGTGACACCAATGAAGATTCATACCTCTATTAAAGAGATGATTGGTTTGACTTGGTCCAGGTTGAGATGAGGGAATACAAATCAACAGGGAAGCAGACTTTGGCACAACATAAGTTATGAATTTTTACAAATGGCAAACAGGTCTGGATTACTGACCAAACCGAGTAACTGTAAGTACCAAATTCACTGCATGTCAGGGGTTTTGGTAATCTAACAAAGATATTAGTTAATAGATTAGTACCATTTCAGTATTAGTGGTATTAACAAAGACTCCTAGAGATGCCCTGGGACAATATATTTTACATAGATCTTCTTAGAGTTCAAGTGGACATATTCAGACTACTTGTTTTGTCGTTCACAACCCAAAGATATTCTATTTATCATAATTTAAGACAAAGGAAAGAAGCAGTAAATGTTTGGCATTTCACTCGAAAACCGATCTTTAAATAAAGTTGTGTTTAACCTTATTATCACAAACTAACAGATACACTTTTGGGCCAGTCAGTGGGCAGCTATATTTATATAGAACATTTCAAACACAATTCAAAGTGTTTACATAGGCAAAGAATATCATTAGAATTACATTTAAAAACAAAAATCAATGTCCCTAACATATTTAGATTGTTTTCTTGTGTCAGAATAAGGGGCAATGACTGATCCTGTAGAAAGCCTTTTATAAGAGCAACTGCAGGATGAGAGCGGGGTGGTGTCAATATGAATGCCCGTCCAATCGCATATCGGGGTAATGTTGCCAACCGACGTCTCACCTTTAGACTTGTACGTGGATACTCGGCCGCGGAAGCCCATCTCATGCAGCTCCCGGCGGACAGTCCTGGGGCTCACGTTGGCCCCGGAGGCGGTCTGAAACTCTGCAGTAAGAGCTTCCACCGAGGGCGAACAGTTTTCCAGCGCGACTTTCTCCAGCAGTTGACGGTCCTCCTCTTTGAGCTTGTGCGGTCGGCCGCTCCGCGGCAGAGCCGTCGTTATCCCTCCACGCTTCCACTTCAAAATGACAGCGCTGACGGTGGACCGCGGCAGGTTTAACAGAGCGGAAATCTCACGGATGGACTTCTTGCTTAAGTGACATCCAACGACAGTCCCCCGCTGGAAGTCACTGAGCTCCTCGCTGCGACCCATCCTGTCGCTAATGCCTGGCGACTCTTGCATTGATTTGTCACTTCCTCCTCATTTTCATTTTTCTTCTTCTAATGTTTTAGCTACTTTAAATGGTGCTGGGCTCATTATTGCCCTCCACAGGATACCAAAACGCATTACATTGATCACAATTGGCTAACAAGGACAGAAATAAGTACAGGCTAAAAAGAGAAAGTAAAAATATATAATAAGAGACTTATAAATAAAAAATAAGAATAGAAATAAAAAAATAGAAAGAACAATTTATATTGAAATTACAAGACAAGGAGTGACGGTGGTTGATTAGAAACATCTTGGAGAACAGAAGTCAGCAAGGTATAGTTGTCTGTATTAATATAGAAATATTATTTTATTCCTAGATTTTGACTTTACTATTTGGCTGTACAATTTAATTTCTATATCTACTATATATTTTTTTCTTTGCATGATTTCTTGTCTGAGAACAAAGAATTTAATTGCCAACATCTGGAAATATGTATAATATATACATATATATATAATATAATATATATATATGTATATTATATCCATATATAGTGGAAATATGTAATAACTTTGAACATAATAGATTATAAGATTTAAACCATGAAATGTAATATTTTGTAACATCATATATAGTACAGTACAGCGATATAGCATAGAACAGCTCATTTGAGTGCTGTTTAATAGAAATTGCATTGTCCAATAGTAAAACCTAATTAACACATCCTCCCCCCATAATAAATTTTTTCTTATATTCAAGAAAATTAGAGCAACAACTTCCTACATACTGTAGTGAGTGTGTGTGATTGCATTATATAACAAACTGGAGCTTCTGCTGTAGATCTTAATGGAAGCATATTTCCACCATTTGAAAAGCAATCCACCAAGTTTTTTTCCCATTATTAAGTGCTTTTTAATCTCATCATTTAGATTTTATTACCTCATAATTATGAGACAGTATTTTATAATATCTTATAATTTGGTGGCTCAGATTATATGCAGCAGGTTGTCAAACAGCATTTTATCCTTTCCAGACTATAATAGATTTCTATAGTCTGCTTCCCTTGACTTTACTGTAATAAGTCACATACATCACAAGCTCTGATAGTGTTCATCATGTGCATCATGGTACAAGAAAAGGACAGAGACACCGCTAATCATTCTTACAATTCTTTTATATTACAAAATAGCAATGCTGTAATTTCTGCTGGGTATAGTGTACAATATATTGATAATCCCCCCCCACCCACATACACGCAATGGTTACAGATAAAATGTCACAATATCATACAAGAAGCAACAACTGAGTCAAGTGCCATGTTCAGTACTGTAGCCCTCTTTGTCAAAAGCTGTACATAAAAAAAGGCTTTTTCAAATCGCTCCTCATTCACTGGAGGGTTAAAGTGCAATACAGGAAAGTTTACACAAAGTTTACTTACTCTAGAATTTCTGAATAATTTTCAAATAATTTCCTTGAAAGAACAACATAGTATATGTAAAATAGAGGCAGTGTTTATTTGGTACGTTCATTTCAATTAATTCATTCCAATTAAAGGTATAAGTGTCATACCGTTTTGGAAAGTACCCCACTGGTGGTGGTCAAATTTAAATAATTAATTCTCATCACCAATGCAGCTTTTGATTTCAATAATAGAAATTGAAAGTTCCTTTAAAACGATTTTAGATTTGGAATTGAAATTGGGACACCCCTAGTCAACAGGCAAGCATACAATTCAACTAATAATTAAATAAAATTAAAAAAAAATAAATTGACATAATAAATAGACAAATGTGGAGAATAAGGTTTCCAATAATATATGAATATTTGTATGATTTTTTTTTTAAATTAGCTTAAATTAGCACCAAATCTCAAAGTTCTTTCCAGGAAACTTCTTGGAAATTATTAAGAAATTACGGAAATATAAAATAAAAATAAATGTTGCAGGTACAATTGGGGACAACAATCTTGTGTTACTTCATAAGTACATTGAATGCCATTACATGGAGCACACCAAGGTCTTTTGTGTCTTAAAATTCCTTAAAATTCTATTTATTAATATAAGAGCTTTGTTAAAGAAACAGTGGAAACAACAAAACTGAGAGATGACAACCGTTAGCTTAGTTACATTATCTTTAAGTTTATCTGGAAACAGAAGGTTTAACTTTAAACAACTTGCTCTGTTTTAGGCAGTACAGCCAGAATCGAGAGATCTGGCATTAAAAAATGGATGTGCTTTGCTTTATCTTGTTTACCAGTTAGATGGAGACAGAGCATTTGTTATGTTTGTGTGTCTGTGTGAGAAGGAGACTAGATGACAGAAGAAAGACCTGTGAATTCAAAGCCTGGAAAGAAAGACAAGGAGAGCAACAGATATCAATGTTGTTGGGTGGTTCTGGGTTATCTTATGTATTGTGCTGTCTCATTATCCATGTGAGCTAATGGGACTTACAGAGGCTTAAAAGGGTCTAGATCAGGCTGGCTGAGACTTAAACATCTGTATCCATAATGTGCTGGCAAGAATCACAATCATCCTCCATCTTCATATCCACAAAGCAAAAGATGTATAGCCTAAAAACCAGGCTTTTTATCAAACCGACCACGTTATCTAATAGTGTATAAAAATGTACATTCATGAACCTATCTGACTGCAGGCAGTATTTCACAGTAAAACACTGCTGTCAGAAACAAATTATTCTAACTTCTTACTTAAGCATTATCTAGAAAGTAGTGTCTATTGGTAACAAGCTGGTACAGCCAAGCAAGTACAGTCTCACAAAACAATTAAAGAAACAAAGAATTACAACGTGCCCTTTTTAAAGCCAATGCTTTCATGAAAGACTTAAACATCAGTCCATACATTCAATACTCCTTCAATGACTGACCCAAACAGGGGAGTGTGTGGACATGTGTGTGTTATATAACAGAGTCCCAGGTGGCTGCAGGACATAATGGAAACAGTGACTGGATGTTAAAAAAAAAACTAGTAAAATTCCGCTGGCCCCATTGGCTCAGTGGAGTCTGTGCTTCTTCAGTGTGCAAGTCTGCAGAAATGTGAGAGGAAGAGGTGGCCTCTAGCACACCCAGTAAGAGCATGCGCCCCATGTAGGCTGAAGCCTTTGCATGGGCCGGTTCGAATCCTTTGCTGCGTATCATCCCCCATCTCTCTCCCACATTTCCTGTCTAGCTACTGTCACTCTAAAATAAAGGGGAAAAAGCCCCCCCCAAAAAAAAACAAACATTACGTTTAACATTACTAAATAAGTAATAAAAGGAGGTAATTGGCAGTACAACAGAACAACTAAAGGAAAAGTAGAAGAATGAATTCTACCGTAAAGTGTAAAAGATAATGAACATGAATTAACAGTCAGCATCACCAAGGGAGCCTGAGAGTACATCCACACTAAACCGGCTCCATTTAAAGAAGCATCTATATTTCTTTGTTTTGGCCCTCCATCCGCACTAAGCTGGTGTTTTTCTGTAGATTCAGGTGATAATTGTCTGTGGGTTTGTTGCTACTGTACCATTAACATATTTTGAATATCAATATAGTCGGACCCACAGCTGTGGTCATTAAACCGTATTTATGTTATAAATCTCACACTAAGGGTAATCAGCACATGTTGGCTGTGATGCAGTTCTGTTTGCTGACCGTGGACGAAGAATAGGAAATGTAGCCGTTTTCCTATTCCTCAGGTGTATTTGTGTGGAGATCTTTGCGAGGCTGCATGCATGTAATTTCACAAAGCAGGTTTAGTGTGGACATAGTCCAAACACAACTGTAAACATTTTCATGCTGTAAGCTTTTCATGCCATAAATAATCCCATGCTTGTAGCATCAAATTCCTTACATGAAAAACCTGACCATTCATTTAAATGTATCTGTCAGGCAATGCATAGCTCCCTCAACAGCCCCTCTTTTAACTTCGTAAACCATGTAATTCTGCATCCTCATGTTATTTCTTCGGCTTCATATCATAAGCAGATTCACTGCCATTCCAGTCTGTTTAACAGCCAGGTGCATTAAAAAACAACATTTGAAATTATACAGTTAATCATGGCACAAAGACTTGCTGACATATTTTAAGCTGGCTTGACAGGTGTAGGAAATTTGTCTACAGAATGTGCATACTGCCAGAATTTGGTGGTGACAACTGCTATTGCCAGCTGTATTTAGCAGCAGTGTGAACATAGAAATGAACCCTCGTCGGCAGGGAGTGATCATCAGCGCCATGTGTTGTAACAACTTGTAAATCAGCAGCAGTTTCAGTAGGGCAGTGGGTGACATCACTTCTGCTTGTGGCAAGCTATGATTGTCAAATGTGAGAATAGAAATATCTACCTTGTGTTTGGTTATTTTCTCTGACGACAGGAATATTTAGTTGGTAAGACAGAAGTTTTAAATGAAGGTCTCACAAAAAAAATATTCTGACTCCTCAAACATGACCATGAAGTTAAAGACCTACAATTTAGGCTTTCATGGGATAATCATGTACCAAAGTCTGAAGTTGAAAAAAATGCTGATGGGAATTCACACCAACTGTGATGGGACTCAAAAGAAATTGCTGATATAGGCTCTCTATGTGCTATGTATCCATTACATCAGGAAAACCTACTTCTGGAATATGTTGGCAGTGATCTCCTACCAAGAAATCAATCTATTTGCACATATTTTTAATAATAATTTAAGCAGCAATCTGGCTTCTATTGCTCCTGTGCTCATAGTGTCCAGCAGCTGGTTTACTCTAGGTTGCCAGTGAGGAGAAACTAACTCCGACAACTCAGCAGTTATTGTATGTGTGTTTCAGATGCTAGGTTTGGGGATGTGAAAAGATTATTTCTGACAAAAACTGGGTCACCACAATGTATGAGCTGCTGTCTGATCGCCATGGCAGTCAAGGTGTGACTGCTAGAAAACGAGCAAGCAACACATCCACAGATAAAGGGACAAATCTGTTTTTTGGTCAGTAAAGACAGAATTGTGTGTTTTTGTGCTGCTATGTTGTATTGCCCATTTGCCCATCTTCTGAGAAGTCACTTCCTTCAGGGGGCCAAAGACGCGACGAATCTCTAGGGGGGTGGGGGAGCTGCTTTTGTCTTCCTTTTTCTCTGTGAATTATGTTTTTGTCAGATTGGATTGACTCAGGATTTGGCCCAATTACATTCCTGCTCCGTGGACAGGTCTACTTCAGACATGCCTACCTCCATGCCCATGATGATAGAAGTCTCTGAACCACTGCTGAGCGGAGGCTGGTGCTCACCTGAGGTTGGGCAAAGAAAATTATTACTTGACTGGAAAAAATGTTCTTTAGTAAAGTCCTTTGAAGAAGAAGGTTAATGCCAATAACACTTACACATTTCTCCACATTTCAGCAATAAAATCAGGACTTTGTCTGGGACCCTGATAGACACCTAGTAAATGGCTGACTCTGGAAAGAATGATAGCTGCGGTACCATTATCAACAGCGCTCATTATTCAGGCTGAAGACGCAAGACAATTGGCTCTCCATCACTCCCGATCCACAGCAGCAGAAATCGTGACAGATCGGCTTGTTCATCTAATGTTAACTGCCTGTCAGTGACATCGCCTCTGTTAGCTCAATAGTGCGGCAAATTACATCTCATTTACATACTAATACGTTGAGTTGATCTACTGCCTGTCAAGCACACAAAAGTAAACATAACTCTTTGTGTTACTAGCTTCTGCTGAGTGCCCTAAAGAAGAGTCTCTTCTTTAGGGCAAATTGAAAAGTATTTATTTTTAGTATACTGTTTTATTAATGTTCAGTATTTAGCTGAATAAATACTAGACTTTTATTTTTGTAGTATACAAAGTTAATCCATTTCTCAGCTCTGGATGCTCGTTTTGAGAAAATAACAACCCAAAGTACGGTACATCCCAAAAGACATTTAGTTTACTGTCATGAAAGTCAAAGAAAAGCAACAAATCCTCACATCTGAGAAGCCAGAGCCAGCAAATGTTTGCAATTTTGCTTTAAAAATGACAAAAACAATAAATCATTGATCAGAATAGAATTTTATCAAATCTTTGCAGCTCTATTTGTTACTTTAGGCTAGAAAGTTAAAAAGGGACATACTACATGTCCATCAAAATTAAACATGTCACTCAACTCTTCTGCAATATAACTTTTATTATTCTCCATGGATTTTCTTTCAGCTATCTTGCCATCATCAGAGTGGGGTCTGACATTTTCTTCGGGTTTTTCCATAGATATCTTTAAGTGTTAATCAGCCATGGGACTTATAAAGACAAGGTATTCAAAACAACACTACAACCATCTTATCAAAATTGTTTTTTGTTTTCTTAATGGCTAAACAGATTCAATCCATTTTTCAATAAAAAAACAAATTCAGTAATCTTTCAAAACCCAGTATGCTCAAATCTCACTATATCACTACTATGCCTAATAGCATAATAACTATAGCTGGCCTCAATAAATTCCTTCTTTAAATGAAGTCAGATTGATGTGTTAAAACATGTTGGATACAAGTAGAGTTGTCTTAACTGTATAGGAAACAAAGATACAAGCAAGGAGTAAAAAGAAAATGTGTGTTTGGCTTACAACTGTCAGTCCATCACTATTGGTTGTCAGGAGTGAGTCTCCTCATATAGTTAGTGTGTGTGTGTGTGTGTGTGTGTGTGTGTGTGTGTGTGTGTGTGTGTGTGTGTGTGTGTGTGTGTGTGTTTATGCCTGGAAGTGTAGAGGTGTTGGAGCCAGCCTGATGTGTTGAGCAGCAGGACTTTGGCACTCAAACACTGTTCCACTCTGCTCCTCCAGGCCTTTAAACACTGTATAAAAGTTTAATTATAAACCCTACGCTGACAATAACCAGACATCTGAGTTGTCAAAAAAACAACTGCAGGCTCACGAATAAAACCACTGGGAAGTGTAATTAGATCAAGCTGGATATACCAGGAGCAATTTTTTTTTTTATTTACGGAACAGTGGCATTAAATCCATTTTTTTGGCATAAAAATGAGGATAAATGTTTTTGTCTATTGAGCTTTGTTGTTCTTTATGTATACAAATAAAACTAGTAAACAAAACCTGTTATCCTGTTTAACCCCTGTTTATTTATTCATTCATCCAGCTAAAGACTTCTTAAACTCTGGCTCCATCTCTGTTTCTGGGAAAAGGCTGTGGAACGCTGATAGCTAGCAGATGTTTAATAGTCAACAGCCCTTGGGTGTTTGAAAAAGGTCAAAAATATATAACATACTTCAACATAACATAATATGTTAGCATTTGTGGGTTAGATCTGTGTCTTTCTGAAAAGGGTACACTATTCTTACCCTCCTGGGTTGCCCATGAGGATCTAAATTGGGGAACACTGACCAGGTGGCTGCTTGGCCTGATTTAGGCTTCAGAATAAACAAGTCAACCCATAAAGGACAAGAAAAAAAGGATCCCGAACCAGCAGTTTTACTCTTGTAAATCTCAAATGGTGCAGTTTCACTGTGTAAAATAATCAAGAAACAAAGAAATGATATTGTCTGGATTGAATGTCCCAATTTAGCTATATGTCAAAATCCCTTTTCACAGACTGTCCTTAAAAATGTGTAATGTCTGTACTTACTGCTGGCGATAATGTGTCTCTCCCCTGCCTGAAGGTCTGGCTCTTCATCAGGATGCAGCTGCTGTAGGTCTATCGATCTTCCAGTTGGATCCAGAACCACCGAGCTCTCGTTAAAGGTGATTTCACTCGCTCCACTGATGGGGTTGGTGGGTGCACCACCGACAGATGTCTCATAGTCTGGAGGAACGTCATCTAAACAGTCTGCATTGAGCTGGAATGTGCCAAAGATCTTGTCTTTAGAGGCACTCATGCATGTAATTGTGTGTTTAATTCTTGTGTTTTGCACTTTGGAGTAAGATTAGTCTTGGGCAAAAGTTGCCGAAACAAACCAAAAGGAACTTACTGGGATTCCCAAGGCTTTAAGGATGTTCATTTTACACATGGGACACGTCCGATGGTCCTGTAACCACGGGTCTACACAGTGCTTATGGAAGACATGCCTGACCAAACAAGAACACAGTGCACAAATAGACCATTTGAAAGAAATGACTCCTATGTTAAATGTGTAGATATCAGCAACTATGGTGCATGTGCTGACTTTACGCCTTTGACAAATTGAGATACCTACAGTACGTATGACAAAAATCAAGCACACAAACTTTACCTGCATGGTAGTATCCTCACAACATCATTAGGCTTATAACCTTCGATGCAAACCGCACAGTTGTCAAAGTCTGACTCAGTCTCCTAAAACAAAGAAATAAACAAAAAAATAGACCAGTGCATTATCAGATATATCTATTGTATATACCAAATAAAATAAGTACTGTATAATTCATATATTGTCCTTCACTTGGAGAAACACATTTTAGTAAATGTATGTGTAGCTTACTTTTGAACTTACTGAATAGCCAAACATGCTTTGAGGGTTATGGGATATGTACGGTTTGCAGTGTATGGAATATCATTTACCTTGTCTCCTTTCCTAATGGTGCGTAATTGTAGCTTACTGATGGCCTTTTTGGCAGCATCTCCCAAACGCCTCTGTAGATATACAAAAACGTTATTACTGACACAACCAGGGGGGTTTTAATAGTGGAGAGTCAGTTAACAGTCAGTGACTTAGCAGTGTGCAGGCAACTCATCGGTATGTTGATATACAGTATATTCTGCTGATTGGCATACATGTTCATGTGAATGTGGACCAAAATGAAATTTCCCGAGATCACGCATCACGTGGCGCTTTGCTATGGAGTTAAAGGGAGCTGTATGATTTGGTAGTGTACAAATGCGTCTGAAGATGTATTTTTTGACAGTAACATGATGATTTTACCTCTTTCAGAAAAAATATTTTTGAAAGGTTTTCCAGTTTTTTGGGCTGCCTTGGAAATGGATTAATAGCAGATATGTTCAATCCGGCTGAAATCATAAATCAACATAATTCAAAGTGAAAACACAAACAATATTTGTCACGGCACGGACTCCTACCATTACAAGCACAATGATGAATTTGTATCAGTAAAACGTCAGAGACGGCCATTCACAATAAAAAGAAGGCAATAGCAAGTATTTGCTCAAAGGGCAAAGGAGCTGAGTTGGTTTGCCACTTCTTTGTTCTGCCAGCTGACACCAGATGGGAAAACGCAATGGGCCAATGTCAAGCGTGATACCACAACACTGCACCACTGTCTGTATCCCGTTTAGACAGAAATTCATCAGCTCATAGAGTCGTACGTTGATTAAACAAAGTGTCATACCTGGTTGCGGTCTCGTGCATTAGCGTAACGGAACCTCTGGATGTAGTAGAAGACAAGCCAGGCGAGGGAGATTATCATGAGGACGATGAAGGAGATGGAGACAAACACTACCGATGTTCTGCTCACGTACTTCTGCAGGTTGCGGGTTCCTATGGTGATGTACACCGTGACCAGGATGTTCTGCTCCAGCAAGGCCAAAATCTCACGACCTTTAGGTTCTGGGATCATGATGGCCACAATTTCGCCTGTACCTGCGCACACACATACAACAGAGGAAGTACCAGTTCAGGAGAGGTGGTGATGCAGTGGATATGACTGTGATACATCAACCAATGTGTCCCTGAGAAAGACACTTAACCTCTAGTTGCTCCAGAGGTGTGAAACCTCTGATATATAACAATTTTCAGTTGCTTTGGATAAAAGCGTCAGCTAAAACACCAATAATTTGCTAGTTCCAGCTTCTTCACTTTTCTTTTTGACACATGATAGTAAACTATCCATTTTCATACAGAGATAACAAAGAAGGACTTGTTGTAACAAATAAGGGTCACCGTTATGTAATGTAGTTTGACAGTTTATTAGTCTTTTCTTGAAAAAAAAAGTAATTTTTGCCTATATTTGCCTGTTGCATTAAAGATCAAAATGAAGTGTGGGAGCGATAAGACATGTTGCCTTATGTCATGGGACAAATATTGGTCAATATTTCGATTTCTAGCTATTAAATATTGCGCATCTGTTCCTGTTCCTCAAAAAAATCAAGTATTGCTCAGGCTCGAATTCTTTTTATTTGAAGTTGTGTGTAATGCGGTAAGGACACATGGGACATATTGCTTAAACAACACAATAAGGGTATAACAAGGCTCTCCTCTCTCAGCAGCAGGTTGATAATTCCAGGAACTGCATCAACAGCCTGAATGCTGTTACATCATATTCCCTTCTGTTGCCTGTTTATGACTGTGGCTGCATGGAGTCACAGTGGATCCCTGTGGTGCACCCTCTATCAGTCACCATAAACATGGCTTTATTCAATGTGACATCACCAAAATGCCAGATACACAGACAAATCATCATGCACAATGATTTTCACATCATATTCTGGGGTGATTCTCCCACAGAGACACAAAGACTGACAGAAAATGTGGTGTTTTTTTGTTTTCCCGAGGAGAAAAAGGCTTTGAATCCAACAGATATGCTTCATTTTCAGGGTAGCTGCAATACATAATGCTGGCATTCTCATTAACCACTTTATTTAACAGGTCTGTTGTAAAATCTGCACAGCTACTACATTTTACATTACCCGGGGTTGAGAAGTCAGACCAAATGATGTCTTTTAAACTGTTTTATTTTCATGCATATGCAATCATAATTTGTTTGTAATTGGTTTTTGTTTCAGAACAAAATACAGTAAATATATTTGGGCAAAAGCAGCCTTCTTAACAAATGCTGATATTAACAATTTGTTATGAGTATGGTAGAAATGGGTGAAAAGCATTTTATCTGTACAATCCTCTGCAAAAACAGCCAGATCCACAGTCACACAGTAATCCAGCTGGTAGTATTGACACAAGGGTTTATCCATGTATTATGGTGGCTGCTCTCTCAAAATGAGTTTATGTATGTTAGAGCTTCTAAAGCAAACCCTGCTACAAACAATGACTGAGAAAACAAAAGATTGTGTTTGGACAACAAACAGACGGTGAAACGCTGCTAACACCGCTGTGTATTCACACTATCAGGCCAATAGCTTTCACTCTTTTTCACTGAAGGTTTTGCTTACATCTTTCTCATTGACATAAAAATCAAACAAGATGAACATGTGGCTAAAAGACATATTCAGAGTTTTAAAATAGGCTGAATGTATTAAAAAGCATATTACCCGTTTTCCCCAATAATACACATTAATTGTCAAGACTAACTGACAACATAATTGAATGTTTTTTTCATGTGTGTAACCTCAGATATAAACACTCCTGACCTGCAGATGAATGGTTTTATTAAGCATGACCATATAGTGCAGAGGGAAAATCACTGTGATGTAACAAGATAAACCACTTTATCTCATGTCAACAGGCAAATGATTTCAAGAATAAAACTGTTGCTTACAGACTTGATAGACTTTTGAAAATGTCTTTGTATGGCCACCTTCAGCTTCATAGCCAGCAGAAATAAGGAAAGGCATAACAAGGCATGTAAGATTTGCCTAAGCCTCGACTCTTATCTCCTTCTACCGTTCACTGTGACGCAGTCAGAGGAGCAGACAAAAATAGCTGCTTCTAAAACAAAGTCTGCAAAGTCTGAGGCTGAGGGTGAACTTGTGAAAAGATCTGTTTTCAGATCCACTTGGCCTAAATGTGGAAGCAAAGAGGAATAAATACTGAATGGGTTAATTCAGTGGACACCATCCTGTCTTCAACAGGCTTTGGTCTGCTGAAGAAAGGATAACACTTAGGTACAGATTACCACAGAATTAACTGGTAAACGCTTTATTAACAACCATGTACTAATCTAAAACTGACAGTTACACTAAGTTGGCGTCACTGTGGTGTATTCATGCAGGTATATCAAAAAGCTTCAGAGTCAGTGACTGAAGGAATAGTTTGTAATTTTGGGAAATACACTTGTTTGCTTTCTTGACGAGAATTATGAGTGAGTGCTATCAACCACGGTAAACATGAAGCTGAAGCCAGCAGGCGGTTAGCTTAGCTTAGTTTAGCATAAAGAGATGAGGAAACATGAAGAAACAGCTAGCTTGGTTCTGTCCAACGGTAACGAAGTTCAGCAGCTCTAAAGGTAATTAATGAACACAAAAACTATTTCTTGGTGCTAATCAGTTGCCAGGCAACCAGTGAGACTCCAGGAAGGCAAAGAAATAGTTGGGAACGCAGCCTGCCCTTAAACAACTAAATTTAATATTTATACTTTGTTTTTGTACAAATGAAATACATTTTTTACCTTTGGACAGAGCCAAGCTAGCAGTTTCCCCTTCATCCAGTCGTGCTAAGCTACGTTACACAGTGATTTAGGATAAAGCCCACACTTTCAGTTGATTAACCTGCAGTATCTGACCTGGCAGTATCATGACTGTAATATCACTCAGCATTGAGATGGAGGGGTTAAATACAGCCAGGCCTTGAGAGGCTTCTGGCTCTGGCAACTGTGGACTTTACAGCCCCGCTGTGTTAGCGCTGGACAGGAAAGTGCTCCATTCTTTATTTGGCAGCGTAAAATTGAGTCTACACATTAATACCTGTTCCTTTGTCCCCGTTCTCTGTTACCTACCTCTTCTCTAAATGTTTTGGCATCACACCTCTCCTGGCTGATGTTTCTGTCTCTTGAAGTGTCTCAGTTTATATTTACGTCATGGCTTAAAGCAGGGAAGGACCTGTTTTTTTTAATCCATGTGAAATTGTATATGTAACTATCTAGTGAATGCAGCTTAAATTTGCCTTTTTTTTTAAGCTTCGCTTTGGTCTCCACTAACTCCTGAAACAAGTCACTGAATTTAAATCAAATATTTAGAGGTTTTGCATGGGATTTAAATGATCTGCTCATCTTGACAGGTGCTTGTGACAACTTCTATACTAAAGGACGTTTTAGTTAAAAACATCTCATAATCAACTAGACCATTAGGTGTTTGCGTTTCTTGTTTGAACTTCTATTTCTGCACAGATCCTTCTGTCCAACAGCCTTCATGCATTGTGCTGTGGTCTGGCAAAGGCATAGTGTTTTGATCAGCCACACCTTTATGAAACTAGCAACAAGCTAAGAGCCTATTTCCAATGGAAGTACAAGTCAAGTGGGGAAAAAAAAGGCTCTGCATACTGTTGAAGGCCTTAACCTCGTAACTTTCATTCTCACAAATAATACATCTAATCGGTTCAGGGTGACATCAAGTGATAAACTCTAAAACAAATATATAATTATAACTGTTTAGCAAGCTTGGAAGCAGAGAGAGGATTTCTGGCACAGCTTCACCTACTTCCAAGGTGCATGGAGAGGGGAAAGAAGTCTAAAGCGGTCAAAACTTTGGTGGTGTATTGATTGTGCTTAAAGTCAAAAAATGGGTTTTTAAATGTTCTTCAGCTTTGTCTTCTTTGGAGTAATGGACCTGTGAGTCTACACAGCATGGGTTTGTCTGCAACATTTTAAGTTGTATTCTTGATCATTCCTTTTGTAATTCATAAATCCACATCTGTGAAGGGAAACCCTCTCAATGTTACATGTTTGCCGTCTGTGGGCTTCTTGACATATCGTGACAAGCATTTTCCTGTTTGCTGTGAAAATCTCGTAATCATGTATTGCTTAGAAATAAATCAGGGGGCGCTCTACCAGCTCACCTGGTTGAGCATGGGCCCCAAATACTAACGCTCAGTCCTTACTGCAGTAGCAGTGGGTTTGACTCTGAATAGCAGCACCCCTCACTCTCCCTCCTTTCGTGTCTTCAGCTATTCGGTCAAATAAAGGCCAAAAGAGCCCAAAAAAACTTTACAAAGGAAATATATAAGGAACACAAATAGAACAATAACTGACTGCATTAACAGTGTAGCAGGTAAACTCCACCAGATGAAACTAGACACATGGCAATGTTGCTATGAAATGAAAAATATTTACATAACTATCAGCATTTGTGAGTACTTTGATTAACATTGTGTTGAAAAGACAACCGATTTCCAGTTCTTTGCTACTGTCCTTGTGCTTCACCTGTGTAGTTTTTCTTGATTATTATTATTTTTTTCCTCATAATAACAATGCATAAGGATAGTTTTAAGTGACTATTTGAGACGGCATTCTATGGTATTATTGGCTCTAAATGCTGTTTTGGCACCAAACGAATTGAGAGTCTGTGGCACAGAATATCAAGCAGTGTCAACTACCAAAAGCTGGCATTAGATATGTTGTCATATTTGTAATCTTGTTAAATTCTTCTTGATTTTCATCAACCTTGCACTAGTAAAAAACTCTATTGTTTTGGTATCTGCACTGGAACTCAGGTATCAAAGTGGCATTTATATCAAAAAGGTGGTATATATTGAGCCTGCAATGATGGCACAGGGCACACACAATGGTCAATAGTTCACATTTGAGAAAAAAAACTTCAGCAAGACCTACAGACAGTTAGAAAATTGGGGTGCCAGTAGTTCAGATTGTAGGGAGTTGGGTTGGAAACCGGAGGATCGCTAGGTCAAGTCCACATACAGACCAAAGTAGGGTGGTGGACTGGTAGCTGGAGAGGTGCCAGTTCACCTCCGGGGCACTGCCAAGGTGCTCTTGAGCAAGGCACCAAACCCCCACCTGCTCAGTGCGCCTTTCCATGGGTAGCCCCTCACTCTGACATCTCTCCATTAGTGCATGTATAGGTACTGAGCATGGGTGTGTAATACCAACAGAGTGTAAATTGTAATTTCCCCCATGTGGGATTAACAAAATATACATTATCATTATTAAAATCCAGCAGATCACTGGAAGATGGCAATCAGTCCATCTGCTTGGGGATCCAGTGCACTTTTCTACTTTATCTTGAAATTGGTTACTGAGCTGATTGCAGAGATTCAGAAGAGCTCTGGGACTTCAGCAGGGGAATGAAATCCATTAATCTTGGTCAAAGGTGCCCAACAAACAACGAATTAATGGCATTTGTACCTTCAGGCCTCCATCACACGACTGAACAGTCAGTAATCATGAAAAAGACAGGTTGACAGGTTGTCTCTTACCTGGATGGGGCATTGTTATGGTGTCGTTGGCACTGCTGGAGAACACATTGTATATGACAACTGCCGAGGCGTTATAGTTTGCAACGTTTCGGATCTTCTCTCGGTAGGTACAGTTCCCCGCAGCCACCAGCGCCACCCAGGCGGTGTTGTAAGAGACAGGGGGGAACCTGACATTTGGGTCGCATGCCTGTCTGTCCTGCAGGACGGATGGCACCAGGACCTGACCCCTGGCTTCTTTCTTGGGCGACTGCTCGCCATACCGACCGCATTCGGTTTTCTCTGTCTTGACCTCCGAAGTAATGGGGTCCAGATAGGTGATGTTGACAAAAGCGGTGTACCATTCCTCTTTCTCTGCGACCGTGAAGTCCAGGCACAGCAAGTGCACGAAACAAAACGACAGCAGCCACGTCGAGAGAGCCAGACTGCGGCAAGCTCGGATGAGGGACGGTGCCATTGTTCAGCGGCTGGTTTGGGATGGATGGTCCGGGGTCTCCTTCTCAGTGGAAAGCTCGCACTACGTCCCTCTGTTTGCAGGTGGAACAAAACAACATTAAGCTTGCATAAGAGCCAGAGCCAGACACCAGCCTACAAGGTAAGAGTGTGTACGCTAGGCTACGTGAGTGCAAAAGTCTACTATACACCACCACCTGCAGGAAAAGACGACTGTGTGTGTGTGTGTGTGTGTGTGTGTGTGTTGTTCACCGTCAGCTGTTTCCTGTCCTCGTTCGGGATTGGCTTACTGCTCACCAGCACGTCACCTGGGCGTCCCAGTCCCATGGCATGTGGAGAAACTAAAACATTTACGTCATAAATCATGTAATCCACTGCCAGAGAAATCAATCAAATGAACCAAGCATTAGAATCATATGAACAGTTTCCGTAGGCTACTAACTACAAACGGTGTTGCATTATTATTGCATTTTGTCAAAAGCAAAGAATATAACATAAACTAAATGATCATGAATCTAACCGATTAATTATACTATTGTGTTATTGTGTTTTACATTATGAATGAATAGTTGCATTTTTAAATTAAATTTCAAAATGAATTTTTAAAAGGTTTTAAATTTGTATTTTGTTGTATTCCTATAACTTATATGTGTTATTCCATTACATCTGACAATTCAATTTACATATGTTTTGTCTTTCTGCATGACAAATTCGATGCAACATCTTGTTAAATCTTAATCAGCTTTCTAGAGAGACACTTGAAACCAGCAGAAGTTGGGATGAGCTCAGTAAGTCCAGGGTTATTAGTAGGCTTAACCTAAGACGTTGGTTTGCTTAATTGAAATAGAAAATTTTGAACTTTTTTTTCTCAAGAATTCAGACTTTAAACTCATATTCAAATACATTTGTCACGTGGATCCCTAATCCTCTTCCGTAGGCTACTTTTCACAGGGCTGTTTACTATATTGCTTTGTCATGTAGGCCTATCTAACGTCTGGTAATGTGAAGTTAGAAATTGGTAGTCTAGAAAGTTATACGTACAATAAATGTGTTTATTAGTAATTGAATTGTAAATTATAGGAAATAATGTAATATTTGTGAGATAACTTGCTTGTAACATTGCAGTAACGTTAGTAGGAACGAACAGCTCGGCAGTATTTCTCAGCCCGGACGAATTTTCAGACCGGACCTACAAGAAGTCGGGAGTGCTGATCATTTCGGTAAAAGAAATTCCAAATCAGACTCTTACATTTTAAATGACACTTAGATTTAACATTTTGTACCATTAATGTAACTGCTAGACACCCTTAATATTAAATATAAACGGCAATAACTAAAGTTAATTTAATTTATTTACCATGTGATTCTACGTATCAGATCAACAGTCTCTGCTGCCTGCAACAGCTAACGTTAGCCAACATTAACAGACACGTTATAAACTAGAGGGTTACGTTACGTTACCGTAACGGTTAATGTTTTTACTTCGAAATGCGTCAAGCTGTTATCGACCATTGCCTTACTTTTTCGATTGCGTGTGTATTTATGGACAAGAGAGGTCAAATAAACAACTTACTACCATTTACAACGTTACTTACTAACTTAGAAGTTTTCCTCGGTTAGCTTAATTGCTTCCATATAAAATAGCTCCGTCCACACAACTCCACTTTACAAAGTAATGTTCCGTGTTTGCAGCAAGGGAACTAGAAAGAAGGAACAGTCATACAGTACGTAATTACAATGTTTTGGTGTTGTTCTATTGAAGGAGGCACATAGGAAGTCCCACTAAGTTATTGCGTTAACCAGGGTTCAAAATTAGCACCAGTTACCAGCCAAATGCTGGTAAATATTAAATTGGCTAGTAGAATTGCTTTACTAACCAGTCAAAAAACAATGGTAATCCAGTGGCTGGTCAAATGTTAACATTCACTAGCCATTTAGCTGTTGGACGAAAAAGTTAACTTTGAACCCTGTTGTTAATGTATCAAGTCTGTGTTGTTTCACCTTTTTAAAATTAATTTTTCAATTTTCCTTGGTTTGCAGGTAACCAGACATTAGCTCTGTGAGACCAGTGTTAATAAATCTCTTTGGGCACCAGCCGTTAAACCAGCTTTTAGCGCTGTGGAAACCAGCCTGTTGAACCAGAAATGCCCAAAAAGAAAACCGGTGCCAGGAAAAAGGCTGAGAGTCGTAAAGAGCGAGAGAAACAGAATCGAGCCAATCGGGATGTTGTCGATGTGGCCAAACACCCCTGCAACTCTAACATGGTGTGTAGCTGAGGCATAATGACAACACTCAAAGTATCACATCTTAAGTACTTTTTCTTATATTGTCATTTATTGTCTTCTGTTTTTGTAGGACTGTGACAAATGTCAGAGGTAAGTGACTGTATTGTGGTATATAACATTTATTTTGGTAAAAGTATTTCTAATCAACCACTAAAAAAATTTTTTTTTTCTCCTCGTTATGTCACCTGGTAGAAAACAGAAGAACAGAGCTTTCTGCTACTTCTGTAGTTCAGTGCAGAAGCTGCCTGTCTGTGCTCAGTGTGGTGAGTAAACTGCACAGAAATGTGGAACGTTTACATGTACTGTATGTTAAGAAGTACTTTATGTTACTACAATGTTAAACATCTTACTAGTTAATCCTTCGCTCAAATCTTACTGTCTTCCTTGCCCTGGCTGTGACTCTCAGCACCAAGCTCATTCACCAAGAGATGCATCCTTAGATCCTTCGAATAGATCATGAATCACTGTAGCTTTTAACAATAACTACTCAAACAGTTGTAAATACTGCATTTGTTGGGGACTATTTTCAGCGACATATGTGTTGCCCTAGTGACTATTTACAGGACCAGGATTATGTATAAGGGATCAACTGAAGTCATAATGAAGTAACATGTCACCCAGTGCAACAGTGGGGTTTGTTGATGTGTTTGTAACAACAACAATGGAGGTCTATGGCACAGAATTAAAAGATACAAGTATATCACTCTTTAGCTGCACAGACGTTACATAAATAGGATTCGTTGGTAATTAAAAATAGTCCTGTAAAAAACAAAAGGTCATATATCCTGACTTTTATTCCCTAGGAACACATCAAGTTTAAATAATGTTGCCTCTAAATACAGTTATGAACCTGAAAATTAGCATAATATGAGCACTTTAATGCTTGTGTCGTCAGGCAAAACCAAGTGCATGAAGTCATCAGATTGTGTCGTCAAGCATCCAGGCATCCACAGCACTGGAATGGCCATGGTGGTAAGTTTTTTTTTTTTTTTTTTTAAGTGTGTTTATCTGTTAATAATGTGTTGGTTATTTTAGTTCAATCCATTATTTGCAAGTGTGCTTTTATTCTTTAGGTGTGGTTTTACCATGTCATGAAACAGCAATTTATTTAATTGTTGTACAGCATTCCAACTATTGTTACTCTGTTCTTTCTTTATTGTGGGAATGCTGTACAACTATTGTTATCCAGTTCTTTATTGACAAAGAGCATTCTACTATTTATACTTTTTAAATATTTAGGCTTTTAAACCTTTTTTTAACATTAAAGTCAATGAGAGCAAGCTGTATATCTGTCTGTCTGTCTAGCTTACTATACAGATGCTTTGGTGGCGGCACTGTGGTTATGACACATGCCTTTAGTGCGGGAGACACGGGTTTGATTCCCACAGCGATACTAATGTATTCCCCATGAAGCTAGTTATCCCCTAGTGATGGCCCCAGTGTATATGGACTGGGGTTTGATCAACCCTGACAAAGGCATTTAACCCCATTATGATTTTTCTATTATTCCGTACGTTTTTTGGTTGTCCGTATCTTCTGCATACTTTCAGCTATTAAAACCATTAAACTTTTAAAATCTGGCTCTAGTTCCTTATGGTGTAGTGATGTGAAGCAACTATTCTCACTACTTCAACATCTTCTTACTGATTTAAGCTATGTATCCAGTTTAGCTTTAGCATTTCAAATTTTCCAAATCTTTTTTTACATTAGTGGTGTTATTCAACTTAATTAAAACTATTCCTACATTTTTCAACTATTCTTACTGCTTCAACTTCTTCTTACTGATTTAAGCTATTCAACCAGGTTAGCTTTAGCAATTCAGCTATTCAGCATTCCTACGCATTTTCTGCAGGAAATGCATTTTCTAGTCTAAAACAAATGTTCCTTACAATGCAGTAAATTATTTTTTGTTTAAAGGGATGGTTCGGAGTAATTTCATCCTAGGGTCCTTTACACAATCACCTCGTGCCAAACAGCCCCCCATAAGCTTTTTCCTTGGTCTAACTTGGAGTTAGTGCTATCAGCGGAATGGCTTAGTGCAGGCGCTCATGGAACCGACTGTGTATCTTGTAAATTACTCCACTAAAAAATTCCCGGAATGGTACCAAACTTCTACAGTAGTACAAATAGGTTCTGTACTCATAAAACAAGGCATTGGAAAGTTTGTAAGTACACCAGGAGTTTATTTAAACAGCCCTTGCCTGAAGGCTTCTGTTCTCTGCTGCTAGCTAGCTCTCCGATTCTCTGATTCTCCTCCATTAATTGCAGCTCTTTGTCCGTGTATTCAAGCTTGAATAGGTACGGGCGTCACGTTCAATGTTAACCTCAAAATCTGCCGTTTCGTTGATCTTTTCTTCTGTTCACCACTTTAACAGTAGTCCCTTCCGGCAATAGATGTTGAAGCATGACATCTATTGCTGAAAGAGACTACCGGTAAAGTAACCGAAGAAAAGCACAGTTTGGCAGAGTTTGAGGTTAACATTGAAAGTGACAATGAGTGGAGTGGAGACAGTGAGGGAAAAGAATCCATTTAAAGTTGTTGCAAAATATCACAATACAGTACACACATTGTAACTTTCGTCTTGACCACAAGGGGGCAGTATGTGACTTCTGTGAAGCGTGGGTGTGCCACGGCAGGAAATGTCTTAGCACTCATGCCTGTGTGTGTCCTCTGACGGATGCAGACTGCATTGAGTGTGACCGGGCTGTCTGGGATCATGGTAAGACCCCCAACATTTGTTTGAAATTCCCCCAGTCACATCAGTATCACACAGGATATCAGCTGTTATGAGTTACTATCTGTTTGTTTAAACTTCCTGAACAGGAGGGCGAATCTTCCGCTGTTCCTTTTGTCATAACTTCTTGTGTGAGGATGATCAGTTTGAGCACCAGGCAAGCTGCCAAGTCCTCCAGGCAGAAACATACAAATGTGAGTCATTTTGTTTTCTTTTCACAATCTCATTCATTGTCTTTTTGTGGTTAATGAGGAAAGGGAGGTGTAGCTTATCAATTGCAGGGAATACTGTCTCGAGGGTATTTGTGCAAAAGAGGGAATGTGAATGTTTACATTTTGTTTTGCCTTTGTATACATTATATTTTAGGTGTTTCCTGTAATAGACTGGGACAGCACTCCTGCCTGCGCTGTAAGGTGAGGGGAACGCTAACACACTTCAGCTGAATCTACAAAATGCACAAGTGGCTTGGCAGCTTATGATAGCATTAGTTTACAGAGCAATTTTACTGACATAGCAGATTTCATTACAGGTAAACTCTGCGTACTTTACATGAAATACAATTAATAAAATACAAGAAAGGAAAGAAACAACAAAAGAAAACAGAAAAACAACCAACCTTTTAAAAGAAATAGGCAAATCCTTTATATATATATATATACACACACACACAGTGTCTAGGTCGGTTAATAGAATAGAATACATTTGCATTGCATTTTTAACATCAGAGAATAAGGAGCTGTAAAATAAAATAAAATATGCATTTACATACAGTCCCTGGTAGCAAAAGACATTCACAGCTGATTTCAGCTGAAGGTAATTTATCTCAGTCAGCTGAAAATAGTGAGTTTGGTGCTACAAGCATTTTGTCCTACAACAAAACTACAAGTATTCCTTAAGGAAGTAAACTGTGTGGGGAAACAGAGCTTGTGCTGAAAAGACTGTCACAATGGAAAAGTTTACAGTTGGTGCCTCATATTAGCTTCAGCTGAACTTAAGTGTGCATTTTTTTCACAGAATGCCCTCAGTGGATTTTTCCCCTCACCTGTCAAAAGACTCATCTTGTTTTTTTAAGCCCGTAGATTTGTCCCAACAGTTACATAAATACTGTCTGTAAAGTGAATTGTCATTCAACCTTTGCAAGAAAACACGTTTGGTTGTCAAATTTGTCTTTAACATAAATATAAAATGGAAATAGGAATGGTCAGACTAGCTTTATCAGACTGTACAGGAGGAGAAAATACAGCTGGTGTATCCTTAGGGCTGGTGAGAAGGATATCCCAGCTGTCAAGACATGAATACGTTGCTTTAATTTTTATTTAATTTGTACTTATTATTGATCCCTAGTGGAGAAATTCCAATTTTAATTGATTTTAAATAGATGTGGATGAATTACATTACTTGTCTCAATGAGCATGAACAATTTCTGAATTTTCACTATATATATCAAGATGTGTGTGGCGTTAACATTTCCATGTGATGATTTTATTCAACTGTGTCCTCTCAGGCCTGTTACTGTGATGACCATGCCAAGAGTAAGGTCTTCAAACAGGAAAAGGGCAAAGCCCCACCCTGTCCAAAGTGTGGTCACGAAACCCAGGAGACCAAAGACCTCAGCATGTCAAGTGAGTCAAGTGATTGTTTTTCTCGTAAAGGAAGTTGCAGCAGCCTCAACTTCCTTGCTAAATCATGATTTTAAGCAATGAAATCAAAAGAGTGAAAACAGGGACATTTTCAAGAAATGTACTTTATTTCCCATACAAATTTGAAATAATTCCCTTAACAATTGTCTGTCCACAAACAAGTGCTTTTCCCTCATTTCACATTTTTATTCAACTTTTACTTGCAATGTAAGTTTATATTAACACATTTACCACACTTTTTATGTGAGAGCGTTTTAAAAGAGGTGCATTGGACCAAATGGCTTCATTAGATCCTCCATGACTAATTCAAATGCAACATTGCCGTGTGTAACCAATGTGCAATGTTATGTAACTGAGCTACTGAGCTTGAAGGTTCAACCTTGAACAAAGGAAAAGTAATTTGAACAAAAGGAAAAAAGATTCTTTCAAAGTGTTGAATCACAGACCTGATCTGTTAGATTTGTCTACAGTAATGATCCTTTCTATTTTGTTTTCATAAAAAATAAGACGTTTATATTTGTCTTGTGTCGTACAAAACAAGCAGTGACATGTGAGTTTTCCAGCTTTTAAAACAGGTAAATGATGTTCAACAACCTCAGGTTTTTGAAAGATTGGCAGGTATTTATTTTTCAGGTGCTGAGCTTTGTTAAATTAACTTTTAACACAGAGAAATACATGTAGACTGCAATAGATCTGTAATACATGAACAGACTTTTCTGAAACCTTCCCTGACTTTTTTTTGTCACTTCATTCACTTCAAACCTTCCCTGACATTTTTTTTTCCACTTTTAAATGAAACCAGAGCTAATGTCACATCTGTGTGTTCTCTGCAGCTCGCACGCTGAAATTTGGCCGCCAGGCTGGCGCTGATGACGACGATTATGACGACGGAGCGTCAGGGTACGACTCCTACTGGAAGAACCTCGCATCTGGAGGCAGCCAACAGGACTACGATGATGATGATGATGACGAGGATGAGGAAGATGAGGATGAGGAGGATGACGATGAGGAAGAAGAGGAAGAAGAGGATGAGGAGGAAAAGGCTGCTGATTCCATGGTTGGTCTTAAACTGGACGGGGCTGCCTGAGCCGGGGCAAAGACTGGAGAGCACAGTCCCATAGCTCAAAATGAGTCTCAGCTGATGTTCACTTGTTACAATGCAGGAATTAATAGTGACATACTTTAAGAATTCAACAACATACATGGTATAACTAAAGCTAGGTATTGACACAAGTACTGAAACTTACTCTGAGGAATATAAATGTTTTTCTGTAAAAAACTTACTCAAGCAGCCGCACAGGAACTAGAAGAATAGTAAATGCACGATTATGACTCTGACCAGACACTTCAGAAATTTCTATTTTCTATAACCGTCCCTAGAGACGACTTGTTTTCTTCTGTTGTTACACCCCAGGCTGGATTTATACGTTGTAAACCCCTTTTAATTAGAAATATGGAATATGTACCTTGTATATTGTGACACAGGCCCCTCCACTAGAATGCTAATAGAGCTGTGCAGTGGGAGTTAACAAAAGTCTTTTTTCAAAACATAAATTCCCAATTCAAAGTTTATGCTGCAGTTTGGTCATCATTGCAAAAATAAAAAATAAAAAAAAATGTGTGTTTGTTTGCTTGCTGGTTATTAGCAGAACTGTAAGTTATGTCAGTGAGTAAATGATTCTTACAGAAATGGGAGGCTTAGTTAATTAATGTTATTTATGTGTACAGACTCATAACTTTGATATTTTCTAAAGTAGTTGGTCATTCTTTAAGCTGATGATGTGACGCTTTAAACTCTGGGTGCCTGAAGTAACCCCTCCCACTTTGCAACTCTATAATGCATATTAATAATAATCCCCGAGGCCCTAATGACATGAGTTTATATTATTTTATACTGAATTAATTTGCAATCTGTGTGGTAATTAGATTGAGGCTACCCTGCTTCAATGCAAATGTCCAAACAACTTGACATATTCGCCCTGACCCTCATGTAACCAGCTGCATTTGTAGAGAACTATATGCCATTACACATAAAAAAATACCAATTGAGTAATCATGTTCAGATGACTGGTGCTTTTGATCGTTGTGGATTAAAGGCTGACTGAAGTATTAATCTGAAAAAAAAGCTATGAACAGCTCCCCAGACAAGAACAAAATGACGAATCAAAGGAGGAGTGAACTTAAGGCGAGCAGGGCGTGTGAGTCCGTATCGGGAGCTTCGTGTGGACCGCGCTCACTGTCGCCTCAAGCGTTAATAATGCTTAACACGGACTAATGAGACAAATGAGCTTTATAAGAACAAATGAAATGCAAAAATGTGATCTTGGCTTGTTGCTTCGCTGGGTAGGAGAGAGACCGCTGCTGCTTCGCAGATGACAAACTTCATGACCGCGCTCCCGGTGATCCTTGTCCAGCCCACATACCCCGGAGACCTGCGAGCGGTGAGCGGACTTCCTCTGACTGTGTTACTCTGTGTGTGTGTGTGTGTGTGTTTTCTGGGCTTGTAGTACAAGTAAAAGTTTTAGGAAGACAGAAAAGTGGCAACGTTTATACCGGCCGGGAAGAATTGGTGCGTAATGATCGGAGGTGTGTCAACTTGGTGATCCACGTGGGTCCACGGGAGATATTTTAAATGCAGTCGGTGAACCGTGCCCCCTATGGTTATTTGGTTGAAACCAAACAAGTCACCAGTACCTTTCTCCCACTGGTTTGGTTTCATTTTCAGTTGTTGCAGAGGACATGATCTGTGTCAACAGCAAGCTCCCCCTTCTGTTTGGAGAGTGTTAAAGCGCAGCATGACGTGTATGGAAGAGTCGCGCCAACAACAGTCTGCTCTGCTTCAATGTAAAGAAATAAGAAGAAAGAAGGCGATTCGTCAGCTTTTTCCCCAACAAGATGTTAAGAGTACACCTGCTACTTTATCATACTGGTCTTCATATGTTAAAAAGAAAGACATTCACAGATTCTAACTTCCGGGACCAATTACTCTATAGGGAAATGTTAAATCACAAACATCTATCTGTCTGTCTATCTGTCTGTCTGTCTATCTGTCTGTCTGTCTGTCTGAGCAGCTGGTGGAGAGAGGGCAGTGAGACGAGTGCTTAGGGACCGTCTACAAATTAAAACAAGGAAAAGCGATTCAACAAAAATATTCATTAATTGTAATGATTAAATAAGGTAGTGTCTCCAAACTCACCTCAATTATTACTTATCTAATGGTAGTTGTACTACAACACCTACTTTAAAAAAAATAAGCATATTTATAATTTGGGTGAATTCTTTTTTGCCTAACCCATTTAATAGGTGTCATATAAACAACGATTCCTGTCTCCAAAAGTGATACACACATAAAAAAAAAACCTGCTGGTTGTACTACAGCAGTTATTTTTCAAAAATAAGCATATTTCTAATTTTGGTGATCACACTCCACTATTATGGTGGCCATTTCAGTAGATTTACTCGTTGTGGAAACATAATAAGTTTGGAAATTAAATGCACACTTCCTGAATTAATTCAAATACTAAGTTACTCCTCTAGTAAACTAGTAGTCACATGAAGTAAAACAATAACTCATTGAGACCATTCAGCAAAGCACATTGGGTAGCAACAAATTCAACACGTGAACTGGTTGCTATGGACTTGTCACTAGGCTTCCTCAGTCATTGTATATTTTAGCATAGGTAAAGCTGCCGAAGCTGAACAGTATCCAAAACTTAATTTCTCAGACGAGCGTTAATTTGGGAGCTTGCAGGCTACCACTCCTTATTTCTCAAATTTACTTGAAAAGGCTGTTGTTTGCACAAATAATCACTGGGACCAAAAGGATATTGAGTCAGGTATGGCTGCAGCCTGGAGACCTCCCGTCTCATGCCCTCCCGGCTGCAAAAGTATGAATCCCACTATGGTCATGCAAAGTTCCGCCCTACGAAGCAGCTAAATTGTTTGGTGTTAAGCATTTCACCTCAAGTGGTTAAGGTTAGGGTTAGGGGATTGGTCAGGGGATAGGACCATAGACAGTTAAAGAAAAACTTTTGCTTTCCCCTGTTTTATTTAGATCTTTCACATATTCTGTTGTTCTTGGCATACCTGTTCTTGATATTCGCTCCTCTGTGGTTTGATCATTTGATTGCTTGGTGTGGTGAAGTGTCTGCACTCGTTTGATGGGGATTGGTGATTATTGTCGTTTTGGGGTTTCTCACTTATTGTAAAGCACTTGAGCTACACTCTCTCACTCTCTGTATGAAAGGTGCTAAATAAACAAAGTTAATTATTAAAGTTCATTAAAATAACAAGACACTAAACAACCACCTTGGTTGTATAAGACCTTGGTTCTTATACGTGTATGTTTGACCTAAAACATACCCTGTTTGATTTTTGTCATTTTGGTAACTGTAAAAGCCAAGTACAAAGAACTTAATAGTAGCATTAGGCATTAAGGTAAAATGTATCTGGCTAACCAGCACTCTTTCTCCCAACAGTCTCATTCAAGCTTGACAAAATAACCCAGGATGATATACTAACATTTTCTTGTGTTGTTTCTAGAAAGGCATCCACTTCCAGTCGACCTACAACCTTTGCAGAGAGAGACACAAAATTCAGGTCTGGCTTTGTTTCTTAGTTCTGAGGTAGGCATACAATGTGTGACTTGTTTGTCTAAACTTGAATATTGCTTATCATACATACAAATGACAGAAGGAATGTTTCTGTAGTTAGAAGTAAACATTACCAAATACAACACAAATTTGGTCAGATATTTAAGCAATATTACACTAGAGGGTGTAATAAATGTCATTAATGGCACGACAGTGATGCGGTCAGGACCGAGGCGCCTGCGTGTAATATTGTGATTATACCTCTTTGTACACAGTCAACAGTTACCAACTAAATAAAAGATATAGTCTATAGCCACGACGTTCCACTTTCGGGATTACTCCGGTGCTGCCAGGAATTCTGCCGGATGTCCCTCATTTTGGCCAAACAGTTTTCTGTTGCACAAGTAAAACAACTTTTGAACGTACACATGTACAAGTTCCTTCCCGACGCTATTTTGTTGCAAGAACTAAACAAAAAGTCTACATTCTCATTTTTAATGTATTGGAATTAATGCCTCATTCTCTTACAGCTTCCTGAGTACATCTACGTCTGCAGCTTCTGTGCATACACATGCACAGAAATGCGTGAACAATCTGAAAAACGCCATTGAGGTGAGAGGAGTTATTAAATAAAATAACATTTTGGTTATGTTTATCTTTTACCAATTATAATGAAAGCATTTGTTTTATACCAGATGTCAAAGCCATCATGATTTTATGTTCACTTATACTTTATTGACACTTTCCTATTTGTGTACCTTTGTACACATGTAATGGATAGTTGGTTTTGTTTATATTTGAAACATCATATGAAACCCTAATCTTTTAAATATTGTTTTTTATTTTTTGTACCCCTGTTCAGAAATCTGATGCTATGCTGTATGCCCCTAGTGATGTCAAAGTAAGTTGTGAAAGAACATGTTAAGTTAGGAGAACGATGAGAAGATCAGCATACATGTCTGCATACTTATGTCAATGATGTTCCAATGTGAACTTAAAGGATAAGATGTTTTATTGTCAACCAATCCTATGGAAAAGACCAAAACCAACAATGAATTAATTCTACTAACAAGTATTGTCTATATGGTCACAGCCTGAGTGTGTCACAGACCTCTATTAACAAATAAATGCATACTTGAGCTGCATTATTGTACTGGGTGACATTTACTGTCATTGCAATGAACGTGGACACTGTAGTTGTAGTAACAGAGTCAACCTCTGCCCAGCGGGCAGTAATACTTACTAGTGCACCAAATGAGTATTAATCCCTGACTGAAAATAGTTGCACCATTTACTCTGGTTTGAGTAAGTGTTTAAAAACTACATTGCCCAGTTGATTTAGAAAATGCTTTAATGATTCTTATCCATGTTGCTGGTATGGCTCCATGGATGATTATGTCAGTGAGTCCACCACTTAAGTGCTGACTAAATCTCAAAACTTTTAGATGAATTTCCATAAACCTTAATACAGACATCAATGGTCTGCAGAGGATGAGGCCTAATGACTTGGGTGATCCTCTCACCTTTCCTCTAGCTCCACCATGAGGTTGACAATTGCAGCTTTGAGTTGAATGTCATAACTGTCATATGGATTGCCATGCAATTTGTTACAGGCATATTATATATATATATATATATATATATATATATATATATATATATATATATATATATATATATATATATATTTATATATGAGGCATTGGTAGTTTGATTGGTACTGATGCATTTCTCTCTCCTAGGAGAACTGTAAAATTATGTCGCTCAGATGTTACATATGGGAGTTGTTGGTGGTCATCATGGAAGAAGAAATTGTGGCCACTAGAGCTACATGCATCCTTGATTTAAATGCCACACTGCCTACAGATACCCCTGTAAGTCCTGTTAACAAAATCCTCCTTACAGTAAAGTGT
The DNA here is from genome assembly GCA_013375575.1 of Percina caprodes. Taxonomy (NCBI): domain Eukaryota; kingdom Metazoa; phylum Chordata; class Actinopteri; order Perciformes; family Percidae; genus Percina; species Percina caprodes. The sequence continues at coordinate 1,043,207 of JABXJD010000151.1, forward strand.
AGAGTGTTTTTTAACTACCTGTCCTTCTCTCATAACCACTGATGAAGCTGGTATTAACATTATCAGTTGTATTGTGTAAAACTGTATGCACTTTCATTTTTTTTTTTAAACAAATAAAGTTTTTCATGGCTGATACGTTAATGTCTCTACCACCAGTGCAACTTATGACATCACACAAACACACTTCTGTATCATATAAGCTTTTATTCAGATATTCACTTTTTTAAAACTTATTTTATTAATTTTTAAACATGTCTCTTTTTAATTTTAGGTTGGCTGTCAACCATGTGAAGCATACGCACTTAAAAATATTACAGTATTCTTGGGACAACTAAATAACCTTTTGGAAGAAATGAATACACGGTGGAATACTTAAATGTAATGTGATGTAAATAATGTAAGCTACACAAATGTATTTGTATATATTTGTAAATAAGTTTTTATTCTGAAAATATTGTTACACTGTAACTATGTCAACCTGTGACAATGCATGCTGTCCTGTATTTTATAATATAACAGTTTAGATGTATTGAAGGACAGTACGGCATCTCAAGCCATTGATTACAGTGGTGTGAAAAAGTGTTTGCCCCCTTCCTCATTTCCTGTTCCTTTGCATGTTTGTCACACTTAAGTGTTTCGGAACATCAAACCAGTCAAGGACAACACAAGTAAACACAAAATGCAATTTGTAAATGAAGGTGTTTATTATTAAAGGTGAAAAAAAATCCAAACCATCATGGCCCTGTGTGAAAAAGTGATTGCCCCCTAAAACTGGTTGGGCCACCCTTAGCAGCAACAACTGCAACCAAGCGTTTGCGATAATGTGCAATGAGGCTTTTACAGCGTCCTGGAGGAATTTTGGCCCACTCATCTTTACAGAATTGTCCTAATTCAGTTACATTAGAGGGTTTTCGAGCATGAACGGTCTTTTTAAGGTCATACCACAACATCTCAATAGGATTCAGGTCAGGACTTTGGCTAGGCCACTCCAAAGTCTTCATTTTGTTTTTCTTCAGCCATTCGGTGGTGGACTTGCTGGTGTGTTTAGGATCATTGTCCTGCTGCAGAACCCAAGTTCGTTTCAGCTTGAGTACACGAACAGATGGTCGGACATTCTCCTTCAGGATCTCTTGGTAGACAGCAGAATTCATAGTTCCTTTTATCACGGCAAGTCTTCCAGGTCCTGAAGCAGCAAAACAGCCCCAGACCATCACACTACCACCACCATATTTTACTGTTGGTATAATGTTCTTTTTATGAAATGCAGTGTTCCTTCTACGCCAGATATACTTGGACACACACCTTCCAAAGAGTTCCACTTTTGTCTCATCGGTCCACAGAATGTTGTCCCAAAAGTCTTGGGGATCATCAAGATGTGTTGTGGAGAAATTGAGACGAGCTTTGATGTTCTTTTTGCTCAGCAGTGGTTTTCTCCTTGGAACTCTGCCATGCAGGCCATTTTTGCCCAGTCTTTTCCTGATGGTGGAGGCATGAACGCTGACCTTAACTGAGGCAAGTGAGGCCTGCAGTTCTTTGGACGTTGTTGTGGGGTCTTTTGTGACCTCTTGGATGAGTCGTCGCTGCGCTCTTGGGGTAATTTTGGGCGGCCGGCCACTCCTGGGAAGGTTCACCACTGTTCCATGTCTTCGCCATTTGTGGATAATGGCTCTCACTGTGGTTCGCTGGATTCCCAAAGCTTTGGAAATGGCTTTATAACCCTTTCCAGACTAATAGATCTCAATTACTTTCTTTCTCAATTGTTCCTGAATTTCTTTGGGTCTCGGCATGATGTGTAGCTTTTAAGGATCTTCTGGTGGACCTTACTGTGTCAAGCAGCTCCTATTTAAGTGATGCCTTGATTGTGAACAGGTGTGGCAATAATCAGGCCTGGGTGTGGCTAGAGAAATTGAACTCAGGTGTGGACAACCACAGTTATAGTATGTTTTAACAAGGGGGGCAATCACTTTTTCACACAGGGCCATGATGGTTTGGATTTTTTTTCACCTTTAATAATAAACACCTTCATTTACAAATTGCATTTTGTGTTTACTTGTGTTGTCCTTGACTATTGTTTAAATTGGTTTGATGTTCCGAAACACTTAAGTGTGACAAACATGCAAAGGAACAGGAAATGAGGAAGGGGGCAAACACTTTTTCACACCACTGTATTTTTAACTGTACAGATAAAGTCTCTGACACTGTGTCACAATCTGCATTTGGGTGTACAGGTTTGAGATAAGTATCACAGTAGCAGCATGTACAGTATAGAATGTATATTATTAAACTCACTGCTAAACACTACTGAATATAACACCTATTATATAGCATAATGAATGTCTAATGCACTCCAGTATCTTCAGAATAGTTGCTTATCCAGTAAATAATATCTCCTAACTATAGAGTCTTTCATTGTATTACTTTTGTCTTTCTTGTACCTCAAGTGTTTGATAAAGTTGTATTTAAGAGTTTGTTTTGAAAACAGTTGTTTACATCCAGCATGGGCATTCAGACTGAAAACTGAAGTTTGAGTAATAGATCCGAGAGTTCGAATGCTTTTCTGACACCATAACAACTCTGGAAAGTTTGCATGATGGCAATACTTGTGGCAATACTTATATTTTCAATTTCCTCGCGGGAGTTATCCCAAAAGGATTAATAAAAGTCTAAGTCTATCAGTGGAATAACAAGGTTTATGATGTTACAAAGTAATGTGTGGTTTTATATTTTTATTGGACAGTCATTACGCCAGATGATAAAGCATTGGGCAACCCTGTGTTTTTGTCTTGCAGAAGCCATTTTTTAGGCTTCAGTTTTTGGCCTCGTTGGAAAAGATAAGGGAGCCACACAGTGCTAAAGTTGGTCTGAATGCACCGAGTATCCTTGAAGTCAAGCAAACGTGCGGAGTGCATTTCCTTCTTTATCCAACACACTTTAAAAAATCAAATTGTTTATTGGTTACATCCATGTTTGTTTGATTGCGCTCTTGTTCCTCACTGCCTACGATGCCACATTGCTATGTTTTTTGGTGCATTTCCATTAACAACTGGTGTTTGGTGGAATAGTATGACGCTGACATCAAGATGTGAGCGTGTGCTTGCCTGAATGTGTGTGTCCTTGTGCACTTAAGGTATATAAAAAGCTAAGAAAATGAAATGATGATATTCCTGTGCTCTTCACTGGTCTCATTATATGATGCTCTGTTTGGAATTTGACACTAGGTAAATGAAACAAAAGTAGACAAACACACTTTAGAAATTACCTTTGAGGGAGTCCAGGTCTGATGAAGTGATGAAGTTAAGAACAGAAATCTGTCAAAAATGACAGCCTGCGGTTACTAGCTGCTTAAACTTTTGTATTTTTAGGTTTTCAATTTTGTGACTGACAGAGGAATTGGGCAAAGATGGTTATCATTTGAGATCCAGAGACAAGACTCCACACTTTAATCCTCAGCTGAAAGGTAAAGTAAAACCAGCGCTGTCTGTAAAAGACAGAAATAAAACCATGTCCTGTTGCCTAAATTCTGCTCATCATGTCGAGAGCATGATAATTGTAATCTGTGATCTGATAACCTTTAACAAAAGCATCAAATCCAACACATAATCCACCTCCCTTCAGTATTTACCAAGGAATATAGTTTTTTTTTCATTTAAGTTCATTTAAATTTTAATTAGTCAAACACCAGATAAAAAACAAATACAAACAATACAACCATGTTAAATAGATGCTTAAGAAATATATACTATATATCAGCAGATAAACATAGCACAACATATCATCATTGGATACAAAATACTGTAACCCATACATCATTAACTATGAAGGATATGTATAAATCAAAACAATAGTATTTCTCTCCCTGCATGTTATAGGCACCTATTTCCATCTTTTTTGTTATTAGAACAATTAGTCCAACAATTATTACCGACCTAGTCAAATATCCCTTTGCTATCACTCAACCTAGCTATTATCAATTCAAAAAGCATTGTCCATCATCAAGCTTGATCAGTCAGTATACAGGGGTTAAAGCGATAAAAATCCTGGGGCTAAACTGTTTTTTTTTTTCTTTCTTTTTTTTTGCACAGACAGACATATCTTCAATGGCACCATTTATTTTCAAGTTTTATGGCTGAATGTTAACCACGCGACTTACTGTTGCACAATAGAGGGCTCACCGTATATTACAGGGTAAGCTCGCAGACAGTTGATCAGCTGTTTAGGTTTAATTACTGATGTTAACTAGAAAATTCCACAGAAATTTTAACAGTGTGCCTCCTACTTGGTGCACATCCAAATAGCAATAAAAAATAATAAAAGGGTCCTAACCCTTCAGAAATACATAACTTATATATATATATATATATATATATACACAACATAATAATAATATATAACTTTTTAAAATCTATTTAAGATGTTTTTGTTTCCCAGAAACAGCTATGACATAGCTAGCGCTAAACCAACCAGACTCAAACTTCTTCTCCTTCCTCTCCTCCTCTCCCACTCTGTCTTCTATGAAACAGTTGTTGGTGTTGAAGTCAGTTAGTGTGTGTGTGTGTGTGTGTGTGTGTGTGTGTGTGTGTCTGAGAGAGAGACAGACAGATAGATGTTGACAGACAGACATACAGAGTATGGTTGCCTGGTTACTAAGACCAATATGAAGCCTTTCATTACTGTGATGTCATCTCTGATCTGTAATCAGTTAACACTGCACCTGTCACCTGTGTCACCAGCTATTCAGACACTGAACAAGCTCTCAAAAAAATGATCATATCACCAAAAGAATACAACGTATCAATATCAATAATTCTCTTGGCCACCAGAAGGCCTTTGTGAACATATTGATATAAAATTTATGTGGATAAACTTAAAAATGTAGGCATATCAGCGATTTAAAAAAGTGCTTTGCTCTGTGTTTTGCTCAGAAATGTGGACAATGTTTAACATGAAAATGAATGGAGGAAGATTTGGAACTCTTGTCATTTGAAAGCTCGCTGAGCAAAAAGTATAATTCATATCGCATAAATGGCACATTGGCTGAAACTAGAATACCTACATTTTGATGTACAAATTGTCCATGACAAGTTACAATTTTTTTGGCGTGGCAGCAAGTTATAGAGAGAGAACCTAGATGAATTTTTTAATCTCCCCATTCTGTCCTCCACTCTAGCTCTCAACATTCCACCACATACACACACATTGGAAAATCGGAAGCGGTCTGAAAACTGGACGATACGTAAACTGTGATTTGGGAGAAACCGTGCTTGATATCTGAATGCCCATTCAGCCCAATAAACGAAAAGTCTTGTCTTCGGTTTAAACTTTTAATCATGTTTCTACGTTAAAGTATGGTGATAGAGCATGGACCCAAATAGGTGGCGTTTTGAGCGATGTTGAGCAATTTCCCGAACATTTCCCATTAAAGTCTATAAGAAATTTTTCACAGTTTTTTGCGCGCGATCTTGACCGGCAGCTGATTGGATGAACGCGTCACGTGGGTTTGGCTTCTACCGAATTTCAAAACCGAGCATCATGATGGGTCATTCAGATTGCGATCTCGTATACGATAATACTTCACCGAAACATGTTTCTGCTTCTGAAAACATTTTAAGGAAGAAATAGGCCATACAATTGCTAAATCTGTCTGTTGTTTTGATTGACAAAGGTCAGTTTAATAGATTTATGTCCGATTTTGAGAGGCGGCAAGCCCAGCTGACTGCAAGTGTTTTAACATAAGTGTTCCTTCGAAAGTGGTCACTACAGCAGTAAGTGGTCACTGCACATTATCAACGTAGTGACGGAAGTATGCAGAATGTGACACAGCCATAGACAACAGTGTGTCAGCTGTAACAGTTGCACCCGGCAGCAAATTTACGAATCCCACTATGGCCACGCCAAGTCCCGCCCTAAGAAGCAGCTCGATTGGTTGGGGTTAGGAATTTCACCTTGAGTGGTTAAGGTTAGGGGATTGGTCAGGGGATAGGATCTGTACATGTAAACATGGACGCCTGGCCAATAGTAGTGTGTGAATTCTATTGAAGGGCGTGGCCATAGTGGGGTTTCGTAATAGCCTCCCAGCAACATCGGGGTGAATTTAAGTGCAAAGGTAGTGGCTCTGTTACCGGGGTCTTACTCATCACGAGCAAGCACTTTCTTACCTCTGCTGGCATATAGTAGCTTCCTTGAGCTAAACATGCAGAAACAAGCACCAGACTCTCTCAGTTTCTGGCACCAGACTCTCTCAGTTTCTAGCACCAACTGCCAAAAGGATTAACTTCTCTACATACTTCTTCTATCCATGCTCAGCACCATTTATTTATGAGTCCGTTATCCATGGGTAGGACATCATCCCCAGGCTTCATGAGCTTGTGCTCCATGCTTTGGCTTTCACCAACAATGCTAACGTGACGTATGGATCTCAATCACACGGTGTTGCCAGGACCCGCCCTGCTCTGCTTCTGATAGGCTGTTAACATTAGTTAGAGCTGCGTTCCTCTCACATGATTGGTAGGTGAAATCACTTGACTCAACACACGCTATAGATCCGGCACAATGCCGGAATACTTTAAACCCTGAGTATATTCTGGGTGAGTCTGACTCTTTTAGTAGCGAAGAATAATACTTACTGCAGTGACTAAGCCTGTCAGTACTAAACAAAATTCTGCTTTGGATATTCCTGGTGTTAACTCGGATCTATCTCCCAATAGACAAAGTTGTGGAGATTTTTTTCAAATTTTTCACAACATCTTTACAGAAAGGAAAATTCAACATTCCCACAATAAGTGCATGAAGGTACCTGTCTCTACGTTACATTTCCAACGCAAGTTGTTCTGTATCAAGCCCACTCTATGAATTCTTGTTGGTATAATAGTACCTGTAAATTATCTTGTGTACATTTACCTCAGACACTCAGACTATTCTGTATATGTTAATATGTCTTTCCATGCATCTGTAGCCGTGGAAAGGTGGCTTCCTTTGATTACTCTTAAATATCAAAGAAGTAAATTCCTGGCTTCCTGATGGGATCTAGATCTCTCATCCTTGTGATAAAACCTCTTCCTGTTGGAGCCCTCGTGATCAGTCACATGAATTGCTGGTCTCTAAATAGGAGGACCTTTGAACAATTATCTTTAAGTATGCCTCTAGGACTGAGTTCTATCAGTGGAATTCGAACCCAGGTCTGCCACACCAAAGGTATGTGCCAAAAGCACTTCGCATGGGACATGTCCACGACATGCCTATTGTACTGACACCCTCCTCACACCAGCCAAAAGTTCACACTTCCTAATCAATCAGGTAACACTGGGCTCTTCTTTGATTAATCAATGGTGACTTGTCCCAAGAAAATAACACATACTGGAAGAACATCTCTGGTCTCTCTCTTCCTCCCCCTTATCAGTTACATTCTGATCTTATATTTAGATAATCTTCTTTGCCCAGGGATCAATGGACATTTGGTCACCACTATAAACGGCTACATTTTGACTAGTTTATTTGAGCTACATTATGTATTGATTTAACACCATGTTATAGCTTTGAATGTATTAAGAAGATGTGGTTGGATAAAATGTGTACTTAATTGATTTATTATCCATAAATCATGTAATGAGTAACAAATGCTAGTGTCTAATGACTTAATTAGAATAAACTTTAATCAATGGCCTTAGCAATAAACAAGCTGTTCTTTGTGCTCGTTTTGTGCTCCTTTTTGTATTTGATATTATAAAGATTACAAATATATTACATATTTCGGTTCAGGCACTGGCACCGTTTTAAAAGTATCGTTTTAGCACTGGTATAAAAAAAACAAAAAAACGATACCCAACCCTGGTCAGAACCAAGAGAAAACGGAGCCTAACCTCTACCCCACCAACTCACGCCAAAACAAAAAGTTGCAAGTTCAGTGAGCGGCTGTGGCTCAGTGGTATAGCGGTGGTCTGCCAATCGGAAGGTTGGTTCGATCCCTGGCCTTGTAGTCCCATGCCGAAGTGTTCTTGGGCAAGACACTGAATTCCGAGTTGCCTCTGATGCTGTGCATCGGAGTATAGATGTGTGTGAATGTTTATCTGATGAGAAGGTGGCACCTAGTACGGAAGCCTTGGCTACAGTTTGTGAATTTGTGTGAATGGTTCCTGTACTATGTAAAAGCGCTTTGAGTAGTTGTTAAAAATACAGTCCATTTACAGTAGAAAGGAAACACAAAAAGAAAATGGTTACAAAATCAGCTCCACCAGTAAGGAACAACAACACAAGGTAAGTATAAAGCATCCAGATTTAGCCAAGAAGATCTTGAAGCTATGGAAGTATTGTCCAGGACGTACACCAATAGAACAAGAAAGCTGGTCTCTATTCCCTGATCTCAGGGGCCCCTAAGGCTATGTCACCCAACGCTTAAAATCCCCCCTATCGCTTCAGGGCTCTGTCTTAACAGTCCCTTATAATCAACCAAAGAAATCAGGTCATGGAGGTAAAGAAACAACAGATCCTATCACAGTCCAAGGGGCCCAACTGAACCCTTGTCTAGACAAGTCTCTTAATGAGGACTCCTTAGGCATACAGGTCGGACCACCAGTCCAACAATTTCTATTTCACTTTGAAGAGTAAGGAGTGGCACGAAAGTTCTACCTTTCCATGATGCTTGAAGACACACTCCTACATGAAACTCTCCCTGACGAGGCTGCAGATATTACCTTAATGTCATAAGCACTTGTCAATAAGCTGCAAATGATGGCCCACCAATCAAACAAAGACATAAAACATATAAGTTAGTTTTAAGTGAATATATCTTGCTAGTTGGTAATGTTTTTAATGCAACACATGGATTAAATAATGATGAATTGATCAACCATGATTCATTTAACTGTAGTATTTTACTTAAACGCAAGTTCAATTAAAAGCACACCAGTGAAATTGAACACATATCATACAATCACAAATATCCACATCAATCCATTATTTTATTTTATTTCAAATAGACAATTGTAAATGTCCAATGTACAACACAACAATTACATTTCAAACATGCATTAAGGTCCAAGGTATCAACCCTTAGAATTAAAGAAAAGTGTATAATACAAAAATAAATATTTTTATATTATATATAGCATTCAGAAATGATGGTCCAATATTCTCATTCTGTTTTAACTTCCACCTGTACTTCATGTGGTTTTACTGGCCTGTACCTTGAGATAAAAAAATTATGGAAAAAGATTAAGTTCAACCATTAGGAGAATGGAATGAGTTAGAAAACAGGATTCAACATACAGTATGCATTGCAATACTGGTATGTTACGTTAGAAAAGTTATTTTTGCCATAGTCTTTGCTTCATTTTAGTGTTAAACTATTTGCATGAAGTCTGTATGCAACTATTTCCGTTTCTCATAAGATAATCATGAGAGCCACTGAGGGCAGAGCACATGGGGAGGAGACTCCAGCCTGACCATAGACAAGAACACAGGATATCTCTGTAATTTGACTCCTTTTTTCCTCTATAAAAAGCTACCGTTAGTATATTGGGACTCATTTTCTGTACTTCTGCTGTGAGTGATTTTACTAAATCACTTCTAAAATAGCTCAGAAAAGGTAGTAAGTGAAAATTTTAGCTAATACTGTTGGGGCGCACACACACACACACACACACACACACACACACACACACACACACACACACACACACACACACACACACACACACACACACATACATGCACACAAAAGCAGGTTGAACAACTTAATGTCTTAAAATAAGTCATTAACATACTGTACAGCCACACAAAGACTCCAGACAAACTACAGTTTGCCAACACAGTTGCACTGCTTAGGCCATGAAAAAACAAACAAGGCAATAATTGGAAAGTGCATGAATTTTAAAATAACATGTTTGGCAAATCCAGCTTGGGAATCAATGAACACACACTATAAGCAAAATCCAGCAAGTTGTTTTGGTTACAATAAACAATAATACAACATTTGAACCATAATGAATGAAATAATGTCATAGTTACTACCTGGGTAACACACAATGACTGGTTTTACAGTACATGGCTTACGTCCTCAAGAGTCAACTTTGCCGTAAGTCCCCTCCGGTGGTCGGTAGCACTTGGGAAAGGCCATCAGCTGCAACATGTTGAAGGCATATTTCCTGCATTTAATATTCTTTTGAACGTTCTCAATCCGACATCCTTCTCTGGTGATCAAATAAACAGGGTGAAGAGGGAATGAGAAAAAAGAAAGAAAAACAAAAAAGTGAACATGAATGAGTTTTTAAATTAGGTTTGTGATGATAAACAAAAAACAATTTAATTTGGTCTCTTAACCATCAGCGATGAATTATATAATCACATATGTACGGAGATCACCTGAAACAGCCATTGTTGCCGCTCACAACTTCTGACTACCACTTTGGAACTCAATTTTACAACTTTTGTTTGGTATGGGTGCAAGTGTCCATTTAGTTTGATTATACTCAAGCTGTGTTTGGTTTGAAGTTCATTCATGATCTTGGAAACAGCCGTTAAGAAATGCTCACAACAAGGGCCGTTTAGTTGTCCTTAAAGGGCTCCCCAACATCAATTTTTCGGTGACAACAGGGCAAACCGAGTCTGCTGCTAAAGACCAGGGGATATGAGAGGAAAATCCAGAGAAGCTACTGAATGGGCCTTTAATCTCAAATGTTTGGTGTGGTTTATGAAACATTAATGCTGTTAATTCAATTCAACTTTATGTATAGTATCAAATCATAAGTTATCTCAAGACACTTTACAGATAGAGTAGGTCTAGACCACATTCTATGATTTACAAAGACCCAACAACTTGAAATTCCCCCAAGAGCAAGCGACTAGTGCAACATTGGTGAGGAAAAAGGAACGATGGGACTTTTAGTTTTTTGCTTAGTTCTTGGCATTAAATGGTTTTCTGGGGATATAAGTGGGGCTCACTGTTTAAGTTGAACCAATATTTGCTTGCCCTTTTTTGAATGTTAATGAATAATGGGAATTTTCCTAATTCAGCTCTGCAGGCGATGCTCATGGTTTTTCTGTGCACCTGAGAGATGCGTTTGCAGAACTCTAAATGTATAATTTCCAAACTGGGCTATATTCTGGTTAGAAAGAGGACCCCACTCCTCACTACCATAGAGGAGAATTGGTTCTATGACAGATTCAAATAAGACAGATTTGAATTATTTGAATGACAAATTGTCTTTTTACTGCATCAAATGAAAGTGTGCTTTCTCTCTCCGTTCATTTATTGCTGGGTTAAAACTTCCAGTGGAACTCATTCCTAAATAAGTACAGTTGTTTAATGTACATGTTTCCTAATGTGAAGATATATTTCCCTGAGATCAGGACCTACAAGTTCTCCACATCTTTTTATTTTGGTCGCATTTCCTTTTGTCCTCTCCCTTGCCCTCCCTGCAGCTGTCCCTTAGGGACTGTTCGTCTTTTATTTAAGGGGCCACTGGAGGAGTTTTGGGCTTTAGTCAAAAAAGACTTGACCTTCCCTTTGCCAGAAATACATTTTTCTATGACCCTCCAAAATGATTGGGGAAAAAAGACATGACCCTCCCCAATAATTTATTGATGCTTTCTGTTCTGGTTTCCGCTTGGCAAAGATGTACAAATTTCATTGTTTTTTTGTTGTTTTTTTTTACAATCAAGACATACATGACTTAACCTCTGCCTTCTCATGGTACACATCCCACTCCACCAAGATGATGGCCCTTTCCGTAGATTTACTCAGCAACATTGTTGTAGAAACACAATAAGCGTGGAAACTAAATGCACACTTCTTGCATTACTGCATTACTTTAAATACTAAGTTACTCCTCTAGTAAACTAGTATTCACAGGAAATAAAACAATGAAACATTGAGACCGTTCTACAAAGCACGCTGAGTTCAACACATGAACTGGTTGCTATGGATTTGTCACTAGGCTTCCTCCATCATTGTATATTTTTGCATGGGTAAAGCTGCCGAAGCTGAACATTATCTAAAACCCGTTGATAGGAGGAATATTTAAGCATGTAGGTTATGCTAGGATTTTTCTATGTGGAACTTTTGTGAGGAACATTGTAGAAGGCAAGTAATTACAGGTTACAAAATAAATGAGGTCTTCTCTATCCTCACTTAGCTACATCCACAAGCATTAAGATAAAGAAAAATACATAAATAAATAAAAAGAGGGATGTGTCTAATTTGTTTGATTAAAGTTGTTAAAGACAAATCAGGATAAGAGTAACTAAAGAAATAATGTTTGGCCATGTGTGCATGTGCATGTGGACCAAAGGGCAGTTATGAATAGTGTGTGAGGGTATTTTTAGGACTCCCCAGAGCTACTAACCTAACTCTGGGCAGTCATTCCCCGGAGTCCTTATGTTCTTTTTTGCCCAGCATGTTTCCTTGGATCAGCTAGGCTCCAAACGCTGCTACGTCTGGCTGTGCCTTGTAATGCCGCACAGTGCCCTGCTATGCCATGAACTACTACAAAGAACTACTACAAACTACTATTTTCTGTGACTGTTATTGCCACTCTTCATTCTAACCCCAACCGGCCCGTCAGACACCGCCTACCAAGAGCCTGGGTCTGTTCCAGGTTTCTGCCTTAAAGGAAGTTTTTCCTCGCCACTGTCGCACTGTTGCTTGCTCTGGAGGGAACTACTAGAACTGTTGGGTCCTTGTAAATTATGGAGTGTGGTCTAGACCTGCTCTATCTGTTAAGTGCCTCGAGATAACTCTTGTTATAAATTGATACTATAAATAAAATTGAATTGAATTGAATTGAATGCTCCTCCACATGTGCAAGGGACAGAGTCCCAGGGAGCGTCAAATAATTTATGACAACTTGGTAAAAATGTCATAAAACATCTAGAGAAATGGTATAAGAAGTTTTCAGGGCATCACCTCTGTCATATTAAAAGGAAGTTGGACCACTTGTTTTAAGGGGTGAGGCATCTAAATGATTTTACGTTGAATAAAATAATTCCAAGATTTGATAATTGTATAGGGTTTTGAATTTTGCTAAGGTTCCTCTATGTGGTCAGACGTTGTGCAAAAGTCATGGGTTAAAATTTGTAAAAATGTGAAACAGAACGAATAAATCCGATTCCTATGAAAACACAGAGCAAATTAATTGCATTCTGATGAAAAATCAGATTGACCTGGTTTGAATGTTATTTTTTCATGAAAACTAAGAATGGTAATGTTGCTGCAAAATCTTTAAGAATTATGTAAAAAAATAATCAAAATTGTGTTTTAGTAAATATATAGGCCTAGAAGTTCAGTTGAAATGATTAGCTGTTAATTAGTTGGTTGACTGCTGTGATCAACTCCAGTTTCAAAAATGTGAGAACTTTTTGGGGTCATTTTTGATACTTTAAGTAGATATTTTTTATAATACTTTTCTTACGTAGGTAATATTTTTGTAGCAACATTTTGAATCAATGATAAGGATAAGCAAGAAAACTAAAACAAGTATGATTAAAGTACAAATAATGCTTCTCGGAGAGTTGTGTTTTGTGCATTCAGTGCCTGGATGGATGTCAGAGCAGGTCCGTCTCACTCCCTGCGAGATGCAGGACTGGTGACAAGCTGTACCAGAACTACGACAACCAGAAGATTAAGGACTCAACCACCAGCAGTCCAATTCGACAGATCCCGGGTTCAGTATTCAATTCTATCGCCGACGCGCTCTCCTCTCAAACACTCGCATCAGAAACACCTGGTGCTGCAGAACAAGCTGAGAGGGAGAGGCTGCAGATTTTCAACTGCTAATGGTTGAAGTGGAATCCCAGACGGTTTTCGAGGCATGATCAGGGACTTAACTCAGGAGAAGTATGATGCTGAAGGTGATAAAAGTTATCTACAGTTCAGAGAGTGGGGTAGAAGGCTTCAGAGGAGGATCCTGAGGTCTCCGTCACCTATCAATAGCCAATAGACTCTGAAGGGACAGTTGATAAACGATCAGCAGACGGACTGAGAGAAGTAGGGGGGGGGAGTGAGGGACTGGATTTTGCTCTGACCCCTTGATGCGTGAGGAGGAGGTACTGCACCAACAAGTACACATTTTGAAAATACACATACTCTAAAGAAGTAATTGTTTTTACTATTAATAATTTTTACTTAAAACTCTTGTAAAAACTCTCATGTTAACACAAATATGTGAAGAGTTAAGAGATGTCTCTATATCAAGCAACTTGGTAGGAAAAATATTACATTTTGTCTTTACATTCTGTAAAATTTATATTGAATTTCCAATGACAGCTTCGACCAAGATTAGTTGCACATATGTTAATGCAGTTGGTGTAACAACATAGGCAACCTTTGAACATATTGTATGATGCTGCCCAGATCATTTATGGGGTCGTGATATCATGTACAAATTTGAATTAGATCGATGTAGATGTAGATGTAGATGTTAATTTCTGAGACAGTGAGTGACTATTAGTGGAAATAGGCTGCCATTAACATCAGTAAAGTATTCTTGGATAGAGTTTGAAAATGCACCCTTTATCTTTAACACAAAGAAGGACAATGTGTATCACAAGTGTCATTATGACCATATGAAATGCAGGAGTGGCAGTGAAAAAAAACAAAACAGAACTACTCCTACTTGTAGATGTCTTTTAGTCAAATTAAAAGCTTTTGCATCGGTTAATTTGTCAATAATCGGTTTATGTCTCTTTCTTTGAGTACAGATTTGCGAATGGAAATCAGTTTATTACAGCCAATGATGGATCAGCATCTTTTGGAACATACAGAGAGGTTTAGAAATCGGATTCGAAGGTCACTATTCTGCATCAGAGGAAAACTGGTGTTACTGTAACTGTTAGAAGGTAAAACAACTTACACTGACTGTGGAGTGGAGCTGTGAAATTCACTGCATTTTTAAAAAGTGATTACAATTTTGGCTTATTGATTAAAAGAGGTTAAATCTGAAGAGTTAACCCTTGTATGGTATTTGGGTCAAAGTGACCCATTTCACATTTTTTGGTAAATTTTTTTCAACCTGAAAATCAATGGCCTTAGATTATTTTCTGTGATAAACATGTATTCCTGACTCAATTCAGAAAATTATTCTGGATCTGACCACTTATGTTTTTTCCATAGTGGATTTTAACATGAATTATAACCTTTATGACAAAAAACGAATCTCACTTCCATTTTTAATTGTGTTCTAATAGAGACTGATTACATTCCCTAAACATATGTTATCGCAATTGTTTGAAATTGAGATAATGACAATAATATAATATTAATAGATTATGAAGTAACATTTTATTTCAGAATTGTTTTTAAAACCCCAAATAAGTCACGGGTGAATTTGATCCGAGGGATACGAGAGGGTCCTGAAAGACACAAGGGTTAAGATCATTTTTACAATTCAAAATGTTTACACTGACGGGTTTTAATAGTCGTTGAGTTGAATAAACAGATGAGGGTGAAAGAGGGAGGGTGTTGGACATTTGAAGTGACATCCCCTGCCCCCACGGAGTATGGGTATGAAGAAAAACAATGAGAGATCCAGTTTTACTGATCTTCCCAGGTTGTAATTTTGTGCTAGGATGTGCTTTCCAATCTTGAAAAAGGTTAATCATGTACACAGACACAGGTCTACGTCATCTTCATAACTGTCTGGTATTTCAATATCAAGTGTTAGAAGACCCACAAGATTTGGCTGGCAGCATTTTGACCGGGGGATCACAGAGGACTTTTTCCTGGTAAAGAAACAGCCAACCAGGTTTTTGCCTCTGCCATGATTAGCATTGTTAGTGTCTCATGTCATCTTTAACTGATGTATTTTTGTATACTCATCATTTCAGGTCTATTCCATGTGTTCATATTGTTATCTTAGCTAGGATAAAAAAGGAAGGATTGATAGGTGGAATATTTAAGCATGTAGGTTTTTCATCTAGTCTAAGGATCTTCCACAGAAGGCTTAGTTTGAGGTAACCCAATCGCTTGTGTGTGTGTGTGTGTGTGTACACACGGTTATCATCCTTGTTCAATGATTGAATAAAGCTGCATTTAATCTAAATTTATTGGACTCGTCACGTGCGCAGTCTCCTCCATCATTCCCGGTCATGATTCCCAGATATCACCCATCATCCAATATAATCCACTGCTGCCTGTTCGTCTATATATATTAAAACTGGTATCCCATATTTGGGATTCAGTATGAAGTCCCCGAACCATTCTTTTTCGATTGTTTGTATCTCGAAAATTGACACAAACTGTTTAAAGGCAAAATTAAAAAAAAAAAGCAAAGCAAAATCCCGATCCAAGACACCACATGGCTTGTCTTCATAGGGTACCAGCACCTCCTCCAACTCTGATCTCATCGAGGCTGAGAGCTACATGGAAAAATATGCACCAAACTAGCCACTTTGAAATTTTGCTGTTTCATGAATACAAAAGCTGCGTGACCCCCCCACAATTTGTTTTCAATACCTGTCAATGCCAGGGGTAAAGACTGACTTTTTCCTCTAAGTCTACTTTTTACTAAGAATATGTTCTTCCTTCACTGGGACTCTTCAATTAGCCCAAATAAACTGTATTTTAACATGTTCCAGTAAAGCGCTTTCCTGTTTTATGATTGTTTTAATCTTTTGGATAATTATGTGGATCATTATGTTCATTTTATATTTAGTTTTCCTTTTGATTTAAAAATAGTAGTTACATGAATACAAAAAACTACCCGTCAGCCAAGACTTGGCTAATTTAATCAGGTTTTATTACCTTAAAGTGCTGTGACGCTCTGCTAATGCTTCAGACATATATCAAAGATTATATTTCATTTTGAAAGTATAATGTGGTGTTTGGCAAGAGCTAGACGGTTAGATTTCCAGAAACATGACAAACGAGTGACGAGTGTTGCCTTTCAGGATTTAGATGTGTAAGTGGAACTGATGTGCCCCTGAAAAAAAAAAAATGGTCCATTTTTGTAAAGCTGCCTCTAGGTGCAAAGGTTATCATTTTATTGTAAGGTGCAACAGCTAATACTTGTTCTTCCACACTATATGAAGTGCTGTATGTATGTTTTACGACAGTTTTGTTTTGATTATAGTAATAATATGCAAATTTTCATCCCTATTAGATGAACAGCATGGGAAATCCAGCCAAAACAATGAAAAACCACTGTCATTAAACTTAACTACATGCAATCCAATAAAAAACACCTAATCTGTGATATGTTCCCTCAACATATAATTAAGATTACAAGCTTCAGAGATGTGGTTTTTCCTGTACTGTTTTTATTGGATTACAACACCACGTTAAAGAAAAACAATATCCTGTAAAAAACAGTGTTAAGTGAGACCATCAATCAATACATAACTGGCCTTCTGTGTGCTTCCAACCTTTCATTAAAGGGTATCATAACTCAAGGTTTCTCGTCTACTGTAAAGTAGCCCGTTCAACTGGTAAAAGTGGGACATGGTTTGCAGAACGTCTGAGTGAAACTGAAACTACCTGCACTGGAAGATATTACAACAGATAAGTCAGACACACAATTATATGTGATGTGATTTGGGCCATTTATTCCATCTCTGCAAATAAGCCGAATAAATGACCAAAACCAAAAGTTAAAAGGAGGATTTTTTAACTTTCCCTTTGTACTCTGGTCAGAGTGAGCCCATATGTTTCAGTCTCAAGCAAGGGTCAAGCATGAGCTGCACAGGGATCTTCTAATCTACGTAAGACTTTTACTGTCCCTGTGCTGTTGACACAAAAGCAAATTATTCAAATTTGAGGACAGGATTACGCAACCACAGGTGTTAAAAAAGAGATGTCTACAGTTGCAAAGACTTCTTAAGGTAAACTGCAGCTTAAGAAGACATGCAATTAACGACAATATTTTCACATTTTGGACACAATATATGTACAAAGTAAAATTGCACACGACAACTCACACTTCCAGATATGCAATATTTTGTACTTTTTTGTTTTTGTGTCACTGTTTTATCCTTCTCAGTAATATCCTTGAAGAAACTTCATTAAATCACTTTCACATAGAGCTTCTGTTTCATTCGATGTTACGAGTTAAAGGGTAAAGCTTGAAGGCATGAAAGCATTGTTTTAGTATCTAAAATTGAGTAATACGATGGGCGGTGGATACTCTGATTGCTGATTACATGACTGGCCACCGCAGGGTGATGTTGGTAGGCTACTGCATTTTCTGTTTCCGGCTCCCTCATATGGCCCCCACTGCCACAGCCTAAAAGCACTTCCCCCATTCAAATAAAATAGGAAGACCTGCGTTGTCAAGGACCAACTGAGAGTATGTGAAAGCAGTTAAAAGTAGTCCCAAACAAATGTATTCCTGTTTGAGTAACGATGGCAAGAAAACTACAGTTCCCAGAAATGACTGAACTATTTTCTTTAAAAAAAAAATGAAATTAGCTTTTTTTTTTTTTTTAAGATCCTTTTAACCCTTGTGTTGTCTTCCAATGAACCATGAAAAAAAGTTATCGTTTTTTATGACATTTTTGGCACATTTTCAGTGTTGTGGGAGCTTTTTTTGATGTTTTTTCCAAAGTTATTTGATATTTCTAATGTTGACATTTTCAGCTTATTTCGAAGGCCCATTTTTTGTGATGAAAAAAACTGAAAATTGGTCAAATTTGACCCGAGGACAACATGAGGGTTAAAGTAAGAATCAATGGGTTTGGGGCTTGGTGACAGACTAAGTGGAAAAGTATACATTAATGCCAGGCTTAACCATTAACCTTAAAATCTAGATGTCTGAGGGTCAATATAAATTGTATGAATATTGATATGCAGTTAGTGTAAACTGCTAACAGTCTTTGGTAAGTTTGTTCTTGTCAGATATTAAGGACTTACCTAAAGTTTGTCGGATAAAATATTCCTGGCAAAACAAGAAAGAGGAAACTTAATTGACTGTTATTTTACCCATTACCATCTGATATAAATCAATTTTCCCAATCCTCCACTGCTGTTTGGTGATTAACACACAACAGCTTGAGGTTGATATTAAACCACTTGTGCTAATAAGACGTAATACTACGTAAAAGTCAGTCAAATCACACTACAACTACTTATAAAAGAATAACCAGCAAACACAGAATAACGGAGTAAGTAGAGATGGCATTGTCAGCAATTTATTGATATTTTGCAAGCAGAAAAACAAGACTTAAAATGAGCCACACAACCAGTAAGTGCGAGCTAACAAGCAGCAGGGCAATGGGGTAAAAGTGCCGAGACGCTGGTTTGTTCTCTCTCACGGCGCCAGCCTCAGGGTCCTCCCACTGCCCAATGTCTCCCTGGGTCAGCCGACTGCAGGGTGCCCATTAGAGTGAAACAGAACGAACAGAGACAGATCAAAACCCTGGGGTGTTATTATAGTCTAGATGCTTTCTAAGTGGAACTTCTAGCACAGATTGATCACTTAGGAGCCCATACAGGCTGGTACCAGAAGGCCCACTTAGACACAGAGCCATTAGTACAGACTTTACTTCAAAGAGTCACAGCCACAGACAAGCAGGCAGCGATGACGGAGCAGAAATGTATGCAGAAATGCTGCATGTAAAGCCACATAAGGAAATGACTTGGTGGGTACAGGATGCAGAGTGGAGTCATGCAGTTTGATGCACATTTCATAGTGAAGGTTTTATGTAGAATGTGTTTTCATTACATCTGATCCAGCTGATATGCATTCACTTACAGTATGTCTAAAGGCAGAAGAATCCTCGTTTACGGTAGTGGTTTGACAGGTTTTTTGTGACACTCGTTTTCGAATTCCTTTTGGATAGCTTTTCACTTAATTCACACTGTGTTTATGACAAATTTTGTACTGCCAGCAGCACAAAAAAACATCAAAGAATGAAATTGCTTCCTTTCGAGATAATCACGACCATTGGACAAACCAGCAGGTTAAAGAAATGACAAACTTTACGACATCAAGCTACAGTAACTATTGAATCAACCGGTCCAGCCTGTCTTATCACAAACATCAGTATTCCTTCCTTTTTATCAAAACAAATCACAAACCAATATCAACAAACAGACAAATATAAGACACAACAAATCTCAGCTTCCTTTGACTACCACAAGCACTTTGTATCCGCTAAAGCTGCAGCACATGTTAATGTTACTAAATGTGTCTTTCCACCTGTTAAAACTAAAGCAAATTGGCATCTTTCTATTGTCACGTTTGTGCAGTTATGTCACCTCATTATCATTCCTGTGCAGTAGAAACATCAGCAAATATATTACTTACTTATATCATATACATCCATTAAGGTTTAAATCAGGGCCTATATATCAAATCCAAACCAATTCCTGTAAAAGGGTCTCCTACAGCTAATCTTTAGGTATGACATCAAGAAAAGCGTATCAGTCAAAATATACAAATACTGGAGTGTAGACGAAACACAATAATGTTCATATTTGCCACATAAGTGTGTCAAGATTTTCCTATACTACTTTGAGCTTGCACTTAACTTCTTCTAATTATCCTCTCCACCCTCACCTTAACACTAAATTAATGTTAAATTCTCATCCTCTTCTTCTTGTAAGGACAAATCACTCTAAGAACAGAGTAATTAGACCCACAGCATTAGTTAATGTAGAACACAATAGGGCTGTTTATGGTGTTTTAAGAATTTAATCTGATTTTAAAATAGTCACTGATCTGAGTGTTCTGGTGTCAGAGAGGAAAGATAACGCAGATGTTCAAAGAGGATCACTTTATTGTGCCTGGAGGATATGGCAGCAGATTATTGGAGTGCACTTTTACACTTCACATTTATAAAAACAATCCATTAAGAAAACCCAAAGCACGCATTTTTACAACACATTTCAAGTTATGAATGACAATAGTCGTCTTAGAAGTGTAATGTATTACAGTAGGTGCTGTATTCATGCAGTAAGACAAACCTTTAATTTAATGTTGCACTGTTGTTTCAACCTCCTACGGGAGTTTTTTCAGACATTCCAAAGTGACAATAAGTCTGCCACACAGTTTTTGTGTAATAATATCCTTATTGCATTCTACTTAACACTCAAACGTGCCCAGGGCTACTTACATGCTTGACAGCTGTAATCATCTTGGCTAATAATGTATATATATATATATATATATATATATATATATATATATATATATATATATCGTTTTTTCAGGGACAGTCATGGATACAGAAAACATCAATGACAGTGGAGAGAACAGGTATTTGATACACTGCCAATTTTGCAGGTCCTACTTAGAAAGCATGTAGAGGTACACTTCAACTCCGAGAGACGGAATCTAAAAATCCAGAAAATCCCATTGTATGATTTTTAAATAATAAATTTGCATTTTATTGCATGACATAAGTATCTGATCACCTACCAAATCAGTAAGAATTCTGGCTCTCACAGACTTGTTAGTTTTTCTTTAAGGGGCCCTCCTGTTCTCTACTCATTACCTGTATTAACTGCACCTGTTTGAACTCGTTACCTGTATAAAAGACACCGTCCACACACTCAGTCAGACAGACTCCAACCTCTCCACAATGGCCAAGCTGCAGTGTCTGAAATCTGGTCAAGAACTACAGGAAATGTATGATCTCTGTAATTGCAAACAAAGGTTTCTGTACCAAATATTAAGTTCTGCTTTTCTGATGTATCGAATACTTATGTCATGCAATAAAATGAAAATGTATTTAAAAATCATACAATGTGATTTTCTGGAATTTTGTTTTAGATTCCATCTCTCACATGCTTTGTAAGTAGGAAAACTTGCAAAATAGGCAGTACAATCAATACTTCAGTTCTCCCCACTGTATGTTAGAAACTCCCATTTTAAATACAAAAACTGCCTGGTTCTTTTGTTTTAAAAGGTTAATTCAATTCATTCTGGATATTGGATTATTTTATTTTTGACTTTGTGTATTTGAAGAAGCTGGCCTACAGTGAATTTTGTTTAGCTGTGTCATTACATCGGGTAGATGTATTAATTGTATTAATAATTTGAGGCCTTACTTTATAAAAAAGGGCATTGTGTGAGTATATGTATTCTTTAAGATTAGTTTTTTTCAATTACCAAGACATTTTTTATACAAATGTCTGACCCTAGTTGTAGAATATGTTGAGTTGTGACTAGTTGTTATTTGTATCTTTGGTCATGTAATGTCCTATCCTCTTACTCATCTAACACAACTGACAATATTTGTTGCTAGTTTTCTTTCCGGGTTTTCCTTCCACGGGGCAAAGGAAAATAGACAGGCTTTCAATTTCTCTTTCACGGTGCAGAGTCAGCTAATAGGACTACAGTTAACAGCAGTTGGTGGCTTGCAACAAGTAGCCTATAGATATCTGTTAGGCTATGTTGTCTAAGTTAATGTAAACTTTGCATAACACAAACATCTCAAACAATGCCAACTTGGCATTAGAAGTGTCATAACAAGTTCATGACAGGTGTCACGTCATGGTTATGCACACCCCTTCAAATAATGTGTTCACAGCAACTGCCATCCGCTGGCCTGAACAGGTAATTACCACAGCCATTTTAGATGAGCACTTCACCATCTAAATTTAGAACTTATCAGATTCAGACAGATGCAGATGTAGATGTTTACCCTGCTGGCACACACAAACAAGGCAGCAGTGTCCCTGCAGCACTGACAGGAACATGCATGGTTGCCTTTGAATGTGTGAGGCAAGTAGGTGATGGTGAAGGGAATACATGATAATGTTTTTACTGGGACATCAAACAGTGATAAGATGGGAGGAGAAGGTGCAGACAACATGTCTTTGATGTGTGCAGTGGACCCAGCTTTTGCTCACATAACATGTTGTGGGTGCAGGTTATCACTTCAACCACACGTTTGTAGTAACATGTCTATTAAAGAATTATAGAATGCAATAGCTAAATCTTTGGCAATATTGGCTAAAGGATCAGCTTACCCAATTTTTATCCCTTGCCTCTTGTAGTATCTAGCCATGCTGATAGTTTAGGTTTTATGAGTTGAGATTTTGAGATATCCTCACTGAAAACTCTGCTAACAACCCAACGCAGTAGAAGTGAATGGTATTTTATTTGTGCTCCTCGAAGCACTGAAAATTAACCAAGTTGAAAAACCTTTCCAGAAACAACATCCTGGTTACTCTGGATAAGCCATTGATCTCATTGTCTATCGCTTTCATAGGAATTATTTATTTCTATGAAAGTAGAAAGTGAAAGTAGTTCCAATTAAAACAGTTCGGAGTGAGGTCCGTTGATTATCCAAAGAATCCAGCACATTTTCTCTGGAAAGCCCAGTTGCTACCCATTGCATTAGGTTGGTGGCAGAAATCTCAGAGACACATCACTGAGATTTAATCTAAGAAAACAAAACAAAATTGCACACATCCATTCTACTGAAGCAAAGTAGAGAACTATGCCTTTCTGTTATTGGATGACTAACTTTGTATATGCAGCATGCTTGGTATTTATTGGAACAATAACTTGCACCCATAATAGTTTTATACTATCTTTTATCACGGTCTTACCTCCGCATACAGTCCAGAGCACGGATGAAGAAATCCTTGCTGAGCTGATGTTCATCACGTAGGAGGGCACACTGCTCTAATGTGACAGACATGGATGTCCTGTCTTTGGCACTTTTACAGCTGGTAAACCTGATGCCATTTAACCTTCGGCAGATCTGGAGGGTAATGGAGAAAAAAACACATGCAATGGTTACATGCATCATTAATGTGAACTGTTCCTCTTTTGTCAGTAATTGTCCCATCTTGTAAGAAAACTGTGCCTGGTTTTACATTTGCTTTTTGACATAAATTGCAAATTTGAGTATGACCCAACTCTGGAGATTCTTGATGGTGCCTTTTTAGCCATGCTTGCGGCATTGACGGTCAATTGATCCACCACTGTGGTCAAAACTGAAAATGTTTCAACAACTATAGGATGGATTGCCATTAAACTTTGTAGAGATCCCCAGAGGATCTAGCGCCATCATTAGGTCAAGATTTTGATCAGTACAATACTTTGTTTTATGATTACATACATGTAAAACTAATGGTAATCCCATCAGCCATAGCAGGACTTTGTTTAGTGCTAATTAGCAAATGTTATAATGCTAACACACAAAACTAAGATGATAAACATGACCATTATTTCAGCTAACATCAGCACAGAGCTGCTAGCATGGTTGTAAACTCTTCTTGTCTAGTCTTGTTTGAACAGAAACAGACAAGACTGTTCTGTGAATCACAATCACTGTAAGAACATGTATAACAATTCATTGACAGATACTGAATATCAGGTTAAAGGTTAGCGTCTATGCAGTATCTTCTTCCAAAGTCAATCCATTATGCTCAGGGTTTTTGTTCAGTTTTTATTAAAGCCCATGCAATGGCAAAATGTCAGAAACGTCATACAAGACTGCATCTAAGTGTTCAGATCACAGTTACCCTGGTTAAGCAAGAGAGGATGTTTATTTATACGGTTCATGGAATACTGTCTTCTTTGACAAAGACAAAACGTTACAATAAAAACAGTGCTCACTGTTCCAGCAATCCACAGAATCTCCACATTCTTTCTCTTCTTTGTAACTACATTCTGGCCCAGGGTTTCAAGTAATTCCTTTATGTCAGTCGGTGTCTGAAAACATGGTAGACCTGTTGATAAAAAGCACAAAGCACATTGCCAGTGAGGGAGGGGTTCTGTTTCAAACTTTCTTCTAGTGAAAGTAAAAGTTTGAGAACAGGCTGCCACTTAGATCTTAATGCAGGTTCAAATGGCATAATGTGTGTTAGCAGAGAATAAGAAAACAATTTACTTAACACACTTTGTTGTAGATGATTACATTCCAAGATTCACTTTATAACTGAGAAAGCGACATTGTATAAATTGTCCTGATATGGTAACAAAAGTCCTATAGTATTTTTCAAATATTGACAAAGATAGAGCATTTGTCCTTTTGGTAAAAAAGGAAAAAAGAAACATTTGTGCACTTACATTCTAGTGGCACCTGTTCACTTAATGATTTGTAATAGCCTTCTAACATCTCAAAGTTCCTCTGGTTTATTCTTTCTTGTAGAGAGATATCTCCAAACCTGAGAGGATGACAGACAGAATGAAAGTGATTATGGTGGAACGTCACCAAGACGTTAACAAATGACAGTTTATCATTCAATATAACAATACCGCCAAGCGAATGCTAAATTCAGCTGAAATAAGGAGATAAACCACAAAAATAGTTGCTTTGTTTTTTGTTAAAACATTTTCAACCAATTAACATAAGTTCATAAAACATAGTTACATGTTAAGCAGTTCTTCGTCTATGAGGAAAAGTGAGTATGCCATTAGAGTTTCGAATGACACACAGAAGGATTATTTTAATTTTTGGATATAGATGCAGTTTGCAAGAATGAAGAATAAAGAAGACACTGTGCACGACTACAGTTCTTGATGATATTTATTAGTTTTAGACCACGTTGGCCTTAGTTAACATGTTGCTTGTGTTACGTGCAACAGATTGGAGTGAATAAAGACTGTCTGCAGTACCTCTCTGCTATTGTTTGCTGTTCATTGATGCCCACATTAAACAGTACCGGGAATACTCGTAGAGGCTTGCCCTCCTTGATCTCCTCTGGCAAGGTCTGGAACACCAGTCGTGGTAATGGCACTTCCACTGTGAAGTGGTCTCTGTATGCAAGAAGAAAGAAACTGAAGGTAAAAGACAACAGAAACAGAAATCCAATAGGTTCTGCAATGCTGTAGAATTTGACACCTAAAGACACGCCTGAGCAAGCTGTACCAAGAGAGACTGTTTGTGTGTATGCATGTGAGAAGAGAGAAAGTAAGTGTGTGAAAGAGATTGCTTTACAGATTGACATGGAGGAAGTGCGGCATCTTATCACACTTGGCATAATGCACACATTCAATCTGCCAAGATTCCAAAGTCTGAACCATGTCCCCCTTACCGGCTGTATGGCACACTTGTGCTGCTTGGTATATTAGCACATATTTTACAGGTTTAGGGTTTTGTTTGGCATAAACATCTCATAACATATCGCCCTGAGCACCAAGCTAATTGTAAATACACAAACAAACCCACTTGCTGGAATTTGCCCCCAAAGTGCCATATAAGTCACATATACTTTTAATAACTATGACCAGAGCGTGGATAATAAATACTCTGTAACATGACAATATGTAATTTCATGCCTTGTAGTTTAGAGATTGATTCAGAGGCTGCACGTAGAAAAAAATGGCACAAAAAGTAAGCATACTTTTGATCCTAGTAAATTAGTCAATAACAAGATCCCTTCCAGTAATCTTACAATATTATAATAACTAATCAAAACTGTTCCCATTTTATCTTTTATCTTAGAACAGCAAATATTGCTTTATTGCCTATATAAAAAAACTACATACAGTGTATATATATATATATATATATATATATATATATATATATATATATATATACAGTATATACTGTACATATATATACATACACACACACATACAGTTGTGGTCAAAAGTGTACATACACTTGTAGAAAATCACAATGTTATGGCTGTCTTGAGTCTTCAATAAGTTCTACAACTCTTATTTTTCTGTGATAGAGTGATCGGAACACATACATGTTTGTCACAAAAAACAGTCATAAAGTTTGGTTCTTTCATAAATTTATTATGGGTCTGCTGAAAATGTCACCAAATCTGCTGGGTCAAAAATATACATACAGCAACATTAGTATTTGGTTACATGTCCCTTGGCCATTTTCACGGCAACTAGGCGCTTTTGGTAGCCATCCACAAGGTCCTGGCAAGCTTCAGGTCGAATGTTTGACCACTCTTCTTGACAGAATTGGTGCAGTTCAGCTAAATTTGATGGTTTTCTTGCATGAACCTGTTTCTTTAGCACTGTCCACATGTTCTCAATGGGGTTTAAGTCAGGACTTTGGGAAGGCCATTCTAAAACCTTAATTCTAGCCTGGTTTAGCCATTCCTTTACCACTTTTGATGTGTGTTTTGGGTCATTGTCTTGTTGGAACACCCAACTGCGCCCAAGACCCAACCTTCGGGCTGATGGTTTTAAGTTTTCCTGCAGAATTTGGAGGTAATCCTCCTTCTTCATTATCCCATTTACTTTCTGCAAAGAACCAGTTCCACTGGCAGCAAAACATCCCCAGAGCATAATACTACCACCACCATGCTTGACAGTAGGCATGGTGTTCCTGGGATTAAAGGCCTCACCTTTTCTCCTCCAAACATATTGCTGGGTGCTGTGGCCAAACAGCTCAATTTTTGTTTCGTCTGACCAGAGAACTTTCCTCCAGAAGGTTTTATCTTTGTCCATGTGATCAGCAGCAAACTTCAGCCGAGTCTTAAGGTGCCTTTTCTGGAGCAAGGGCTTCTTTCTTGCACGGCAGCCTCTCAGTCCATGGCGATGTAAAACACGCTTGACTGTGGAGACTGACACCTGTGTTCCATCAGCTTCCAAATCCTTGCAGACCTGCTTCTTGGTGATTCTTGGTTGACTCTTGACCATCCTGACCAATCTCCTCTCGGCAGCATGTGATAGCTTGCGTTTTCTTCCTGATCGTGGCAGTGACACAACTGTTCCATGCACTTTATACTTGCGTATAAGTGTCTGCACAGTTGCTCTTGGGACCTGTAGCTGCTTTGAAATGGCTCCAAGTGACTTCCCTGACTTGTTCAAGTCAATAATTCGCTTTTTCAGATCCACACTGAGTTCCTTTGACTTTCCCATTGTAGCTTTTGTAGCTGAGTCTAATCACTGGGTCAAATGAGCCCTATTTAAATGGGCTCATGAGAAGTCAACAGCTGTAGTCAATCAGAATCACTTAGAAGAAGTGAAGAGGCCATGACATGAAGCTAATTTGATTGACACAACTCGCTACATCACCAAAATTGACATATTTTGTTGCTGTATGTATATTTTTGACCCAGCAGATTTGGTGACATTTTCAGCAGACCCATAATAAATTTATGAAAGAACCAAACTTTATGACTGTTTTTTGTGACAAACATGTATGTGTTCCGATCACTCTATCACAGAAAAATAAGAGTTGTAGAACTTATTGAAGACTCAAGACAGCCATAACATTGTGATTTTCTACAAGTGTATGTACACTTTTGACCACAACTGTATATATATATATATATATAGTTCACATACTCATATGAAATTCACCATAACACCTCTGTATTTTCAGAGTGAATAGTCAATAATTGATCTTGAATCTCTTTTTGTGAAAACACTTGGCTGTGGAAATAATAAAGGAGGTTTCTGCTTGGGTGGAAGTCCAGACATGGAAGATGAGATTTCAAAGGTCAACACAATTGCTGTTAATATAACATAAAAATCAGTTAATAATTTATTGAAAACAACATTGACATATAGCCTACTGTAGAGGGCTGGGCAATATGGCCTAAATAAAATCCCAGATAAAAAAAAAAAAAAAAAAAATCAGTTTTAAGTTTTAAATATATTTTTCCCCTACAGAAAATCAATCTGAAACCTTTGTACAGGGTTTAGTATACAGTAAGGAATTATGCAAAGACTGTTTTACTCTGACACGCTCGTTGATGCGAGTGTTTTGGAAAGAACCATGGAATTTTGGTTTAAATTTAAATAAAAGTAACCACTCATTTAATAAAATAAAAAAAAAAACTAAGGAAAAGCCAAAACACTTGCACACTGTTGATCATTTTAATCACTTCATTAAGAGCATTTCAATTCTCTGATCTTGGTCAGGTAAAATTAATATGTTCATTTGCAGGATTTTGTAGTTTTTCACAGTAAGAAAAAGAATTACACAGTTTTAGCATAGTTGGGTAGTGTTTACAAACCACACACATTCTAATTAGTATCTAATTGCCTTTTTTCCCCTAAACCTTTCTAAAAATTGCAGTTACATGTCAAGCCTTTTAAAGAAATTATAAAGGAACTGGAAGGGCCAAGGTGTGCTGTATTTTACAATGGTAATGAAGTGTGAATTTTTCGGATTATTCGGACATCACATGAATGCAGCACACATTCATCGCCCCAATTTGCAATGTTATTGAAAGTGAGAAAAAAATGTGTGTGTATCTGCCGCGTGATCCTAAAATGTAATGGGTTTCCTTATCCCATGCTACACCCTTCCACCAAGTCAGTTTTTTTTTTGTAATGAAGAGACAAATTAAACATGTTATATTAAAACAAAGAAAAGCAAACAGAGAAGGAGATAATGTCTCACCGCCGGCCACACACTAAAGGCTGAAGGTCACTAAGGTCATCTGTCTTGGCCTCTGTAATCTGGAACGTGACTCTTTGCAGGTCTGAGATGCTAACCTCCATGTCCTCCAGCATCCCGATCTCCTCACCTTAGACGGGTCGACAAAACAAGATTAGCAGTGATTTAATACTTGTTCGTCTTTTTAGTTACTCAAAATTAGTTACGTTCGGCTTAAAAAGAAATAATGTCACAGCGTTAAATCCGGATAATGAATATAAATTGGAAACTGCCCATATACAGTATGATACTGCAGATACATTGCTTTTATATTTTATATATATAACCATATAAATGGGTTAAGGAATAAGCTGTCTTTCAGCTTATAGTTTTGCTGAGCAATACATTTCCCTTCCTTGAGAGGTGAATCATGAGCATGAAGGAGCTACATGGAACTCATATTTTACAAGGAACTCCTTTAAATTCAATCTCTAGTCTCTGTATTGATCTGAATCTATCCAAAATACTCTTGTGAACTTTCACCTGGACTATGCTGCATAAAACCAAGTTATAAAAGCGCCTGTAATAAAGGCCCAACAAAACCACTGAATCATTTGCTACATCATTTCTGATTTTAATCTTCAAATATGACTCACTGTAGGTGCTGAGCAGACTTTCAAACTGGGCAACCAGGCCAACTAGGTGGAGCTGCCTCAGGAAGCCTTGGTCCTGCATTCCTGCATACAGCCTCATCACGAAACCACAGGCTAACGCTGCCAGCTGCACACACACACACACACACACACACACACACACACACACACACACACACACACACACACACACTTGTAATTCTCTAATGACAAAGATTTTTGTCAACAGTTTGTTGAAGCAAGCATTGAGCAAATCAATTTATGAGCTTTAAAAAATATTACGGCTTGAGTTTGAGTGTACGTGGACATTTATTGATTTGTTAGAAAATATTTGAATGTTGTTTGCACAAGGTAGGCACAAGTTCAGCATGGCAATGAGTGCGTTGCATTTTGAATCACAAAGGACAGACAGATGACTTTACAGTTCAATTTGGTATTGGCAAGTAAATTTGACTTTACGAAGTGAAGGACTGTTAGTTTTTTTAACACAGGGCATATACAGTGGGGGAAATAAGTATTTGACCCCTTGCTGATTTTGCAGGTTTGCCCACTTACAAAGAATGCAACGATCTATAATTTTAATCATATGTACATTCTAACAGTGAAAGACAGAATCCCAAAGAAAATTCCAGAAAATCACATCATATGAATTTATAAAAATTGATAACTATCTGATGAGGAAAAACAAGTATATGACCACCTACCAAACAGCAAGTATTCTGGCTATACAAGCCAGTTAGTCTTTCTTTAAGACACAGCCCCAATCCCAACCAATTATCTACATCAAATACACCTGCCTCACCTCGTTACCTGTATAAAAGACACCTGTCAACACCCAAACAACCAGCATCCAACATCACCACCATGGGCAAGACCAAAGAGCCTTCTACGGACATCAGGGACAAGACTGTAAATCTGCACAAGGCTGGGATGGGCTACAAGAGAATCGGAAAGCAACTTGGAGAGAAAAGATCAACTGTCGGTGCAGTTATCAGGAAATGGAAGAAGCACCACACCGCCGCCAACCTCCCTCGGTCTGGGCCTTCACACAAGATCTCGCCTCGTGGGGTGTCCCTGATCATGCGAACGGTGAGGAATCATCCCAAAACCACAAGGTGGGAACTGATGAATCAACTGAAGGCAGCTGGGACCACAGTTACAAAAGTAACGGTTGGTAACACACTACGCCGTCATGGATTGAAATCCTGCAGCGCACGCAAGGTTCCCCTGCTCAAGAAGAAACATGTACAGGCCCGCATGAAGTTCGCCATTCACCACCTGGACGACTCAGAAGAGGCCTGGAAGAAGGTGATGTGGTCAGATGAGATCAAAATAGAACTTTTTGGCCTCAACTCAACTCGTCGTGTTTGGAGGGCAAAGAACACCATCCCCACCGTCAAGCATGGTGGTGGCAACATCATGCTTTGGGGGTGCTTTTCAGCCAAGGGGACGGGACAACTCCATCGTATTGAGGGGAGGATGGACGGGGCCATGTATCGTGGAATTCTGGACCAACATCTCCTTCCCTCAGTGAGAGAGCTGAAGATGGGTCGAGGATGGGTGTTTCAGCACGACAACGACCCTAAGCACACCGCCAAAGCAACAAAAGAGTGGCTGAAGAAGAAGCACATCAAGGTTCTGGAGTAGCCTAGCCAGTCTCCAGACCTGAATCCAATTGAAAATCTTTGAAAGGGAGCTTAAAATTCGAGTTGCCAGGCGACAACCTCGGAACCTGAATGATTTGGAGGCTGTCTGCTGGGAGGAGTGGGCCAACATCCCTGCCGAAATGTGCACAAACATTGTCACCAACTATAAAAACCGTTTGACATCTGTGCTGGCCAATAATGGCTTTTCTACAAAATATTAACATGCTGTTTGTCCAGGGGGTCAAATACTTGTTTTTCCTCATCAGATGGTTATCAATTTTAATAAATTCATATGATGTGATTTTCTGGAATTTTCTTTGGGATTCTGTCTTTCACTGTTAGAATGTACATATGATTAAAATTATAGATTGTTGCATTCTTTGTAAGTGGGCAAACCTGCAAAATCAGCAAGGGGTCAAATACTTATTTCCCCCACTGTACAATTAAACTTTTACTAGGGTCAGGCAAAGTAACTAAATGTACTTTTATAGAGTTTTTTATTATCTCAGTGTGGCTACCTACTGCCTGACTGAAGACCACATCTCGCCTCTGTTGGAGGAGGAAGCCCTGTGGAATGCTGCAGGCTGACTCCTGCAGAAGCACAAAAGTCATGGCTCTCTTTGCCTTCTCCACCACCTCCATCACACACTCCTTTAACCTGGTCACCAGAGGACGCAGCTGCTCCCACCAGTCGCCTGCAGAAACATATGGGATAAAAAGGTGTAGGTGGACACAGAGTTTGAATGATATGTTAAGATGTGGTTGTAGATTAAAATATGTCTTAACACTTGTTTTCTCAGCCAGAAAGAACATGCAGTTTATCTGTGAGGTGAAACCAGTTAAGCCATTCGTGTTTTCTTGAAAGTAACTACAGGTAAGAAAAACATCAAACACATACAAACATCTCAAGCTGTTTAAAGGAAAGAATTGGCCAGCTGTTAACTTGAAAAACCCACATACAAAAACATAAAATAAAACATGGCCTCAGGCCTTCATGTAAGTGCAGCAGTGCAAAGTGTAAAGGGCTGGTTGAAGTAGAAATATACAGGTAAAAGCCAGTAAATTAGAATATTTTGAAAAACTTGATTTATTTCAGTAATTGCATTCAAAAGGTGTAACTTGTACATTATATTTATTCATTGCACACAGACTGATGCATTCAAATGTTTATTTCATTTAATTTTGATGATTTGAAGTGGCAACAAATGAAAATCCAAAATTCCGTGTGTCACAAAATTAGAATATTACTTAAGGCTAATACAAAAAAGGGAGTTTTTAGAAATGTTGGCCAACTGAAAAGTAAGAAAATGAAAAATATGAGCATGTACAATACTCAATACTTGGTTGGAGATCCTTTTGCCTCAATTACTGCATTAATGCGGCGTGGCATGGAGTCGATGAGTTTCTGGCACTGCTCAGGTGTTATGAGAGCCCAGGTTGCTCTGATAGTGGCCTTCAACTCTTCTGCGTTTTTGGGTCTGGCATTCTGCATCTTCCTTTTCACAATACCCCACAGATTTTCTATGGGGCTAAGGTCAGGGGAGTTGGCTGGCCAATTTAGAACAGAAATACCATGGTCCGTAAACCAGGCACGGGTAGATTTTGCACTGTGTGCAGGCGCCAAGTCCTGTTGGAACCTGAAATCTCCATCTCCATAGAGCAGGTCAGCAGCAGGAAGCATGAAGTGCTCTAAAACTTGCTGGTAGACGGCTGCGTTGACCCTGGATCTCAGGAAACAGAGTGGACCGACACCAGCAGATGACATGGCACCCCAAACCATCACTGATGGTGGAAACTTTACACTAGACTTCAGGCAACGTGGATCCTGTGCCTCTCCTGTCTTCCTCCAGACTCTGGGACCTCGATTTCCAAAGGAAATGCAAAATTTGCTTTCGTCAGAAAACATGACTTTGGACCACTCAGCAGCAGTCCAGATCTTTTTCCTTAGCCCAGGTGAGACGCTTTCGCTGTTTCTTCAACAGTGGCTTGACACGAGGTATGCGGCAGTTGAAACCCATGTCTTTCAAGCGTCTCTTGGTGGTGGATCTTGAAGCACTGACTCCAGCAGCTGTCCACACCCTTTTTCACAATCTTGACTAGGCGCGGTGATCCCTATCGCTTGTACACTTTTTCTGACCACAGTTTTTCCTTCCCTTTGCCTCTCTATTAATGTGTTTGGACACAGAGCTCTGAGAACAGCCAGCCTCTTCAGCAATAACCTTTTGTGTCTTTCCCTCCTTGTGCAATGTGTCGATGGTCGCCTTTTGGACAGCTGTCAAATCTGAAGTCTTCCCCATGTTTGTGTAGGCTTCAGAACTGGACTGAGAGACCATTTAAAGCCCTTTGCAGGTGTTTTGAGTTAATCAGCTGATTACTTTGTGGCACCAGGTGTCTTCAAAATTTAACCCTTACACAATATTCTAATTTTGTGACACACGGAATTTTGGATTTTCATTTGTTGCCACTTCAAATCATCAAAATTAAATGAAATAAACATTTGAATGCATCAGTCTGTGTGCAATGAATAAATATAATGTACAAGTTACACCTTTTGAATGCAATTACTGAAATAAATCAAGTTTTTCAAAATATTCTAATTTACTGGCTTTTACCTGTAGATCGGTAGGTGTGGTGATAATAACAAATTACATCAATAAATACACTCTCAACCAGTTACATCCCTTGTCTCATAGCTCTGAAAAAGCTCTGCAAATCAGTGAAGTATGACATTAAACAATAGCTCTACACTCTCCCAGGAAATGATAGTTGTCTTGCTAGTGGCATGACGTAAACACACACCACCACAAATCTGCAGCCAAAAGCAGATGTTGTGGGGTTTCTTAACAGTTAATTTGCATGCTGACGATATCATTAGTTTAAAAAAAATAGTTTGTTGAAGCCGTTAATGTGTTCGCATCAACCTGCCACTATCTAAGTCATAATTCTACATTACATTATGTCCTAAACATTCACAGCATACCTTAATTGATGTGATACACCAGCATTTGCACCATACTATATTTCAGGAATAAAACATTAAACACTGTGTTTGTCAAAAAAAGTTGGAAAGGCAGAATTAATGAGCCTCAGTAATCTGATGTCTCCCGCATTAACACACAAAATAAATAGTTACAACCAACCAATCTGATGTGTGTACAGGTGTGTGTGTGGTATTTTTAACAGCCTGGTGTTGTTTTTGCATGTAATTTAATCAAGGTAAACACAGTGAACAGCTGTGTGTAATGGGACCACGCTGTGGCAGGCACTTCTTAAATCACAGGCTGCAGATTTATCAACATATCTGTCCTGCTGCAATCAGATGGCTGCAGAGAATTTATGAACCAAAGAAAAAAAGTTTCATACAGTATTACACAGCTGTTTACAACAAATACTGTAAGAATCACCCGTTTATTTTCACGCAGACGGCTTCAATGACATTCATGCTTTACCAAATTAATCGTAATTTTTTAATGCTGATTTAAATGCATCTCCTGGTTGGAGGGTGTTGAGTTAAAATAGTTTTACATTTTAAACATTCAGTTATTTCTGCACATTTGCACAAAGTATTTAGTTTGTTTCCTTTGACAAATGTAAATGGACTGTATTTATATACATATATATTAAACGACTATTCAAAGCACTTTTACACAGTATAGGAACCATTCACACACTGTGGCCGAGGCTGCCGTCCAAGGTCCCACCTGTTCATCAGATAAACACTTACACACATTTACACTCCAATTGCGCAGCATTGTGGGCAATTCAGGATTCAGCGTCTTACCCAAGGACACTTCGACATGGGACTGCAGGGCCAGGGATCGAAACCCCAACCTTCCGATTGGCAGGAAACCACTCTGTCACTGAGCCAAGCCGCCCCAGGAGCGCCTTTGACAAAGTCACCACATTGCAGCGGAATGACTTTGCTCACTGTCTAAAAGTCAATGTCGACCAAACTACCGACAACTTGCTTTCTACAGCCTCATCTGAATGAATCTCCCACCTGTGCACCTACACTCTGCACTGCGCAAAACAAATTTCAAGGTCAGGAAAATTGCACTGGTTGTTGGCATCATCAAGAAAAAAGGGATCCTTAAATTTACCGGCCAAATGCCTTAAAGACACCTCACACTGTACTATAGGTCATTAGAGACATGACAAAATTGCCTTTTTGCCCCCTAATGTGTAATTCCTGTTGGAACAGGATGTTGAGTTTAGCTGAGTTTTCTATTTACACCGTGACAACTGCAGAAGTAGCCCCTAAAGTATTCACTATAAACTATATACAAATTGTCATAATATACTCATTTTATATTTATCCAAGATGTATTTACTTTTGCAGCCATGATTATCTCTTCTATATCCTTTGTGAAACAATACTGTGTATCAACAGGACACTATAATATCAAACGGATTCGGTATGCATACAAACTTTTTGAGTACACTTAATTTTGTCACACTACATAATCAAATCTTTATGGGGTCTAATTACCGTAGATGCAATTCCTCATTTCAAAACAAGTTTCTGATGATCTCACTAGCCAAGAGGGGGCAGTGTTGGGTAAGCAATGTGCAAAACTAGTTTTCCCACCATGCATTTGGTTTAACGTTAACATATTGAAAAGTTCTTAGGGGGAAGTGGGGGCATCAGTGTTGACACACAGACACACTAAAGCACAGTTGGATACCACCAATAATGTAAAGCACATCAGCCTTGCCCTTGCCTTGTCAGAAAAATCCTGTCTTATCTCATTCTACAAATACCGCCTCTGCACAGAAAAGGAGGAAATAGAACGCCAGCTGTCATCTCTTCGCCATCTCTTCGCCAGCCCACCTGTCCAAACATCACCCCCCCCCAAACGCTTTGTCATCAAAAGCCCAGGCTTCACCGGTCTCAGCAAGAGATAAAGCCACTGTCATTATTCTGTCCATGTTTTTTATTTAGACAGGCAGATGACCACTTCATCTGAGCCTGTTCAGCGTCTTAAAAAAAGGTGCTTGGGGGGCTGGAGCTTCTATTTCAGACTGAACACCGGCCGGATGGCCTTGTTCCTACCTGCCAACTCATTTGGAAAGATAGACACATGTAGAAATGCACGCACGCACGCACGCACGCACGCAGTCCTTGTCGCTTGGTCTGACTAATGCCGCCGCTCTCTGTGCCAGTTGGCAGATGTAACAGGCTGGGCACTTGACTGGACACAAGCTTGAGGCAGGATTTCATTGGACGTAAGGGAAGACTGGGCAGCTTGCGGTCAACAGTGAATGGCTCTGCATATCAAATATTACTTTCATCCACTTCGCTGGCAACAATTTAAGTATTGCTCTTTTGCTAATGCTTAAACAACAGGGAGCAGGGAAGTTGGACTAAAGTCTTGTCTAACTCAGGCTGTAGATAAACAGAAAAACATTGACTGCTCCATGTTATTTCCCTCACAGTGGAAATATATTGGATTTAGTTTATTCATTTGTTGGCAAAAAAGCTCTTGAGCTATAATAAGCTGCCGTTTTGTGACACAAATGGAAAATATCAGGCAAGTCCCTAACAGTATTTGATGGATTCTGCATTTATTTACATACTGTACAAAGTTATCTTTTAAACTGAAAAGACAAAACAACAGATCTGTTTTCAATAAACAGGAATCAAATAAAAACGTATCTATTTAATATATTCAACAGTTCTTAAGCTTTATATTTTTTGTGGTTTTGAATTTTTCTGAAAAATGAGATGAAACTTTTGATGTCTAAATCATCACTCAGTGTAAGCCTTTTTACACAAAGATGGTTGTATGCAGATTTCAAAGAGCATAATTTAATAGCTTCAATTTAGATACTGCATACAAAGACATCTAATACAAATGTGGGAACCAATCATGCACAAGCACCATGTTGTGCCACCTGTCAATGCTGTGGTAGCATATTTTATTTTATGCATAATTTGGACATGAGCTCCAAAAGAATGTTTGGATTTCTTACTAGGAAGGAAGCAAATGCGTATATAGCATAGGTCTTTATCCAAAAAGTTAATTTAAATTAAGTATATTTGATTAATTATATGCATTAGTTTGGTTTTGGGTTGTGATTAGGAAATCACTAAGGAAATTTACCTAAATTGAAAAAACTGAACCAGATAACCATGTTTGTATTGAAATTAAGTTCTCATATATTCAAATTTAAGAAATAAAGTGGCTGACTTACCAGTTTCGTAAAATAACAGTATATCAAGGCTTAATTAAATAAAGGAAAAGAGGTTTAGAAAGTGGAGGGATGTAAGACCCCATTTACAGCATACATATACTCACATTTAATAAATGTTTCCCTGATTGCGCTAAACAAACAGTTATTTACCCGGGTTGTGTGAGGTGATGACATCAGCGAGCTGCTGCTCAGGGACTGGCTCCTGCTTGTTGTTGTCTTCTTCCTGGAGTTTATCCACCATGGCGATTACACAGTTGAGACATTTGGCAACGTTGGCCCACACCCTGTCCTAGAAGAGCCAAATACACAATCAGCAGTCAGATCAGCCTCATCGATAAGACTTTTCTCACTCTGTTTGAGATAGTGAAAGTGAGGAAAACCAAAATATGTAAAAAAAAAAAAAAAAAAAAACTGAAACAGAAACTGTTGAAGCAGCTAAAACTGACAACAAACAAAACAATAAATGTGTTTCCCTGTCCAGTCTTAACTGGGTCAATGTCCAAAAGGTCAAAAGGAAATAGAAGTCTGGATATTGTGAGATTACTCTAAAAGCGTTTCAATTGTTCCCAGCTTTCTCTTGATTTTTTCTGTACTCCAGCCTTTTACGGACATATAGGTGCTTTCACTTTTTGTGTTTGTAAAAACATGACAATGGGAGTGAATGTGTGTGTGTTTGTGTGTCTCTGTGTGTGTGTATTGTAAGTGATTGTGTGATTTTTGATCTCTGATGCTTCAAAAATATAGTTTTGACCATATTATAATGGTGAGGAATATTTTGAGCGATAATTAGTCATGGGTGTGCAGAAATGATGACAAACTCCTGCTGCCAGTGAGGCAGATGGCATCCTCACAAACAAACAAACCAACAGTCACACACACTTCAATGAAAAGAAGCAGCATGACATGAGATCAAGTGACAAGGATACCACAAAGTAATCTTCTGCAGGGAGTTTGTGAGGATCAAATTTTGAAATTTTGAGAAAACACTCTCATTAAAAAAAGAGTAATGTTTGGTATATCATCGTATATTAATTAAAATTACTTGTCATAACAATCTATCTGTAATTACAGTAATATTTTATCTCCCTAAATGTGCTCTACCATGAGGACCAGCACTTAAAATGACACATTTGTCTCATTGTACTTAAAAATTAACTACCAAGTCACAGCTTTGGAAGAATTCTCAATGACTTGGAAAAGTAGTCACACTCACCCATTCCTCCTCGTCATACTCTTTATGGTGCGGTATGGAGTCTTGGTGCTTCAGCAGCCCACTTTCGCCTCTAGTTGTGGTTTGGGACCCTTCCACATTATTACACACTGCTGTACTGTCTGTGACGGACGTGGCTGGACTGTGGCCTGGAAGTCCCTGGACTGGGCTCTGATTCTGGTCACTTCCCTGGTGGATGTGGCCTTGGTGTTGGCCTCCCTTCACCGGGGTTTGCTTCTGGTTCTTGGAAATGTATCCGGACTGCGCTGCATGCAGTGCCAGTAGTGCACTCTTGACCAATTCATCCTTAAGCGTGTGAACAAATTGTTCTGTCTGTGGCAAAGAGAGAGAAAGAGAGAAGGGAAAAAAGACAGATACTGAAAGTTATTGTGTGGGGGGACAACAAATTAAAATGTAACTGCCGAAAAGCAAAAGAGACATAGAGAGATTGTCACACAGGTGGTGGAAGATGGAAGTGAACTTGGAAGTGAAGAGAAACAAGGAAAATGAACACTCTCCTCCAACATAAAGTAGCTGCTCTCCATTACTGCAGCACAGCCGGCAGGCAACAAAATAGCAACAAACAACAAACAATTCAATTACTCCTCCTCCAGCCTGCTTCTCCGAGGAGCACACCTCTTTTGATCTTGAATTCACCAGCAACTGTAAGTTGATGATGATCCTGGTACCAAGCAGCCATGCGCTCGCTGCCACCACAGCATAAAAAATGAAAAGGGCTCTCAAGAGTAATTGAGTTCGCACTGCAATAAGCATTTTTATTACCACAGCAAAATGCAGTCTAACAAAACATGAGCCAAGCCCTCCATGAAAAGAAACCTGCAAGGCCATTATATACGTCTATGTGCAACACAAACACCCTTTTCCTGTGCCCCCCCCCCCCATTGTGGACTGAACAGTAAGCTTGTAGAGCCTGCTAGAATTTGAGGAGACAGCTTAGTCAACAAAGAAGTAGAAAACTGTGGAAAAGAACCTCAGGCCAGTCCTGTCCCAGAGGCTTTATGTGGATGTAAAAAGGATGTAATTCTGAGTATTCCTTTGGCTTGTGACCCCTTAAAATTAAGCAATGTCAACTTGTGAGCCCTTTCAAAATCAGGCTGCATGACCTGTGAACAGTTTAACTAAGGAAGACGCACTTTGTTGATGTAAAGCTTTTAAAGTTCAACAAGGAAAATCTGTCACATTTGATACGGAGCTGATTTTGGCTTTTTTAGCTGTGCCTTTTTTAGGTGGCTAAAATATGTTTTGCTGCTGGCCCCGCCAACAGCAGTACATTGCTTTGCTTCTCTGTCAGTACTACGGTAAGTTTCCTCAAACTGGGGACATGCCGACCGCGATCTACTTTAGGTAATACATTGACTATGGATAAGTACCTCATACCACTCCTATTCAAATTAATCCAAACTATCCATTTAACCATTCAGTCATTAAAAAAAAAAAAAACACAATTACTGATCCATCTGAGTCTAGTTTAACTGTTCTTCTTTTGAACTAAAAAAAATAAGACTGTAATCCACATAAAAAGGGCCCTTTGATGAATGTTTTAGCAAAGAAAGAAAATGATGACTACACTTCATATCCATTTTAATCT
Organism: Percina caprodes; assembly: GCA_013375575.1. NCBI lineage: Eukaryota > Metazoa > Chordata > Actinopteri > Perciformes > Percidae > Percina > Percina caprodes. Next base: position 1,083,707 of record JABXJD010000151.1, read on the forward strand.
GCATGAATCTAAATAAGTTCCATTAATGTAAGTCAATGATGCGAGAGCTGAAATCTTGGATGAGACTGCGTGTATAACTGAGAACAAGCACTTCTGCTGGTGTACTATTCTGTGACGCACACAATCATACACAAAGAAACAACATCATTTTAAAGAAGTAATATCATTTTAAAACTAAATTTAAAAAAAGGAGCCATGCTTGATTTAGTAACCAAAACACTTCATTCAAAATGTTAATTCATATTCAAATTGAACTCTGCTTATCTGACCTCAATGTTAATTTGCAATCTATAAATCATGCATTATTCATTTTCTTTCCTGGGATGAGTGAACAAAGATACACACTGTATTTAAAACAATCTGGATTTTATTTGCACTTCTTAATCACAAGTTTACAGAAGTAATGTATTTGACTACACCAATGCTCATATAGTACCTTTTTTATGATTATTTTTATTTCATTATTATGCAATCCATGCTTCTTAGTTGTGGATAAAAGGCAATAAATTACATTACAACCAACCAATCATTTAGTCACATTCCTAAACATTCAGCCAGTATCTAGGCTTATATCCTCTAGGTCTAGATTAGGATCTACAGCAAAGTACAGAAAACATTCTAATGATACACTGTACTGCAGGCTCCATATAGATACTGTGTTCAAAGCAAAATATCAGAGGTACACTCCTTTGGGCAAAGGAGGGAAGCTTTGCAGCGTCATTCTCTTACCAAAGCTAAACCAAAGCAAATTTGCTTCTCCACGCGCAAAAGCTACTCCTAGTGTAGCACTTCCACACCTACCTGTTTTAGAGATCTGAAACGCTCAAAATCCCTTGGGAAGAATTCTGTTGCTACTCTTTCTTCAATATATCTGCTGATATGATTATGACTGAGCAGAAGTGCAAGTCAGAAAGTGCCTCTGTGGACTCCTACTGTGAAAAAAGAAGTTGCATTTGATATAAAAAGAAGAAAACTGTAGGAATCTATTCACCCCGAATGGTTTTACCCTGAAGGATGTTGATGCAGGTTCTGGCTGAGTTAAAAATAGAGCTTTTTCACCAATGTAACTTCCCTTGAGAAGTGAAGGGAGGCTGAATGGATGGAGCTGGTCAGATTCCAACAGCACTTGGCTGTGAAGACACTTACTTAATATTGCGTATATGACCTCTATACGCCACGTAATCTAACATAATCATGCATAGACGATCAAACCACAGCTCTTCCCAGGTAACTGTTACAGCGGAGACATTTAACTTGTCCTAGAACACAGCTGGAGGGAGGGGAGATGCGTTGCAATTGCCTTTTCACTGTGATTATCATCAGAGTGAAATTATTATTATCATCATCAACAGAATATGGCCATATATAGAGAAGCAACGGCGCATCTGCCGTGTCCAACGTTAATCAGAATGTGCCCAGGAAAAGTATTCTGGAAATATTGCATTAGGCCTTGAGTCAGGAAAAAGTCAGAGCCAGCAGGAACTTGATAAAGGTTCTTACATCGCCCTGATTTTCTCTGAAGACTGGGACCAAGCTGGAACCAGAAAATATTTGGCATTTTTGGTCAAAGAATTACTAAAACGATAAGCAAATTTTCTAAATTGTTGCAGCTGAATTTTCTACCGACCAACTAATCAATTAATTGACTTATTGTTGCAGTGCTAGTGTGTTGTACAGTTGTTGTATTGTTAAAAGGAATAGTTCAATGTTTTGGGAAATATTACATTTTGATGTGAAGCTTGACCAAGCTTTAGAGGTGTATTGGAGGTGGATTTTGTTACCTTTGTACAGAACAGCTGTTTCCCCCTGGTTCCAGTCTTTATGCTAAGCTACGCAAACTGACTGCTGGCTTTAGACCTATATTTAGTGGTATTTATCTTCTCATTTAACTCTCAGCAAGAAATGACAACAACAACAAAAATTCTGAAATTATCAAACTATTCCTACTACTATAAGTCTTTTAAGGGATATGTGTGATTTTAGGTTATATGAACAGAACTTTCTTACTTTGTGTGCACAGTGGTAAACATACTTGAAAAAGTGAGCGTGAGTCTGTGTGTACGCAAACACATATGTTACTTAAAAAAAGACATGTAACACAGGTATTTGTGTATGTAAAAAGAAGCAGATTTTTGAGATAGATGACCAGATGTGGAAGAGGAAAAACTGAAAAAGAATTGGTGATGTTGATCAGGACTGGAGTCTTTGGGGCTTAAAGAGAAGGATGTTACTTAAAAGTCAGCTTTTAAACACATTTTTACACACACACACACACACACACACACACAGCTTGACATTTTAATCAGAGAGCAGCCCTGTTTGTGCTGACCAGGCCAGGGGTTTACTTGGCCAACGTGTGTGTGTCTAATCAAGGATGAGAGGAAGTGGTGACAGAGCGAATGTACCAATTAAGCAGGCTGATTGGGCTCTATTCCTCTGTGGCAAAAACAATCTCTCCCACAACAGATTGCAATCTGACAGCACCAGATGTAATTCATTAATTACACTGATAAAAACGCCTCAACTCCATAAACCTCCATGCTGCCATTCACTTTTGTTAGTTTGGTGTTTTTATGATGAGTTATAGATTTTTCCTGAGGTTGTCTGTTTAGGGTGTGCATGTCTGTGAAGCAACTGTTCGAAGTTGTATATATAGAAGATAACAACTTTGCATTTGTTTTCTTGCAATGCAACGGTGTGATATTACCAGGGCTGGTACTTAGAAGTCTATCCTATAGGATAACTCTCCTGAGAGGGTAAACATTTAGTTTGAGAGTGTCAAAGTCAATTTAGGCCTATGCATCGACCTGAATAGTCTTCCGAACTCTACCAGGAAAACTATTGCTTATAGGCTTAGAAGCAGAACCCCTGAGCAAATAATGAACATGTTTTTGGATGGGTTTGGGTTTAAATTAATTTGTCACCTCAGCTGAAGATGAACATAAAATGCTTTTCAGGCTGAGGTGTTATCTGACAATGTTGTTGTGATATGTTCAAGAATAAAATAGTTGGTTGCAGCTGTTTCAGGCCAAGAGGAAAGGGATAGTTCAGATGGAAATGAGGCTGGGTGGAGGGTTTGGTGGCTGTCTCACCTTATCAGAAAGGTTCTTGAGTGCCTCTCTCAGTCCAGAGGAAGAATGCTCCTGGGCAGCCTGGAGGAGCTGGTCTGCTAAGCTTGTGATGAGGGGCTGGAGGAGGCTCATGGTGCTGAGTACCTCCTGAGCTTTGGCTGTGTGCTCTGGGGAGTAGTAGATACACTGGTAGGCCGTGCTGAAGCTGTGGTGGAGGGAAACAACACATGAATTCAGATTTGACAGCCGGACATGGACTGTAGATTCAGCAGCACTGTCCCGCTACCGGGACGTTTTCTCCATTTTAGGACAAAACGTTTTCTTCACTCATAAATTGCAAGCATTAAATCTTCATGAACACCAAAAATCAAAAACCAAAAACGAGCTTGTCCCCTCACAATCTTGTAGATTCTGACCGAGTTTCCTCGTAAACAAAGCTGAAAAGTCCATCATTTATGGACTTTAATCGCTCCTACTGTCGGCTCACACAACGCTAGAGTGTATCAAACTATTCAGCAGGTTTGGTTGACCCTACAGCTTTCGATTGACAGGTCGTTTCAGCCAATCCGTCTACTATAACCTGAGTTAGCCCTTATGGAAGCCAATCAAGTCGCAGATTTACAGAGGGCAAAAGTGGGAAAGACTGGCATCTACTCCAACCAGTCAAAAGCAATAGTTATAAAACCAGCCTCCCTGTGTAGCCAATAAGAAGACGAGTTGATTGATACCAAACATGACCAGAAAAATTTAACCCTGTGATGGCTCCAGCTGTGTCAAAGCAAAAATAAGGCCTTAGTTATTGCATTTCACCATTTCATCAAATTATAATGACTTATTTCTATAAATGTATGCATGTAGTTATTTTAGATATGTGTATGAGTGATGGGGATGTGTTTTTTAATTTGAGAAGTTTTTTATTTTGCACTTTTTGGGCTTTTTTCTGAGAGGAAATAAGATAAACGCACAGACATATCTGTAGAAATAACTTCATAAAATAGCCATTTTCTGAATAATTTTCTTCTGGATTTTTCTGTATTAAGTTAGGACATGTGGCTAGGGTACTATTTTTGTATGTAGATCATGTAATATGCTTACAGTAGTGTTTTTTAATAATTTTACAGATGATTTACTTGGACTGAAATAGAAATTCTCTATTCTAACCTCTTTAGCTCTGTGTCAGTAAGACCTAGTGTCACACTGACACAAGAAACAAAAAATTGAGAGTGTTAGCTTCCTAATGACCTCGGGACCATCCCAGAGGGCCAAAGGATGTGGAAACTGTAGCATTTTGTTTTGGGTAAAAATTTAGGCGAGAAAAGCATGAATTTTCAAGTGATTTTAAAGAGGTTAAATGCATTTGAAAGTGGCCCAAATCTGATTTAATGAGTACTGGGCCACACTTACAGGTAATGAGTTTGTCGACATACAATACTGGACATGGCTCATTTCATGTTTGTTTAGATCAGTGATGCTGGTTTTCTTAGAGTTTGCCAAAACTCTCAGAGTAGGAAGAGACAATATTTGATATAAAACAAGCTAAACTGCAGTATATATTGGTTGGCCTGCTCCAAGATCAATGTTGACACAAAAACATTACACATACTGTACACAACTGATCAAGGACATGTTTAGTTATTTTTTTTCCTGCAAGGTGTGAATTAAGTAAATGTTCATGTTTTTCTACACTTGTGTCAATATGTTTTGCAATTAGACAATTCATAGCATCTCTAACAAGGACTGCTATTGTAAAATAGCATTTTAAAATGATAGCAGTGCTGGTATCGAACAAATGAGATTTATTTTATTTATAGAAATTGATTTATCTCAATGCCTTTGGTTGTTGTGGAGAATGGGATGCACCACGTCTAGTTGCTTTGTGCACATAGCTGCAGCAGCTCCAAACTCCACCGGCATACACCTACAGTAAGCCTGAGTGTCCTTCTGTGAATAACAAACACAATCTTTCTTTACAGCAGTCAATTGCATCTATACCTTGTAGTATCACAGGGGTAAATCAGTATAAAATAGTATGGCTCTGAAGCTTAACAAAGTTGAACTATAAGTATAACTCTTATTGTTATCAGACAACAGTAGAAAAGCTTCACAACTCCTTTCTCATCTGATCAAAAAAGAGTTGTTGATCATTAATTTACAATGTCCAATGTCATTGTGTTGAGGTAAAGTAATGACAAACAGACAAATAGTATGTTTTTATTGGCTATAAACATTGTGCTATTGTGCAGTAATGTTTATTTTTGCTGCTGAAAAAATTTACAGCAGCAACGCTTTCCAGGTACTTGGCCTGAATTGTCAAATTGGATCTGCAGTCCAACGTCAACCCATTTGCTTTATGAATAATGAATGCCTTCTTCATTTCAGGGGAGCTATTTAATCTCATACAAAAACACCTTTTGTCAGTTCCTAGATTCAGGGCAAATCACTCCAATCAAACATTCTCCTCGGGTAAAGTTCCAGTGACTTTCAATGAGTTTCCGCTGACTTCCTGCCATCAGATATAGCGTGGAGCGAGGCAGTCATTTGCAACCCTCCCAGCTAGTTTAGAGTCAGCTCTGCAAGCCTCTATGTAGGCCAGACCCCAGAGCCAGATCCTAAGGCATAATTGACATAAGAGAGAAAGATAGTGAGAGAGGGGAAGAAAGGGGCACATACAAAAGGCTGGCATAATACAGTATTCTCTGCAGCGCTCCTAATATTTTCAGCGAGGGAAAGAGTGCTTCTTTAGAAGTCGCCCGGTGTGGAACAGCACTACCTGATTTCAATAAGTGTGAAAATCTGAAGGCCTTAAGAAATTAGCAGTAGTAGGTACTAGCCACTAACTACCTCTTTCTTCTCTACTGGCTAACTTTAAAATCTTGGCCTTGTCATTATGACTAATGAGCTCCCTGGAGGACTACCACCCACAAGCTCAAGGCTAATAAAAAAAAAAAAATCACTAAGTGAGAGAAAGACACAGGGCAAACAGTGTGACATACTTACCCACACAGAACACTACCATGTCTACACACTATTGTTAACCCCACTTCCAAAACCATACCTTTAAATGCTACAATTTCAGCCACAGACAAGACCATAATTGAATAATCTACTGCAACAAAGTAAAGTCTGTAAACCCATTTCATCCCCTGCGAGCTTACATTCGCTGTATTGCATTACACAGAATTTAAGAGAAAATAAATCCAGAAGGACTGCAACAATACAGATACAACATAAAAGAGGCAAAGGAGAAAGTTTTTAGAGGAAGACAATTGCTTCAGCGACTGAGATTCAATAACAGCCCTGTTGACTCATAAGTACAAATCCAATCCCATTAGGGAGCCTATGCAGGCAATAATGAATGTTGGGACCTGCCACCTGATGCTAGACGACAGAATTGATCCTCTCTAAGACTGGCTAAGGCAAGGAACTTTAATTGCCTTATCAGGATTGCCGTCAGTCCAAATGGGTCTACCAAGATGGCAAACCATGAAAAAGTAAAAAAGCATAAATCTGTGAATGCATACTTGATGAAAGACCAAGGTGGATGATACACACAAGGATTTGATTGTCATTTTAAGTCTTGGGTATGTTTTCCATCCCTGATGTGATTTGGGAGAACTGTGTGTCATGTTTTTAAAACATGGTGCCAATAAAACAGGGGGTGGACAAACAAATGTACAACCCAAGAAGTCAGCCCGGCAAAAAATACTTTTGTGGATCTTATATTTATCTTTTGTTGAATATGTAGGTGATGACTGAACCCTGGGATAATGTCTGAGGCCAGAGATTGTGGTGCCATTAGAATGCATTATATAGAAGAAAAAAAATTAACACAAGATGATTGATGAGAAGTAGCCTCAATCTGACTCATAGAACTGGACTCATTAAAAGGCCTCATTCTTAACAAATCCTTTACTTTAGTTTAAAGAGGCACCCAGAAGAACTTGTTATTTACTGTTTGTCTGATGGTAACCTTATTTAAAGGGGTGGTTCATAATTTTGGACATGAGACCCTATTTCCAAGTTAGCTAGTGTGTTTTTTTATTAGTGGAGACTCTTTTCATCCAGTCCTTCCAGTTGCAGAGTTCACTGGTGCTAGGCTAGTGCAAGTCAACAGTATCTGCTAGCCTGCGATTAAAAACAGTCTTACCCACTCCACAGTACACCAAAGGCAAATTAATTATAACGCCAGAGTTTCGATGTAAATGTCTGTTGACAGAATAATTTTAGAAATAAAACTACTCTCGCATGTCAATGATCGCATTACATTTTGAAGGACTATTTTCCCAACAGCTGCGGAACTTGCGCCTACTAGTAGTACTGCGCCGAGAAGTAAACAGAGAAGCGGACTACAGTTGGGAAACCTAGTTAGCTAGTAGTAGCCATGTACATTGTTATTGAAGCAATGGATTGGAAACGAAGGACTAGGAAACATGGTGATTCAGTGTGCATTTAGAAATTGTAAAAATAAACCAAATAGATGGGCACCACCAGATTCCCGATGTTCTGTACCGGTTTTCCATGGCATCTCCAGCAGGTGCTGTCTCTACAGACGCTCTTTCTCTTTCTGGCCTTTAAGCATCCATCTCTATTAGTTCTTCATCTGTGTATTCTGGCTCATATAGGTACGGTTCGTTGCATAACACACATACCTCGTCTTCAAAGTCAGAAACATTGGCATAGCTTTCAAACGTGGCCATAGTACTATATGTTGTTGATTCCTTTGTGCAATGTAATCTGCTTTTGTAGCAATGAGTGACAGTGGCAGGTAAATAAACCTGCGTGATTGTCATGTAAACCGGCTTTCTCGGTTACCTAGGTAATATCACTCCGCCAGGCTAGCAGATACTTTGACTTGCGCTAGCCTAGCTACAGCGAACTCTGCAACTAGAAGGACTGGATGAAAAGTCTTGAAAACTGTCTCCACAGATAAAAAACACGCTGGCTAACTTGGAAATAGGGTCTTATGTCCAAAATTCTGAACCACCTCTTTAATGTTGACATGTGGATGCATTCCTTTTAAGTTAAACATTTGGCTCTAATGCTGTTGCCATTTGATCAGATCCTTTTGATATCAATAGTATTATTTTGCCTTGTAGCACTATATTATCTGTAATTAAAATTAAATTGAAGATTCTTAGAAAATAAAATAAAAGGTTTGATAGCAGTTTGCAGAGTCCTTATAACAGCAATAGCAAGCAAATATGAATGCTCATTGATATTCATATTGAGAGCCATTTGTCCTGCAACTATGTAAACTTTTAAGTCTGCATGCAATTTATGAATATTTATGTGTATGTCTATGGACCTAGGAGACTCATTAATTTCCATACATGCAGTATAGAGCATTTCAAGTGAACTGATTTTGTTGTTGTTTTTTGCCCCTAAAGGGACCAACTAAAAAAAACACTTCAATCTAGAGGGTTGTCTTTTGCGTTTTTTTAAACATAATAATGCACAAGTTCCATTTTACTGTGCCAGAGTTTGAAAATGAAGATAAATGAAACTCTGATTTCTCACATGTTTGAATATCCCTACACAGATCTCAAATTGGAGTTGCACATATATGAAAGGCTTATTTGTGCAGACTGTACACAACTACATAATACACACATTAGGAATCATCTCATTAAGCTAAGAGTGACCAGCATGGCATGCAGACACATCTTAATGCAAAAGTCTCCAATAGTCCAATTAGATTTTAAAATAATGCCATCTAAAGGTGGCAGGTTTATTTTTCATCCAAATTTGTTTGACACACTTTGTTAAACTTCATGTGCCAGATCTAACACAGCTTCCCAGTTTATGCAGCGCACAGCGGAGACACATGCAATAAAGGTTGACCTGTGGCTGTGATAAACATCATGTCTAACTGTAGAGCAGAATAATGACTGGTCATATAATTGTGTTGGTTAAATTTAAGAGTGGTCAGTTATAAAACCTCCACTATTCTAGTATTTACTACATATTATTTATTACGGTACTTTGTAGTTCACAGAGAAAATGTTTTTTTTGTTTGGCAGCGGTGACGTCATGGTACATGTAAGCAAACTGAATGCAACCATTTCCAATTTCCAAATGATGTTAATTAGCACAGAAAACATAGGAGGAGGATGCTGGAAATTGTATGTTCAAACTAGCATTCAACTCATCTGGCCTGGCACATTTGTGTTGGACTATAAAATCAACTCTCCACCTCTGGTAAGGGAATATTTGATTCCTCTGAAGCTCCTCCAGACTCCATTACATGACGTCCGTACATCATTGTGGGAGAGCAATGCTTTTAGAAAGAATTGCTGCCATACCCTTACACACTTACTTATAATGTATGATAATGGATTTTTCTTAATCCTACCTCCTTTACATTGCACCCTGGGTTTGCTACACGCCTCCAGCCATGAAAATACCGAAGGTGGGCTGCCACTCCCTCTGCACAATATGCACAGTGCACTTGACTGCACATTGCACCTGCACTTTTATTCATGAAATGATCGCCCTTGGTCTTCTTATAATTCAAGTTTTACAGAAAAAGGACCCATCCATGTGTTCATACATTAGTGTCGGAACGCTCCATCAGGTAAACTTGACTGTAAGAGAAGACTCCAGTCAACTAACATTACTAAAACTAGCAGTGTGTCGAGGATGAACTTCCTCCTTGGTTTTCCTAAATGATCAATGGGAATTGGTTATAACAGTAATGAGAGGGAGAAAACCGCTGGGCCCAGCGGCCTAATTAAGACAGCATCTCCAGCGCATGGCTAATTAATAGTGGAGAGGAAATTAATGAAGAGCTTGTGGCCTGCTGCTGACAGCCAGCAGGAGTAAAATGCAGCTACGTCAGCAGAGAGCCCTGCAGCACTCCAGGTGACTGCCAGAGCCTCCTTTGTTATTTAGACAGCACACTGTAATCATGGTTCATTCACCAGGACGCTGCCACATAGCCACAGTAAAACATACTGTCTGCTATAGATACATGCTGAAAGATTTGATCTCAAACCAGTTTAAACTGCCAAAGTCCATCTGTTGTTGAATCCTCCACTTGGCACTGATTTCCCACAAGTTTTCAGTGCAACAGCCAAAGCTTCCCTCAGTTCAGGCACAAACCAGAAACCCTGATCTAGGACCAGATACACCTCAAAACTACTGCCAGCACCATCACCCACAGAACCTAGAGCAGGCAAAGAACTAACAAGCTGCTATCCATCAGCATGGAGGCCCAGCCACTGTCAACGCCTTGTCTCTGAAACGCGCGCGCGCACATCCACCCGCCCCCTGGGAGGAAGTTATTTTGTTGGACAACATGCTGCTAGTGACATTAAGTCTGAACACTGGCCCATAGAGACTGTGTGATGTAGTTTCAACTCCACTCTGTGTCCCAGAAATGTGTCATTCAGCAGTTCTGCTTGACCAGGAGGCCTGGCCAAATGACAGTGGACAGAATTCAAAGACACATGTAGAGAGAGGAGCTCTATTGCACAGCTTCTTCACCAACTAAGTACAGCTGACCTTACAAACGGCCTGTATGACATTATACTGAAAAAAAGCACACAATTCAAAAACAAACTACTGTATATCTCCTACATTACATGTGCAATAAAAACACAGACATCAGTATAGGTTGGAATATATTTGGCAATGTCAAGGTTCCATAAAACATGTCTACAAAAGTGTGTTGCATCGTTATGCAGATTATCTGAATAATTCAAAAGAGGCTGTTAATGAAAGATTAGACCACCTCAGCAAATCCCCAGCTATGTCTATAGGGTGCAATTAAAAACGGATAAAAATCCAGTGACTTTTAAAACAGCCATTTAAGTGGGACTGCATGCATTAATGAAAGACAAATGCTCTTGCCCTGTGTGTACATGTGCTAGGTTTCCGGAGGAATACTAAGTGTAGTTATTGATTAAACTCTTTCCTGGACCATCCTGAGAGACAAACTATATTGGATACTCTGGCCATTGCCAAGTTTGGCCAATGCAGGTTTTTTTAATGGATCAGGAAAGAACCCCCCTTCCTCTCTTCCAGTGTCCAGGGAACAAAGACGAATAGCTCTTTTATTGCCCTCCTGGTAACACCTCTGTGCTCAGGTTTTCCTTTTTTCCCATCTTTTAATCCTTTTCCATCCGCTCTTTGATGAATTAATATCACATTGAATAGCCAAGTCTCACATCTTGCAGTGTTCCCCTTTTTAATCAAATGTGATTACAAAAAGCTGCTGCAGAAAGGCGAGGAGACACACAGGGAGAACTGAAAGTGTCTCGTGCGCATGCACACATGTATCTCTCTGCTCTGGTCAGATCGGCTGACCTTCTGTGCAATTAAGTTACTCTCAATTGGACTTCACAGTCGCACAGAACTAAAACAAAACCAGATCACGTCCTAGGATAAATATTTGGTCATAGGTTTAGTGCATGCATAATACAAGCAAATGAAACCATGAAATAATCAATGTTCCTTATTTAAAGTAAACTTGCACCTTCATTACAATGGCCACTTTGAACACACTGTAAAATTACAGAAAAACTGAGTTTATTCCCATTTCTGACAACAACTGACAAATGACTGCATTCCAGGTCAAACATGGATAAGGCACAGAGCAGGCCGTAGTCAGTTAGCCAGGCAGAAAATTGGAAAATTTAAGCTACAGTGAGTAATTAGCTAAGTCAAATATGAAACAAAAAGCTCTGTCTCCCTGGAGAATTCTTTCTGAAGTCTAATCTCTCGTTCAAAGAAAATGATTTCACTTCAGCGGCTTCTCGAAAATATGCTAACCTTATCATAGTTCATGCCAGCAGATAAAACTGACCATCTTCAGCAAATTTACTTGTGCAGTTTAGCGTAAAAAAATCCTTTTTTATTATCAGCACAGGCCCCCAACTATTTTTCCCACCGACTTATCCATTTCATACCCACACCTCAGCCCTCTCCATCTTGCCTCTCTTCCCCTCTTTCTTGAGCTGCAAACTCTGTAACTAATTGGATCTGGCATGGTCTGTAATGACTTTGTGCTCTATGGGGAGCTTTGGGAAAAAAAAAATAAAAAGATCACCCTTCATTTCTTATGGCATCACTCAAGTGACCACATACTGAACTCCACTGACATATACCTTCGTCCTGCATCTAAAGGGCAAAGACAGCAACATTTACAGGATACTGCTGATCTCAGGATTGAGGAAGTCCTATGGATATGTTCCCCCAGAGTGCACTTTCAGTCACTATATGTGCTTACACATTTATCTTTGTAGCTGTGTATGTATAACACAATCATAATAACATGGTCTCATTTGTGGAGCAAGTGGATTCGGTCAGTAAAATAAACACACAAGACATATTTTTTCCATCAAGCAATCAAGCAGAGAGTTGGTACACAGCCACAGACTGAACACAATCTAACATAAAACTCAATCTCCCTGTGAGTCAGTGAGACCAACTCAAAAAATATCTCTGAACACATCCAGTACATCACTCAGACTTTTACAGATTTACTCCATGTGAAAATATGTAGGAGTAATAATAACTGATTATTGCTATGTCTACTGTAGACTCATCTAGTAGTCAATTGTTATGGATTGCTGTGGATTGCACTCTGCACATATACTTTTCGTAGTTTTTGTAATTCAGATGAGAAATGTCCTTATTTGTTACATGAAAACTTGGTCTGGCCATTTGGTTTTTTAATTCAAGTGCTTTTTAAGAGAGAGCTCCAGCTGGCAGCTGGAAAGTTGTATTACAAATGTGTGGCTCTTCAGTAACAAGTAAACATACAACTTTTAAAATGGAGAAAAAACATGCTTACCAGTAAAACAGAACCAGTACAGAGGAACGTGTGACTCAACAAACCCTTTGCCTCATGTCTGTTTCCTCCAGTCAAATTGAGCATGGATTGGCTGGAAGTAACTGTTTGGGCCTGGAAATTCAAGTTTCAAATCTGTCTGCCACTATTAATTATGCCAAAAGTCATATTCTTTTGTCAATAAAAACCTGTTTCCTGTGTCTTGTATTTAATCATGCATGCTCCCTCTAAACAAGCTGTTTTACAGGTTGGCAAGGCGTTTTTTCCTACCTCTTTTTCTCTGCTTCATATCTGCTAAGAAGACGCTGCAGACCACCACACTTGAACCCCTGGAAATGGGCAGCAGGTGCACCAACAGTGACAACGTCATAGAATGCATCTGTGAAGAGAGAAAAGTGAGTTGAGGGAATTTAAAATAGTGATGTACAGCACCTTGGCACTAGGGGACTTTGAGGTGAGAAAAATTAAAAGAAATGATAATCATCCCCATCAAAGTGTGTTTTTCAAATTAAAATATACTTCAACTTAGTTTTGAGTTTGAATTTTGCAAAGATATCCTCTACAGTAATTCCTCTAATAGTCAGTTATGAATATGACATGCAGCGGTTTCAGGGCTTCAGTTCACATTAAATGTTATATGGTGGGGTTACTTTTGTAACATGCACACAGTATTTTTAAGCTCATAGATACATCACATTTCTAGACAAATAAGAGGCATGACATTCTGCACTGTGCCAGTATAGTTTCTTTTAGGCATACATATTTTATGTCGTTTGTATATACGTATTTATATTGTGTCTATATGGCCATGATACTAGTAATTTATCTCCAGCCATATTTTGGTTTTAATGTAGTGTTGGTCCCACGTTGAACCAGAAGGACGAACAATGTCACAGTGCTTTATTCTAATTTTTACACCACCGTCACATGTAAATAAACACTTCACAGACAGCCAGGCAGGCACAGAGGTGCTTACAACAGGCCTAGTTTTGAATGAGTAATGGATGAGGCTGACAATTAAATGTGTATAATAAAAAAGCGAGGAGGATGAGGGGGTGAATGAAGGTTTAACGGGGTGAATAGTGAATATTTTGGTGTGGTTTAGTGCCAGGTCAGTTAATGAACACCTCCAGGAAAGAAACACTGCAAAGCTCAGACCATAGAAAAACGCTGCTTGGAAAGTTGTTGAAAATAGAAATTAATGACATGACACAGCTCCAAGTGTTGCCACAGAGATGTGAATAACAGTGTGGCCAACAGCATCATGTCCCCCAACACCACCACAATAGACCAATAGTGGTTTGATACGAGGGCTTTGCTACTACCCACTGCTTCTTCCATTAATTATCCCTGTGTCTGGCCACGGGGCTCCCTGTCCGCCACATGTTTGGCCCCAAGAGTGTTCCAATGTTCCCTTAATTGGACCTCCCACAGCAGAAGTACACGGAAATACAATGGTGGTTTTCAGAATATCAAGCACAGTGACCAATTTGTGCCTGATTTGCCTGGTCTTCATCTTACAGCATTCTTTTCTTAATTCATCAACAATAGAACAAGCTGTTTAAGTACTGAGAGGATAGTTGCTTCTAAAAAGAGGAAATTGAATTGGGCAGTCAGGTTGAGTAATTATAATTCATAACTTAACCCATTCCACAATCTTGTTTAACAATGAAAAAATATCAAAGATTTTTTTTACACAAATTTGTTTAGTTCAGCTTTGCCAAGCGGAGTTTTTTAGGCTGGAAATATTTTACATTTGTCATTTACGAGACAGAAGACAGCCGTTCTCAGCAAAGCAAATGAATACTGTTTTGAGCTTGAAGTGTTTTTTCCCCCCAATTTCCTTTTCATGCTGGATGATCAATTGACAAAATGAAAATGAATGGTTCAGAGTCATTGAGTGGATTGCATAGCCAAACTCAAGCAATGCAACTCAATGCATCACTTCAGAAAATCAAATGGAACAATAGAGCAATTGTCTACAGTTGTAAACTGAGAAACAGCTCCATTACGAAGCCAGTTCCATTATGTCCTGGGCCTGACTGATTGCAATCATTTCATTTTTTTTTTTTTTTTTAAAGAACAAAATGTGCAATTTAATAGCAATTCCCTACCAAACAAGTACATGACATTAAATGAAAACTAGAAGGTAGCCTGATTTCGTTGTTTTTTTAAGCAGTTTTCTGTGTGGGAAGGCCTTCATTTCTGCCTAACTATTCAAGTAAGGCGGCCACTTAAGTAAAGTTTGGTTGATTCTAAAGCTGCATGCATGTTGTGTGGTGTTTTTAAAGATAAAGTTTTGTGCATTTTTGCCTTTATTGGTAAAATGACAGTTAAGCATACATGCGTAGTAAATCTAAAACCTGAAAAAATTAGTATCAAAATGAAGTTTATTATACAAAGACAAGTTTCTCATTGCCTTGTCTATACAATGCCACATCTTTTCTGCAGATAGTTGGGGTTATTACAATATTTACATGACATAAAATACCTGTGCATGTTGATATACATTAGGGTATAGACAAAGACGATACTATGAGATGACATGAATATGAAGTCATTCAAAAGAAAACTCTTCTCGTATGAGAGATGATATCAGCACAGGGTATTAACTCACATTTGAATGATTTTCTGCACACATGTCAAGTGAGGTCTCTTTTCATAGATAGACTTGTATGTAAGATGATGCACACTAAGTTTAAGGTGAGTTTAAGAGGCTAGGAGACAACTTATCCATCCATCCATCTTCATCTGCTTATCCGGTATCGGGTCGCGGGGGAAGCAGCTCCAGTAGGGGACCCCAAACTTCCCTTTCCCGAGCCACATCAACCAGCTCCGACTGGGGGATCCCGAGGCGTTCCCAGGCCAGGTTGGACATATAATCTCTCCACCTTGTCCTGGGTCTTCCCCGAGGCCTCCTCCAAGTTGGACGTGCCTGGAACACCTCCCTAGGGAGGCGCCCAGGAGGCATCCTTACCAGATGCCCAAACCACCTCAACTGGCTCCTTTCGACGCACAAGGAGCAGCGGCTCTACTCCGAGCTCCTCTCGGATGACTGAGCTTCTCACCCTATCTCTAAGGGAGACGCCAGCCACCCTCCTGAGGAAACCCATTTCGGCCGCTTGTACCCTTGATCTCGTTCTTTCGGTGATGACTGACAGCTTATGTGTATTCAGAAACATTTAGTGGAAAATTTACTTAATTGTGTTAATATCACATAGTTATCAGTGTCGTGAGGCAGCAGTTAGTTGCTTTAATACACCAGAGAGTTCCAGGGCAATAACAGGCTCTGCTAGCTGGAGAGAAGTGGTGGAGGAGACGGACGAGTCTTTCTCTCAGGAAAAACGCAAAGGGCTTAATTTGTATTTTGTTTATCTTTCTCAGGCCAAGTTAATTCTCACCTTTCAACCTGAGCAATGACCTAAAACCACCCTGCCTGAACCCTCGGATTATCTCTGACAGATGGTGAAGTCAGGCATAGCAACACGACAGTAGGTGACACCCACAGCAGCTTTTAGAAATAGAAATGTTTGCATATAAACCAACTTTCCATAATACCTGTTTTTTCTGTTTGAAAGTTTCATGTTTAACAGCGTTTCAGCCAATTTGCTTTTGATCAGAATGGTCAAATGTTTTTAAGCGGCTTTCATTTTATGTTGTTTTTTTATAACAAAAATGTATGAGATGACAATGAAAAATAATGTGAAAGGGCTTATAGTGATAATCCTACAGAAAATTATCACCTAAATCTGCTGCTCCACCTTGGTTTTATTGAGTTTTGTAGTTAGTTTCAGCTCACCGTTTAGCTGATTGGCCCGCAATTTTACTGTTTTGGATCACTGTTATCGCTCTCATAGAACTATTTGAGTAAGTAGCTGTTTGTGTGTATACTACCTGCTCTGCTTCAAACAGCAAACGGCCAGATATTTCAGAAGCCAGGTGTAAGTATTATGTATAATAATAGGTCTAACAAAAGTCTAAAGCAGTAGTGTAATACCTGTTTTTCTGGGGCACGTCACCCTCATCCGCTGGGTGTGCAAGTTTATTGGGATGAACTCCAGAGATTTCTGGGCTTTGCAGCAGCTTGGCTTGAATGAATGACCTAAAAAAACAGAGACACAAGTATATGTTACATTGTCAAGTATAACTGCATAATATCTGATGACTATTTTTAATTTGTCTCCAGTGAGTGGTCACTTACTTACTAAGTATGTTTCCAGAATACCCAAAAAAACAAAGAACCACATAAACAATGTTTTGAATTAGTAAAGCCCAATTTACCCACCTATTTCCCAAAGAAAGCATGACTATAACATTATGTCACAGATTACACAAAGACTATTTAAAACAGAAAACTACAAATTATTCTTTGTTTGGCACTGGGTTATGATTGAAATTATGTTAAAACTTTAAACCAGAGGTATTCAAAGTTTTTAAGGCCAAGGACCCCTTAGCTGAAAGAAAGACAGACCTGGGCCCCCCACTACATACGGTATGTTATGAAAATTGAGTTGTATATTAAACTGGGCCTACAATAATGGGGTGGCCTAAAGTCTTTACACATACCCTTTTGTGGTGCATGCAATATATTAAAATTATTATTGACATTCATATTTTTATACATGCTTTAATGTTAAACATACATGTGGCACAGTAAATCCTTTAGCTTAACTGTATCTGTGGATGGCTACCTTAGTGGCTACCTTTCCTACAGGCCAATAAGCCTGTCATCAATGTTTTGTCAATTTAAAAACAAATCACAAATAGGTTGATTTATCTTTGTAATAATATCTTGGACACATGTCTATGTATTAGGGTCGCACAATTAATCGAATTTTAATCACGATCTTGGCTTCCCACGATCAAATTTGTGTAATCGAGCGATTTTTTTTTTAATGCGTCATTTCATAGAAATCCAATCCAATCTACCGCTCCGTAAACCACTGTCTGATCATGTGCCAATCAGAGTTGTTCCCTGCACTGCGCAGCTTAGTTTCTAGATGGAGACAGTCACAGAGGACAGAGTAATGTTTACCAGTTTACCAGTAAACGCAACATTTTGTCCCATCTGTGTAGTTTTTCAGGCAACAGCAGTGACCAGTCCTAGTTGGTGTCTGTTAGCTCACAGGGCTCTAGGGCCAAGTAATATTTTTCCTCTAAGTCGCATCTGCTGCCTCTCCACAAACAAAGCAATGTTGTTTATATCAATATGGTTAAATGTTGTGTTACATGACCGATTTCTTCTGTAAAGCCGTGCCTGTGTATGGCTCTCTCCGAGCAGCGGCGCCCCCATTCACTCAAACAGGCTCCCTAGCAACAGAGACAGAGCGGCGACAGCGCCGGTGTCACACTTCTGACATTTGTCCACAGTTTTAATCGTTATTAACACAGCTGTATATTGTTAAGCATGAGAGGCAAACCTGTGTTTCTGCTGGTAATTCTGCTATCGCGGCGGCCACGGAAAAAAACACAGAAGAAGTTACTGAATGCAGCTAACTTCAGTTCGTACAGTAACAGCGTGTGGGACGGAACCTGCCGGACCTGGGCCAGAGATGTGACCCATGGCCAGAATATCATAGTTCATAAAAATGCAACACAGTGACGTCACTCTGTGAGCATGTGCATCGCACTACCCCTATCTCCCTAGCTCTTTTAATGCAGCTGTATGTACAACATACAACTTCAACATAAGAGGAATGTAGCACAATATGGATGTGAAAGCAGTTATAAATAGCGACTATAAAATATGTAACTATAAAATTTGTTTTGGTTAAAATCAACAAATAATCGTGATAATAATCGTGATCACAATATTGATCAAAATAATCGTGATTATCATTTTGGCCATAATTGTGCAGCCCTACTATGTATATTTTCAGACAAATTACCTTTTTTGTATGATTAAAACAATAAAAAAACTTGGGGCCCCACTTTTAATTGTCCATACAAGATAATATAACACACATCTATGTATATCAGATAAAGAATATAAATTAGAGATCAACAAGCGTATCAAAAGTAGCTAATTTTCAATCAACTGCTTATAATCTTAAGCATAGGATTGTATGGACTTTGCAGCCACTACGCTCAAAATGTCCAGTTAAAGTTTTCTGACAAATGACACACTTTGTTTCTAGCTTATATTAAAAAAATAAAAACACAATGACACTTCGTGTTGGGAGCTCAAATCTTGAATATGTAAATAGGGTTGATGAGCCTCTTTCAGATGAGGCAAAGCTTTCAAGTACAACCAAAAAACAATGTAGGAGGCAATTTGGAAGTATTGTGATGTTTTCCAGCAGAGGTAAATCATTCAAAATTAAGGTATCCAAAAAAGATACAAAAGACCAAAAGTCTCAACAAAAATTCTCATATCACAAAGCTTCATTATCTAGTTTGGCATTGGGACTTTTAATTAAATCCACTTTTGAGACACATGACTTTGAATTTCCTATCCAAGGATTTAAGATTGGGTTAAAAAACTAGTAAAAACTGCTCTAGTGCAAGTTACGTGTTTCCCAGCTTGTATGCGTTAAGTAAATATGAGGTTGTGATTGTATGCATTTTGAGCATGTTGATGTGATTCTTTAATCCAAATTGTAATGTAACAAATACTGTAGATTAAAGTCACAGAAGTAAGTAAATATGCAAATAGATACATGAGAATTTTCATTATAAGTAAACTTCTTTAGGACTTTCAGACACGTTTGTCTAGCAGATAGTTAGAGTTGGCACTACATACTCAGGCTGTATAGTGCTAAACACCGGAGCACCCCAAGGCTGTTGTCTTAGTCCCTTATTATATAGTATGTACACATATGACTGTATGGCAAAACATCCTACAAATAGCATTGTGAAATTTGCAGATGACACTACTGTGATAGGACTCATTGACAGCAATAATGAAACTGCCTACAGGGATGAGGTGTGTAACTTGATTAAGTGGTGCCGAAAAAATAATCTGTCCCTTTATCATAGATTTTAGGAATAACAAACTCACACATACACCTGTCTATATTAACAACTCTCCTGTTGAAATTGTCAACACGTTTAAATTCTTAGGCATCCATATTTCAGACTCCCTCACATGGTCGTTTCATATCAGATGTGTCATTAAGAAGGCACATCAGAGGCTATATTTTTTGAGGTGTCTTAAGAAATATGGCATGTCTCTTAATATTCTACAGAACTTCTACCGTTGTACAATTGAAAGTATATTGACAGGTAACATTGTAGTGTGGTCTGGTAGGGCTGCTTCACATGACCTTAATCTTCTGACAAAGGTGGTCAAAACTGCATCAAAAATCATCGGCGTTCCACTTGAACCATTGCAACATATTTACTGGAAACATAGTACTAAGAAGGCACGTAGTATTATGCGAGATTCTAGTTATCCTGCACACAACCTCTTCTCCCACGTTTGCGGAGTATTCCAACGCGTACATCACGTTATAGGGACAGTTTTTATCCTCAGATAATAAGGTTACTGAATGATGGCACAGCAGGAAGGAGGGCTGGGGTCTGTATTTAGACACTTAGCCACTGTTTATTGTGGTGGTTTAATGATTTTATGTTTTTATATTATTATTATTGTTATTATAACTGTTACTGTTGACTGGTGCTGAGAGAGTGCAATAAGGCATATTGTATTTCATTGCTGTGGTACTCAGTACCAAGGTGCATATGACAATAAACTTGAACTAGTATAACACTAAATATACCTTTGCATTCTGTGGTGCTATATCAATTTTATATTTCAATCTTTTTATAACATCACAGTTGTAATATTCTTTTCTTTTGACATGATCCTTTATCATATGTAGTTGGCTGTGCTGTGATCACATACTAGGTGTGTCACACCACGGCAACACTGGTGTGAAGTCATTTCATAATAAAGCTTTTAATCCACAAAGACTATGGCTTATCAACATATCCACACATAGATTTTTTTTTTTTCAGACAACCTGATAGCCCCCCCCCCATAATCACATGATTTTATTTCCAAATGTTAAGGTAAAGCAGAGTGTGCTCTTTGTACTGTAGTTCGCAATGTATGTGACTTGCAATGACAAAAAAAGACAATGTATACACACTTTTCAGCTCTTCTATCTGACATATGTCCATACTCGCTATTTGTGTTAAGAACTAAACTATGCAGTACACACTCTTCCATTCTGTTCATTAATTACTCTTGAGGCAACAGACCAGTATGCACCAAACAAAGCCTCAGTGCTACAGAAGGTTTATGTTTACACAAAATCTAGATGAGAAAATCTGTTACATGCCACAGATGTTTAACATCATTTGGTAGGTTTGCCAAACACGAAAACAAACCCACTGCACCCCCATCACTGTATATAATGCTGAAACTGCTGACCCACTCAATTTGAAATGTGTTACCTCAGAAACACGTATAACTTAGCTGGAGCTGACAGCGATGTGACTTATCAATCAATCATGTCTTCTTCCTAAAATGATAACATATTTGCTGCTACTTATTAAAGTGCAAATGTAAACATATGACATTTATACCACTGAAGATACAATCTGTCGAATACATGTAGTGAAGGCCAAAACATAAGCTTCATGAGTAAAAATGTAATGAGTAAGTAAAATTTATTTTTAAAGCGGTTTTCACAGATAAAATTACAAAGTGATTTATAGGGGAATAAAAAACCTACAAGAGAAAATACATAATAAAAACAGACTACACAATTAACATTACATAATAATACATAAAGTGCAGACAGATCAACCAAATGCCTGTCTAAATAGGTAGGTCTTTATCGGATATTTGAGTCCACAGATACAGCAGACCGTAAGGATGGAGGCAGAGCATTCCAAAATTTAGAAAAGCTCAATCAATATATTATAAACAATAAAGGATAGCCTATCTTGTATATAATATAAATTATCTTATTGTGCTGGGCGGTGGTTGCTTCTTGGCTGGATGTGGCTTGTAGGCCACCAACTGAATAGGCCAGCTAAATGCTCATTTCGGCATGCTTAACATGCTCACAAGAGGCGTGACCAACAGGCATAGTTCAAATGACTTTGTACGCAATTGGAAAGTCCTTCAACCAATCAAACCAACGATCCGGGTGACATAGTAGCGACAGCGGCACACAGACTGTATATTATTAATTATTACTAATATTAACAGTAGTGCTGTCAAACAATTAAAATATTTAATTGTGATTAATCACATTGTCAGTTAACATTTTTATCTGTTCTAAATGTCTCTTGATTTAATTTTGCCCCATTATTTTTTCTCATTTTAATGCTCTTATCAACATGGAAAAGTGGATCGGCTTACTTTGTGCAAATGTTTTTTTATTGAAAACAACACTGGCATATAGCCTACTGTAGTGGTAAATTTCACATGTAACATTCTCACTTGGAGCAGTCATTCACACTTGGAGCAAATAATCTCTCACAATGTAACACTGTCCATCAATAAAAGGGTGAAAAAATACTTTGACGAGGGGGCGGAGAATTGGCATCAGCTGTGTGCTTGGCCATCAAGTGGTATTTCAGACGGGACGTGCTGCAATGATAGCTCAGTTCACAACGACAACACACACAGATTACTTTGGTCTTGTCAATGGAACCATTTGGCAACTTTTAAAAAGTAAACTTTCTTATTGGTGTCCATTTCGGCGTCTTGCGCTCGCCATGAGCTCAAAACGTAACGTTACTACTCTTTGGCCGGCTCACAAGCCCAAACAAGTGTGTGCGGCGTGCCTGTTGTGTTGTAGTTTTTATAATGTTACCATTTGTTGCAACAACATGTCAAAAAAAGTTTGCTAGGCCAAAAAGAATGTTAATCTCGTGATTAAAACAATTACGCCGTTAACGCGTTTAACTGACAGCAATTAACAGTCTATGCAGTGGCATCAACGGGTTGCTGCGCTTTGGTGGCGTTCGGTGGCCTTTACGTTGTAAACAAGAAGCTGCATGGTCGCTTCTCTATCGTCATTGTGTTAAACCCACCAATAGCGCGCCAGGTAGATAAGTCTGTTTGTGATTGGTTCCAGCAAAATTGTGAACTGAAGCAGGATAATTAAATGTGCAGGTTTCCAGAACGAGCTGCAGGGCCAAATTAAATCGCTGGCAGAGTGGGCGGAGTTTATCCAGTCTACATTACCATGCTAACATTGGCTAATTACCACTAAACACAAAGTACAGATGAGACTGAGGGGGATATCATTAGTTTTGCAGGTATTGACCATTAACCACAGTAGTGGGCAAATTAAATTTTTTACCAGATGATGTCGTAAAATGAAACTAAATCTAAAGGATCACCAACGTTATTAGAATTTATCCTCTTGGGACCTTCAATATCTGCATCAAATTTCACAGCAATCCTTCAAAGAATCTAAAAACTCGAATGGTGGAGTTAAATTCTGGGGATCACCAAAGTCAGAATGCTTCATCTTCTGTGGACCATGAATGTCTGTACAAAATTATATACAGTGAGGAAAATAAGTATTTGAACACCCTGCTATGTTACAAATTCTCCCACTTAGAAATCATGGAGGGGTCTGAAATTGTCATTGTAGGTGCATGTCCACTGTGAGAGACATAATCAAAAAAAATGTATTTGTATGATACAGCTGCAAATAAGTATTTGAACACCTGAGAAAATCAATGTTAATATTTGGTACAGTAGCCTTTGTTTGCAATTCCAGAGGTCAAACGTTTGGATTTTGGCCCACTCCTCCACACAGATCTTCTCTAGATCGGTCAAGTTTCTGGGCTGTCGCTGAGAAACACGGAGTTTGAGCTCCCTCCAAAGATTCTCTATTGGGTTTAGGTCTGGAGACTGGCTAGGCCACGCCAGAACCTTGATCTGCTTCTTACAGAGCCCCTCCTTGGTTCTCCTGGCTGTGTGCTTCGGGTCATTGTCATGTTGGAAGACTCAGCCTCGACCCATCTTCAATGCTCTAACTGAGGGAAGGAGGTTGTTCCCCAAAATCTCGCAATACATGGCCCCGGTCATCCTCTCCTTAATACAGGGCAGTTGCCCTGTCCCATTTGCAGAAAAACACCCCCAAAGCATGATGCTACCACCCCCATGCTCCACAGTAGGGATGGTGTTCTTGGGATGGTACTCATCATTCTTCTTCCTCCAAACACGGTTAGTGGAATTATGACCAAAAAGTTCTATGCACACATGATTTCAGACCATGACGTCTTAGTGTATTACCAACAGTAACCTTGGAAACGATGGTCCCAGCTCTTTTCAGGTCATTGACCAGCTCCTCCCGTGTAGTTCTGGGCTGATTTCTCACCTTTCTTAGGATCATTGAGACCCCCCGAGGTGAGATCCTGCATGGAGCCCCAGTCCGAGGGAGATTGACAGTCATGTTTAGCTTCTTCCATTTTCTAATGATTGCTCCAACAGTGGACCTTTTTCCACCAAGCTGTTTGGACATTTCCCCGTAGCCCTTTCCAGCCTTGTGGACGTGGACAATTTTGTCTCTAGTGACTTTGGACAGCTCTTTGGTCTTGGCCATGTTAGTAGTTGGACTCTTACTGATTCGATGGGGTGGACAGGTGTCTTTATGCAGCTAACGACCTCAAACAGGTGCATCCAATTTAGGATAATAAATGGAGTGGAGGTGGACATTTTGAAGGCAGACTAACAGGTCTTTGAGGGTCAGAATTCTAGCTAATAGACAGGTGATCAAATACTTATTTGCAGCTGTATCATACAAATAAATAGTTAAAAAATCATGCACTGTGATTTCTGGATGTTTTTTTTCTAGATTATGTCTCTCACAGTGGACATGCACCTACGATGATAATTTCAGACCCCTCCATGATTTCTAAGTGGGAGAACTTGCAAAATAGCAGGGTGTTCAAATACTTATTTTCCTCACTGTAATGCATCCAATTGTTGAGGATTTCAGTTGACAGACCAACATTGCCATTCATATTGTGGCTAATATAACTCCTGACCTATATACTGTTGTCTTCACCCAGATCGTATCTAACTGGTCTGCACATCAACATTTCTGTGCTAGGAGGAGCTGTTTCCAAAAGCTAACATTCCAGTCGATTGCTAAGCTGTCATCCCTGTTCAGCGGGCTCTCACTGTAGAGCTCTGGGGATCAGGCTAATTGAGCTAGTGACCATTGTGGGTTAGATGAATTAGCCATATCAGACCCCCATCTGTTTGCCCAGGTGGGCTGGCTGTGTGACAGAAGGGCTGGATGCCAGCAATACTGACCAACATCTGGTCATTATGTCTTCTTTTAATCTTTTCATGTAATTTCCTTTGGTCTTTGCACTTTTCTGTTCTACTGGATCCTTTAGAAGATGAGCAACCTTTTTCTATGCTATAAATGTCTGACCGAAGACAAGCTGAGAAGACCACAAACTACAGCAACAGTGTCCTGTAAGTAAGATCTGTCAGATCAATGTAGGTCTTTAATCAATCAACAGTTAGATATGTTGTAGACAGAGCGGAGGATTGGACACATGCTGTGTGAGCAGTGGAATAAGCCTGAGAGAAGTGTGAATTGGAGAAGAGGGTCATTCACAAAAAAAACAATCCAATTTATGTCTTTTAACATTTTGGTC
Organism: Percina caprodes; assembly: GCA_013375575.1. Classification (NCBI taxonomy): domain Eukaryota; kingdom Metazoa; phylum Chordata; class Actinopteri; order Perciformes; family Percidae; genus Percina; species Percina caprodes. Next base: position 1,109,159 of record JABXJD010000151.1, read on the forward strand.
ATTATTTTTAAAGGCTTTTTTATCTTTATCATTTTTCATGTTGTCTGTAGTAACCTGGAAAACAGAAAATGTAACAGCTGAACAGCTTTACCTGGCGGCAACAGACTGCAAAGATCGATGTTCTAATACAGATATTAAAGAGAAAGAGAAAAGTATGCAACTCAATCTGCAATTTGTTGCTCTGGTCCTTAAGCTGACGTTATCCCAGGGTGGAGTTTAAGAGTGACTGACAGTTTTGTGCCTGGCAGTATTGGAGGTCCAACAAACACTGTACTAACAAGATTGCTTCTGCGCCTTTAAATTGCCGCCTGGTAAACAATGAAAGTAGGGATGATTAAAGTATGAAGGGAATACAGTTATTAGAGTATCTGAAGTGTTTGCTGAGGTCAGCTCATCATTAAAAATTCATAAAAATGGAATTCAAACAGGTTGACTCTATCTACACCTTCCTGCACACTGTTTTTCCAACTTGATTTAAATTTTTGTTCTTACAAAATACATAACATAAGAAAAACCTACATTTGACCCATGAAATGTGCACAGACCAGTGATTCTTCTTTTATGCCTGAAAATCTTTCTGACTTGATTGACCTTTAATCATACGCGCATTCAAGTCAGTCTAAAAATCCTATTTAAGGATAGCAGCACTAACTTGCAAAAATGCATAACCTAACTATTTTGAAAACATAAAATGTGTGGAATACAAACTTTATACTGTGGCAGCATTATATATTTTGCATCCTCCCATTCATTTTGTATTGCTTTATATAGACTAACACATTGCCATAAAATTAAAGAAATTTGTGTGTATAAGGTTAAAAGACGTCCTAATTACATTAAATTCTCATATGATGGACATTGTAAAAGTAACATATTAACATACTGTATATAGTATCATATTGACACATCCCCTAAAAGTATTGCTTTGTATGTACATACAAGGTAAGAGAGCAACAACGCTTGCTGATTGTTTACATTAATTTATCTTGTGCTTATTCCGAGTAACAATCTTGTCATTCCTTCTCTCCTGTTTTTGCTCATCCACTGGTCTTCACGCTCAAACCACACTGTCTCTTTGTGTCTTTACTATCTGCTTTTTTGATGAAATTACTTATCAATAATTAATCTGCAGAAGCTGACCCACCCAATTTGTTTGTCAATGCAGGGCTAGACTACAGTCGTGAGTTGGGCAGGGGTTCCTTTGTGCATTGCAGTATCTGCGCCAAACAAGGGATTTGTCAAGAACCATAATGACCAATGGCACATTATCCATTCCCCTCGCCCTCAACTCCCGCCCTCAGAGCTCAATCAGGGAGTGCAAAGGCTTAGCCAACATCATCTCTTATCAGCTAGGCAAAGAAAAAAGCAGCAGAGACAAATATCTCATTATGGGGATGAGAAAAAAAATCAAAGCTAACCTAATCAGTAGCGATGTTCATATGCCCATAGGAAACTAAAATATGCATAGGAAGAAATTATGGAGCTCAGTCTATGAGCTTTTAATGTTGATTTTGTTATTCCTGTAATTTTTATTTGTAATATTTTTTAAGTTCAGTAGAGGACAGAGGCTGAAAATGTACACACTGCACTGTTGTATTGTACAATAAGATTTGTACTTGTGCATGTATAAGGACAACAACCACTCTATATAAAGTATATCACGAATGTTTATATGTAGTATAAGTTTTCATCCTGCTTTTGAGTAATAAAACACAACAAAACATTACCTACATTTTTCATCACACTGGCATTTTGTGACATAATCAAATGTCCAATTTTTCGTTGTTCAGTGCCAGAGGCAAATTAGAAACAGCTCTAATGTAGTGTACAGAAAGTAATTAGGCTAACTGAGTGGATTCATTTTATTATGTAAAACATTTGCAAAAAGTGTTTTTATTATTATTTGCATACCAACAAGAACACAGACTATTTGTAAAGGAGATAAAGAGTCATATTTTTGTTTGCAAATTGCATTAGTTTTTATGTTCACTGCAAACCTTTATTTCGACAAAACACTTTAGAGCATTTGGGCGCACACACTTCAGTTGCCCCTATTGAAACTCTTTGACATCAAGTAGATAATTGAAACAACCTCTCACTAAGCTTTCCATTCCATTGACATCAGGATCCATCTTTTAACTAAACTAATTAATTCAATGTGTCCTCTCTTTTTGCACTTAACCTAAAAAGGTTATGGGCCGCTGCAGTGTTTTGAACTATGACCGGGTTATGACAGAGTTAACACAGGGACAGGTCGGGCCAGATTACAATATACACCTCACTCCTTTAATTTAATTTTAATAATGTCTCTATATTTAGGGACCACAACTACTAGACTACTTTCACCACAATCATCACTGACTTGGTAGATTGCAGATATGCAGTGTCATCTGCTAACTTTTGCCAAGTTTCTATTTTGTCCCCGTACAACGGTATGCATGATGTTGCATTCCAAACCTTTGGAGAGAGTTTTCTCTGTACATCCAAGGACAAACCATAATAATAAGAGAAAAAAATATTTTTTCATATACCGAACCAGAAAACATGGACACTCCTATCAGAACAAAGTAACACCCAACAAAGGTCAAGAAAACAATGAAACCAAAGACACTTCTTTTACTAAGTGTGTTTGTATGATTTTGAGTAAAACCCTTTGGTACGTGTGTGCATGCATGCATTGGGGACACAGGTATGTATGCAAAATTTTGCAGCAGGTGCAGTCATACCAGTAATCTTGTCCAGTTCAGCCAAAGTATCTTGGTATGAGCTGATAATTCCTCCGTATCGTGTCATCACCTCTTTTCTTAAGTTGTCCCAGTGAGGAGAAAGCTCTCCCAGCTCCTTCAGGTCCTGCACCCTACAGATAAACACAGATCTATGAGGACCTTTAATCGATATTAAACATATCATCAATGATGTCTACAAATCTTGGCTGGCTGGCTGGCTGGCTTGCTTGCTTTTACGGCTTAGCTTCTTTGTGTTTTAAACATAGACATTAGACATAAAACATGATCCTGTAATTTAAGGGAGAAAAATGTTTTTTAGTTTGGGTTAAAAAAAACACATTAACAATCCTGGCAAAACACAGACACAGCCTTTCACATACTGGCGCAGACACACATGCACACAGTAACGTCCCAAAGCCCCCTGTGCTGAGCCAGATAAACACATTGTTGAACCTCAGGCTGTGGCTGATGCCCACTTATCCACTCTGCCCTATCAAATTCCTCCCCTGCTCCTGCCATTCTTTTACCATTACGTATAAAATAAACCTAGCCAGTCTCCACTGGTGTTACTGGAGTGATCCGTTGCCTGTCTTTTATCTAGTGGTGCCTGCAGCTTAACGCCTACATCATCTGTGCCCCTTCTTTATGAAATAACAGCGGCTCTGTGTGTCTGTGTTTGTATGGCTTATTCCCTACTAGGAAGTACTGTCTCTTTCAGTGTTTTATTATTTGCAACTGAAAGGTGACATCAGATGGACAGATATTCAGAAACCAGCCCTCCTGCATTCATTGAAAAGTAAATTGCAGTGATATTATAGAAATTACAGGTTGAAAGAGGTTCAACATGGTATTCAGGATATCAAATACACGGTCATATGCATTGCTTTCATGATAACGAGCCCAATTTTAAGTGATTATACCTCATACATTTTGCATACTGTAGGTCTTAAAATGAAAGGCTGCATGCTCATTGGTATGACTTATTGTTAAGACCAGGCATAATTGTTTGAATGCATAATGTAGTAGTTATTTCTTTGTTGTAGTTCAACTACTACAACAAAGCGTTAGGTGCCGATAGCCTCTCCAGACTATTTCCTTGTCTCCTTCAGGTAAGGAAGTTATTTTTAGATTACTTTGAAGTACTTCAAAACACAGCAGAGTACGATAGAAAAAGTGCCAGAGAGAGAGAGAGACAGAGTCAAGGTCATATGTATTTTCAAACCCACAATGTTATAAAGGGGTGGGTTTTAGCTAAATTACAAAAAGACTAAAAACACATTTTCTCATCTATCTCTAGTGGTTTCTAGTTATATTTCTTTGTTAGAAGGTAGTTTCACTAAAAACTGTTTACAGCCAGGCCTGTGAATTATCCAGACATCCCATTTGTTTTGGAAAGATGTGGTTGTATTTTTTAATTCTTAATTTTTTTATACAGTAATAAGAAATTGCACCGCAGAATGTAACTCAGCAACAGCGTCTCCATTACATAGCTGGCAACCAGAGAGCACTGTAAGGTTGTAAAATGTTCTGCGTAATATGCAACTTGGTCACATTTAAAGAAAAAAAAACATTGTTATTAGATTTTCAAGTACTAAATATGGATATCAGTATCTTCCTCAAAAACAAAATCAGTATTGGCCAGGCTATAGTGAGCTCCACAAAGAAATTGCATTCGCCTTCAATGTATTAGGTGAGAGGAAGTCTATGGCTACATTTACATTGCTACGTTTTGGTTTAAAAACAAATAAATGTTGCTACACCTCGCATACACATTGCTCTGGTGTTTCAGAGCCCCTAAACTGGAGCAACTTGAAAACACTTCTGACCCCGTTTTGGTTTAAAATCTCTGGGTTGTGTTGCAGTCTCAACGGCCGCAAACAGTGATCTTTGGAAACACTAGCACTGACACAAATGTTTCGCTGCCTGATTGAGTCTCTGAGACTCAGGTACTAATGTTACCATGGCAACTACCAGCATACTACCAGAGTATACAGGCAGCCTCCTTTTTAGGCCGGCATGCGCATGCCCAGAATACAACAATGTTGATGAGATATGCGGTTTTGGCGTGTTAGTTTAAATGGAAATAAGTTCATCTACTGGAGCTAAAACACTTGTGTGCACGGAGATCGCTTTTGGCCCAAAATGTAGCAGTGTAAATTTAATATATGGTTTTGCCGGATGTCCCTTGTTTTCGGCCAGATGTCCCTCACCTTCCGCTTTCTTTGTGTTGCCATTCTAAACTCCAATCGATTTATGAGGACTATGGTTAACTGGTCCTCAGATCTCTGCAGGGTAAATCCAGACAGCTAGCTAGACTTTCTGTCCAATCTGAGTTTTCTGTTGCACGACTAAAACAAATTTTGAACGTACACGTTACACCAAAAAAAGTTCCTTGCCAAGGCTATTTTGCAGAGGCACCATTGCTCCGTCTGGCACTTAGCACCACACAATACGATTGAGATTAGTTTAAAGAAATGCCCAAAAACCAGAACAAGTTTTTTTTCTATGCAGGAATGTTGTGTGGGCTGGAAGCAACCTCAGGCAGCGAGGTGCCACATGCTGGGCGGCTCTGCCAACACGATCTGCAGGTGGTTGTAAGTAAGTTATGCTTATGGCATAGAAAGATAGACAGGAGGCTTCCTCACAAAGGAAGTACATTTCAGATTACCAGGAGCAAATAAAGCTTATAGTACCATGGGCAGCAGCACAGGGAGCAGCGCAGGGAGCAGCGCAGGCAGCAGCCTGGCAGCAGCCTGGCAGCGGCACAGGCATGCGTTTGATTTGAGGTTATTCGAAGGAAGCATAATTTTCCCTTTCAGGTTATAAATAGTGCTTGAAACCATTCTTAATTATAAAGGGAATTAAATAGAGACCAATGATAAATATACATGTGTATTCAGAAATTGTTTTGTGCAATGGTCACAGAAATGAGATTTGCATCTTTGAAAATGTGGCTTAAAAAACAACAAAAAACAATCTAACATCTGTCTGGTTTATATAGCAAATGTTACATGGTACTGAATTGTAACAATCATCTCTAAGAGATTGCAACCATTCACAATGATCTTAACCTCTAACTATACCTCTCAGCCACTGCTATTTGGGCATCACAGTGTCAAAGTGGACTATTGTCTCCAAAGAGATCTGTTATTTTGTGTTGGGTGTGAAGATGAGATCAGGGTGGATGATCCTGGTCTAAATTATAGATAATGGGTAAAATAATAGAGAAACATATCTGCTTGCTAAATGAGGGTTATTAGGCAGTTGTGTGCTGGGTAGAGGGCTATGGCATCACCGCTTTATCAGAGGGCTATTGTCTGGAAAGAGCAAAGGTGTGATTAGGGAAGGGCACGATAAGAGGAAGTGTAGGCTGATTAATATACACGTTAAAAAAAAGTCAAAATGTCTCTCAGGTCCTTTGGTGTTGCTTCTTACAGTAGATATTTTAAAAGAAACGTGCAGCAGTAAACACACACAAAGTGGGGAAGTAAACTAAGCCACCTACCATCCACTGCTGCACTCACAACTTTGCATCACAAACTGAATCATTAAAAACATTGAGCTACAGTAGCACCAGTGTGAGGATGGCTGACAGAACCGGTTTAGTGGAGAGACACTGTGGAGGAAGACATTTAAAGAGGATTATAGGAGAGGTGCCTAAACGACCAAGCTGGTGATACGGTATACATGCCTGTTAATAAACAAACACTGTATAAGGTAGTCATGGTTTTGAACCTGCTGTGTGCTTATAAGCTGTATTATACAGATAAGACATTAAATAATTATTCTGTAAGTGTCTTCTAAATTTAGTTGTGATTTAAATTATCCATTTGCAGAGGAGACCATCTTCTATTCAAACAGAAAGAAGGGTTAGAGAAACAAAGAGGACATGAGGGAACCATGGTCTGGGAATGTGAGCGGACTGATACCAAAGCTTGTCTTGTCAATCGGTCAATTATAGTTGTGCGAGTGTTTCTATGTATGTGGTGGAGGGTATGATGACATTTGTGTGTATATTTTTGCATGTAAATGTGTCCTTGAAGTCTGTGTGATTCTTTAGGTGCACACGGTGATTACAAATCAAACTCTCCTGATTTTTTTGTGGCTATTCTTTGTATTAATGGGAGTATAAGAAAATCATCTGAATCCGTGTGTGTGTATGTTTGCATGCCTGTGTGTGTTATGTAGGAGAAGGAGTTGCCAGGGACAACAGGCCAGTTGAGGAATGACCTGCCTTGACACTGGTCAAGCCTAATGGGGTGTACGGATGCACACACAGAGACAGTAGATGCTAGCATGTAGTTACCAAACGAGTCACGGATCGAAACTGGCATACTGCGCAAGCGTAATACCTAAGTTAGCAGCTAGCTAACTATGAAGGTTGGAGGATTGGCTTAGGGTTACATATCGTTGCTTATGAGGTGAGTCACGTTATCATGTGAATTAAGTAGATCATTGCTGCGTTGGGCCATGTTTTATTCACTTTGCCAATTTGTAGCAGGGTTCAAATAACGGTATGTGTTTTGCGGAGCAGAATGCCCGTGTTGTTGTTCAATAACTACATTCTGGCATCTACTGTTCAATGTTTCAATGCAGTCAATCTGCTCTGCGCTATAAATACTGGAGGGATTAATAGAACAAGAAGGAAATGCCACATTGAGCTGTTCAATGACAATTTGTAGGCTTCTTAGCAAGGTAACCAACTTTACTGTGTCCTGCCATCGTGTGGAAAACTACTTGCACTGTGCACAGCATGAAGTCAGACCATGATCGCCCGTGGCATGATGGATGAAAAGGCCAATTACTAACTTGACTCCATGAGTTTGTTTGGCTGAGCTGTTAACAAATACACCAGTTGCTCCTCTGATGTATTTCTGACAAAATTAGTGCTCAGAAAATGTTTTAGGGACCTAAAGTATTAATACACACCCATGTCACCAAATGAACCAGGCCTGAAATCTGAAGGAGTAACTTCAATTTTCTGTCTAATTCCGCACCAGTGGCAGGATGTTCCAGGAGCCTTCTTACAAAGCTGCATGAGAGGACAGGGATAAGGTGTGCATGAGTGCGTTTGAAAGAGACAATGCTTGTCGTTTATTGGATACATGGGCAGGGGAGCCTCTTTTGAAGTGTTAAGCAGAGTTGAATAATTCACCTCTCACCAAATATAGGCGGATCTTTTAAACAATCATTTACATCTCTGAACTGGGTTGGGAACAACGGTCTAGAAACTACACTTACCTACTCTACACATAATGAGTTAACACCTGGTTGGAGTTTTACTTTAAACTTTTGATTGTTCATTATTCTTCAATGGCTGGTTAGTTGAAGCCTGCACAAACTGAACTGGAAACAAGCTAACTGATGCAATGAAAAAGCTGGTAGTGACATCCAGCATTGGCAGTATGATTTCAAAGTGACTTACCTGCTCATGTCCTCCTGAATATACAGTGAGAGCAGCTGTTTGGGGATACTAAAGGACAACGTGCACTCCTCCATTTGTTCCCGCACAAGCATCCACTTGCTGTCCACCGTTTGAAATCTGTACACCTTGCATATTGGGTTCTTGAACACTGATAGAGTGAGACAAAGTGAGAAGGAAGAAAGATATATTGAACCATCTGACACAGCAGAAAATACACTATGTTATCATCAAAGATAATTCTAACCTTTTTAATTTTACAAAGCAAAAACAGAAGATCTAAAACAACTATGGCAGCTGGCACTATCAAGGACACTACAGACAGAAACTCTTCAAAAGTCACGAGGTATAAAGCACAAATTAAATGCTATAATCAATAAATGTGTCTGCCATTGATAAGATGTGCTGCCACAGCAGACTAGAATACTGACTAAAATACTAATACTTTGTCTTGTTAATCTTCTAAATTTCCATTTTAATTGCTCTGTTTTTAAACAGTACGTAAGAGATAGTTGACTAATTCTGAAACTTTGCTTGCTAACCCTACCACCTAGCCCCCCAATAAAACCTATTCAAATTCAACCCCATCTTCTTCCTTTTTGTAGAGTGTGGCTAATAGCAGCAATTGGGCTGAAAACGAAAAACAGCTCTAATGCTCTTATCTGTATGCTGGCAGCAGAGGGCAAGAAAGCTGTGTGCCTTGAACAGTGTTTACCAGTCCTTTTCCTTTCCAGAGCTGCAGTCATAAAGGAAGTCGCTCAATAAGTCAGAGCTGAAGCACCAGGGGTGAAACGTTGACAATCTCACTCTAGGCAGTCAAACATGCATGGCACCAGTAAAATGTTATCGCTTGAATTCAAAAGTGGTAGACACACTTCTGCTCCTGCTGACAGCACAGAAAACGCTCCTCCTACCAAACCTGTCAAAGTGCACTGTACACTCACCTGGCTACATATTGTCCTTTTTTCAAAGTCATGTCTATGTCCAAGTGCCCAAGACATTAATCCTGGTGGTGCTACGTCATTTGTCTTCAAGCGTTTAAGTTTAGTGATGCCCTTCAATGCAGATGTCTCCAAGAAGGCATCATCATTAATTACGTTGGCTGGTTGGTTTTAACAATTGTTAAAATGCTGGTTTCTAAGTGAATGTTGGGCAATCATTTGTAATTCAAACAAAAAATGTGTTGTGTGAAGTAAAACCTAGCTCCTAGCCTCCTTTTTTAAGGATGAAACTTGGGGCTGGAGATGGGGTAAAGAAATTGGAAAGTATTGAAAGACAAACTAAAGAGTGTTTACTTTGGTCATTTTGTGGAAAGAAATAGTATAATGTGAGCCTTTCCTTTTAAATGTGAACACTATGCGCTTGGTACAATTGGACTAACTAATAGCTAGAGTAACCGTGATGAGCACCGAAATGAAGCACCATATGATATTTCTCAGGGGGAGTGTGGCAAAATTCTTGAACATTGACACCTCTGACCCAACAGTGTTTCTATCACTGTTTAGCACATATCTTTATTTACTAAATATACATCTTCAGCATCAAAACAGCAAGAACATTTTTGATGATATTTTATTAAAAAGGCTAATTTTAGGGAATGGTAAAAAATAGAATGAGAGCAGAACACTTTGTTGTTGTCATTTGACAAAGGTGATTGTTGTTAGTTGTTATGGTGACAACACATATCAGTGTGTCACACTCACTGGTTTGAGAACTCTGTTTTCTTGATGACTTACCAATACAAATATGAAGAAGATTTACAAAAGATGCGTGTCCATGCTTCGTACTTCTCCACTGCTTGTTTGTTGCAAAACCTCAGTGAGTTTGTTTACATGGAGGTTTATGAGATAGTTAGCCCGCTAGCCCTATATTGATTTGAATGTCCTTTTTACTCTCATTCTATTTCTAGGGTATGGATACACCATAAACCCAGGTACATAGACAACAAAGCTCTTCTGAAGGACAATAACTGTAAGCCAAATGGGCTATGGAGAGGTTGATTATTATTTTTCTATGTTGCTAAAGTTGATTTTTATATTAATGATGATTAAGGTTAAGCCTGGCCATGGAATCACTGCAGAAAGGATTCATAATTGCAACCAAATGAAATGGGATATTTAGAAATTGTTGGCATGGGGATTAGAGAAAGTGAAATGGATGATAGAAATAAAAAAAGGGACACATGGAGAGAGGGAGGTGAAGGCACAACCTTAATCAGAAGAGCGACAGTTGCTGACTTCCTCCTCTGTCAGAGAAGCAGATTAACCCCTGAACTCCCCCCTGCCACCACACTAATCTGACCACCAATCAGACGCCTCGGTTTCCCTCCCTGACACCTCTTAAGAAAATGAATACCAGAGATGTGCTGTGCGTGGGCTTCCCACTCTCTGCATGCTCATTGTGAAAGGTAATACAAGTGGAAGACTAAATTGCATTACTCAATCTGGCGGGGTCTGCAGGGAGGGTATTGTTTTGACAGGCTGCAGATGTACACCTGCACACATGGCTGCAGTTCACTAGGTAATTACAGCAGAAACAGTAAGCGACAATGACACCATGACAACAGGTGTAGCGCTGCTGGGAAGGGAAATCTGGATAAAAGAGAAAATTGATGTGTGGAACAAATTAATGCATGGGATGAAAAAAGGGAAATAGTTCCCAAACATAGAAGGATTTGTGACCTTATTAAGTCTACCCCTTTTTGTCCATGTCTTTAATTTTCTCTCTACTCTTCTCTTTCTTTTCCTACCAGTGAGATGACTACTTTTTTTGTGTTGCCACTAAATTAATTGCATGCTGCTAGCATAGTGTATTTTGCTTGCCTTCAGTTCATCCACAACCAACCGAGAAGGTTTGCTTTATTGTCAAATACCTCCCACTATTCTTTCTTGCTGCCTAGACTAACACCAAGACTCCTATTTAATAAAGGCAGGAAAAATATAAATTCTTTAATCAAAAAGGAAGAATAGATCTTGTAAATGGAAAATGTTGGTTCAGGCCAATTTGAAGTTATGGACCTTCAGAAAAAGGAATATGTTAACTACAAGCATAAAGCTGCATTGCAATAACATCTATGTGAATTTATTAAGCCTTCCTATAAAACCATGACAGGGTGATTTTTTGCAATTTTTCTCCTGTAAAATAACTTTTTATTCAATGTGGACAAAGAATCAAAATATAAAGGCTACAGATCCTTTATTCTCAAAGGAAAATTTGAGAACAAATGTTCTTTTTTTATTGCCATCATTTCAGCAATGAATAGTGAAATTACAGGTGTTCAGGGTATGAACCATACCTGGCCCTGTCAGTGGGTTATTTTCTCTGTCGATGCAGGCATGGGATGCAGACTCACAAACCAAGGGACACTGAAAAAGAAAAGAACAGGAGAAACGAAAAGAGATTAATATAATAATAGTGTTTCCTGAGAACCAGGAGGGAATTGATCATGAATATTACTTATGAGCAAACCCAAAACGAAATCTGCAGACTGTATTACAGTTGGCAGCGGTAATCCACAATAAAAATGTGCAGAATGTTTATTTCACTATTTAAAATCTTTGGAAAAACTGCTGAGGTGTCGGAATTCTGTGGCTGCAGATTTGCGTGGGCCTGCTTTTGCAGGTGTACCTATGACCAAAAATTCCTCTTACAACTCAGTGGCAGTTTAGATTTAAAAAGCCCATGTTAGCTTTGTCATTCAGAAGCAATATAGCATCTGTGTAAAGTATTCTGGTAAATACAGCCAGTTGGATCTAAACTGGCTGGACAATGATTCATTAGTTGACAGATGTTGAACCATTCCGGTTTTTAAACTCAAATTAAACATGGAACTCTAAAGATGCAAACATTAGCATATTATAATATAATTCTGAAATAAGTACAGATACAGATTTGTTTTTTGCATTACTACATTAATGCCATTTAATTTCAATGAATGAATACACTTAAAGACTAGACCCATATGCAACCACACAAAACAAACAGCTGCTGTTGTACAGTTCTCTTTTTAGTTCAAATTTTCAAGCATGTTGCACTTCTGCAATCAGTGATGTCACAGCAGGTGACAGCTGAGGAGAAACACACTGCTGTGACTTCGTTGACTCGGTTGCGGGTTGGAAATTTATTATCTCCACTGCCATTTCAGCCTTTACATTTCGATATTTTGGGTTATGCTCTTTGAGTATAAACTTCTCCAAATACAAAAAGAGACAGAACTGCTAGTTCTATTTCATCCTTACTGACCGACAGAGGCAGTGCTTGACCCTGAATATATTCAGGATGAGTATTTATATCAACAAAGTCACCTGTGACCTCGGGGTGACCCTGGCCAAGTTATTAAGTTCCGGTGTCTTCCCCAACCTCATTCCTACAGAATTTTCTTGTGGGTTCACAAGATTCCAAGTGACAAGGAACTCTGGCGGTCATCCAGGATTCATAGAACCGTAGTTACATTGGTAACTTTTGCTTTACCCTAAACTCTGACAGCATCAATAGCTTCCCTACATTGGAGAAAAACTACACGGTAAATATGTAAGTTCTTCATTTTACTTGACCTGTAACCGCCCTAATAAATGTATTTTGGTAAATGACGTGTTCCTTGGCTGTGGAAGTGACACTTGTTACAAATTAGAGCAGTTAAACACAGAGTTCAATACATTATTTACAAAAATTCTTTATTACATTATTGTGATGTTTGTTTTTAGAGTAGCATATTGTTGGTGCTATCAAATATAAAACCATCAAGTTAATTCAGTGTTACCAACCTTTCACTTTATTTTGGAGTGAATAAGTAACATAACGTCAGATTTTACACAATCTCAGGGACATCCTGAATAGGATTACATTGAAGATTTATGACAGTTCAAATATTAGAGAATTATGAATGTTATGTTTTAATTTGAGCTAATTGAGCTGTCAGTGTGTTGTCAGTGTCCTCTTTTCACACAGCAGCGCTATCAGTTATAAATTTTGCTTTTTTATTGCATGAAAAAATGGATGTGCCAGTGAGAGTGTGAAAAGTGTCAATTGCGTGAGACTCAGTTCATGCGTGAGAGTTGTCAGCCTGTTAATTTCATAAATAGTGTAAAACTAGTGTATACCCTTGTATCCATACACTTTGCTACATATAAAACTCAAATATGTCTGTGTCACAGCTGCTAGGCCTTTGATACTGAAAACCTTCAATGCCTCTTGATGCATTAAGTCTGAGACTCCTCATCAAACAAATACTGACAACTAACAACTTTTTTTGCTTTCTGTATGTCAGCTCTGCCCTGTCTGATGAACCATTTAACACAGCTAGACAGCCAAACCTGTCCCCAGAACAGGACTTTAATGGCTGCTAGAAACAATCCATCACCTCTCCTAGTTTAGAAACTGATCTTGAATAAAATAGACACCCAACAAAACACGCATGCTCACATACACAAACTCTAAAATAAAAATTGTCTGTTGAACAAAACCGACAGAAACAATCTGGAAATTTCAGTAAGCAGGAAGCAAGCAAGATCTCAGATAATGAAAAGTATTAACAATGAGCCAAGGGCCACAGCTGTGATAGGAGTCCCATTGTAATTGTAGGCAGCGGACAGAATGTGTTTGATGGCTCTTTGATGACCAAAATATGTAAAGAAATCAGATCAAAGGTGACTGGAGTCTCTTTCTTGTTTGAGCTGACTGTTTTTGAGGGGCCCGTGGGATATTCATGAGTAGCAGCAACTCAAACAATGACAGGGAATGATCAAACAAGTGCCTCCAACCGCACACACACGGCTAAGGTAAATTGAACAAGAACTTCCCCACAAGTGAGTCTTGAGTCTCAAGTGAGCCCTCCCTAATGTTTGTCACATCCCTTCCCTCTCTTCTCCCATCATCTTCTGCAACAGAAACAACACACAAGGGGAAATGTGCAGTGACAACACCCACAAACACCCACCGACAGGCACCCCCCCCCTCGCCAACACACACGGCTACACATTCATCAAGTCAACATGGGCAGATTGTCAGTGACACTCTGGAGCCTAGCAGGGAACCTCCCTGCACCAGCAAAAGGGGTGGGCAGAACTGAAAGCCAGTCAGCCATGTAGAAGCCCTTGGTCAATTATATAAGACAGTGATTCACACAAACACACAAAAACACATACACACAAAAAACACACATTAAAACACACAAAATCAAAAGCAAGGATTACAAGTCTCTGTGCTGCCTAGCATAGCTGTGGTAAGAGACATTCTGAATGTTCCCCTTTACAGATCAGAAACATCATTAAAGCTCCTTCTTTTCTTTTTAATACCCAACTCTGGCTCTATAGCACAAACTCACTTGACAAACGTTCAACAAATCTGGCTCCATTAGGAATGTTCAGAAAATTAAGTGAAATCAGAGTACATACAACTTCATTTCTGGTGTGGTGGCAACCCATTTGGATGACACAATCTTCGATTTACTGTCAAACTCTGAAGGAGAATACTCTCTTTCTCTCCCCTGATTATGTTAAGTCACTTCAGAGCCGAGTTAAGCAGTATGTATTGTATGAGATTAGAGTGGAGACGAGGGTGGTGGCGGCGGGAAAGCTGCATTCAAGAAGCATCTGCCACCTGGTCGGATGAAGGAAGACTGCAGGACTGGCTACACAATCCCACACAAACAGGGTCAACTGTATAACTGTCAAGATGCTAATTTGGCCAGTCATTCTTTCATCTTTGGCAGAGAGACAGCACAAATGTACTCACAGACACAGACATTACACGTACACACGTCCTCTAAATCCCCATTAGGGTTTACTTAAGTTTGTTTAATCTCATTTGAGGACTTGAGCAGTGCCAGTCTAATCCTAGCATTAGCGCTAGGCATCTGGAGCATGGGGACTCTTGCTTTGTGTCTTCACCCTGCTATTTTACCTTGTGTGATGGTATGTCAGTGGTGATGTGGTCTACGTCAACCTCCTCCATCTCCCCCATCTTCAGACGACTTACCACCACCGTTCCCGCTGCGCACACACCATCAGACGACCTAGAGGGAGACAGGGAGAGAGTTAGTGTGTCATTTAATCTGTTGAATAAAAAGTCTGTTCTGTCAAAAGCATATTTTCCTCCAGCTACTACCACTCCATGGCCCTGAAAAAGATTCAGCTTCATGTTGGGCCCCCAAACTCTCCAAACCTAATGAGCTTATTTTGAGCCTCAAAAAGGTTGTGAAGTTATAAAGCTGAAATCAGGACATTGATGCTTGAACTGCGGCACTTTCTTTTTCTGACAGATTCGGCAGAAGAGTGTACAAGCAGAATAAAGCTAAGCCTGCTCCAGCGGTAAGTTGACGGGGGTAAAGGAAGGAACATTTTGTATTACTGTTCAAATGTCTAATAACCCAGGCTATGTGCCCTGACAGACACAAAATTGATACTAAAGTTTTCATATGAGGGAGCCCGACCATCACGTTACCAATCATAGAGCCATGATTAAGGAGCTAATAGAAAATCTATTGTATTGGCAGTAAGACAGATGCTTTCAAATGAAGAAAAATGGTCTCTGGGCATCGCACGAGCAAGTCTGATCACCTTAGCAGACCCATCCCTAATGTGCTCAGTTCCACTCCAGCTGGAGAAAATATTGGATGTTGTGTGCCAGCCAGGGCTCTAGGGAGACAGGGGGTGGAAGGATGACACACCCCTGACTGAGAAGGAGAAAACATAAGAAGGGTGATGGAAGCAGAAAGGATACTTTCAAGCCCTATCCATCTTGGTCGGACACAAGGGAGAAAATATAATCACGCCCAAGGGAAAAGAGGAAAGGGAAGAAGAAATTCTGAGGAAAGGTAGGGAGAGATGTGAGGGAATACAGGAGAAGAGGATTGGGATTCCAAGGAGGGAGAGGGAAGAAACTTGTCTCTGCAGTGGGACACTGGGAGCTTCAGTTAGCGCTTAATGTGTGACAGCAGTCCCCGAACAGAGAAAATAACATTGCTTGGATTATAAATCTAATCATTGTCCCTTGCCAGACACCTGTCTCAGTGTTTACACCTCTGCTCATCTTTCTGTTTCTCCCCATTCCTCTCTCTCCCTCTTTTTCTCCATGCAACACAGGACTGAAGCACAGTAAAACAAAGTCACCCTGACTTTGAACAAAGTGTGTACCGACAGTGGCCCACACATAATCGAGGAAATGGAGATTAACATGCTTCACATTCAGTGATAGTCGTCCCTACCCAAACCTTGAGGGTTACAGTGGCCCTCTAGTCTTTAGATTGCTCTGCCTCAATCCACTAATGAAATTCTCCATTTAAACAGACAGGGGAGATTTCTTAAAATTGCTTTAAGATAATTAATGTATGCCTTTGAGAGATATATTATGTGATTCTCTTGATTTGCGGCCAAACGTAAACTCAGCAACTGTTAAAATACAATCTTTATACATTAATGTCTAAACTATTCAGCAGCTCATTCTACTCATTTAAGTTAGCTCCATCATGGTATTGCTGGTTTATTGTACAAAGTCTTCTAAAATCAAGCAAAGAAAAGGGCAGAGAAGTTAACAGGATGTCTGGTCTGCAGTGACACAAACTTTTACCTTGCACACTAACTGACCCCAAATTAACTTTAAAGGTTCTGTGGAGAGCTGTGGATTAGAAAGCAGCCTCCAATATCCTCACCCTCCCACATCCCCTGCTACGCCACCCATCTCTTTCAGTCTGTTAGAGCTGGCAAGGAAACAAATCTGCAGATTGTACTTTGCCTGCGAGCCCATCTTTAAAAAAAAGAAAATCTAATTGCACCAGGATCTCTTTTATGACAACACTTAATCAGACAGCTTTGTTAAAGTGACAAAAATAATGCGCCTAAAATGGCTGCAAAGAATTTGGCACAATTCAAAAAAGAATTAGTTATCAGGGAAGTGCCTTACATTTAACAGTTATTTTCTTTTAAAAGCCTCTCTTGCAATTCACAAACACATTTCCAATGTAGGAACATGCAGTGTAATTTGTTTTAAATACCTGATCTGTACCCTGCCGGTCTTAGAGGCCCCTGATGTATGACATACGCGTTAAGTGCGTATACACTGTGCTACACAGCAACTGCTCCAACGAGAGACAATAAATCATTTGTATAAAATAAAAGTCTGCTACAGAGTGTCAAATCTTGCATTTACTTCTACTCAGGAATAAAAACATTCTCTTTACAGATAAATTCATAGAAAATTCACAGTATTATCCACTAAGGATCCCCAAAATAAAATTATATGGTTCAGTCAGAACATTTCCTCTTTCCGGCAAAGGTTCAATGACTTGTAAACCTATGTCTAACCAATTTTATCCTTGATGAAAATACACAAGCTAGGAGACTTAATTTACCACATAAACATTGACTGCTATTAACAACTATTGAAAACATGACAACAGACACATTAAGTAGGGCGGCAGTAGTTCAGTCCAATAGTGACTTGGCTTAGGGAACCAGAGTGTGGCTGGTTCAAGCCCTGCACTTTTCTCCACAGCTGGCAGCTTCCCTCCCAGGCAATGACGAGGTGCCCTTGAGCAAGGCACTGAACCCCCTACAGCTTGGAGAGCTGACTATGTGACAGCTGCGACTTTGCTCTAACATCTCTCCATTTAAATATGTGGTCCTGTGTGTGCATGTGCGAGTATTTGGGGTGTGTAATGTCCGTTAAGGTTCTCTGTAATCCATGTCATAGTTATCCAACTACGATGTGTGTGTAATGTAAAACAGAGTGTGATAATGTAATAATACATTGCTTCTTCTTCTAAAGTGACACTCAGCACCTGTCTTTATAAGTGTCTGTAACACTGCGGTTTGTGGTCCAAAGAAATCTGACAACTCTTCCAATGGTGATGAGTGTATTCAATCAAATGGACCCTTAAGGGAAATGTCTGCTACATTTCACTATATAAAACCACCACATTTAAACGCCCTTTACAGGACATTTTAGTAGTTTGAATAAACATATGCAGCCTAGGGGTTGAGCTGGATGTATGTGTGTGTTGCTATGTAGCAGAAACCTGAGTAACACTGTACAGTATATTTGTAGTTTCTCAGTATATCACAATAACCAATTTTTAGCATTCTCCCTGCTACTGTAAATACTAATATTACTACTGTTTTGTGGTTAGAAGGCAGACACAGATGGTGAAGGTTATTATTTGTGAACCTAAAGAAGTAAAGACTCACATAGTGATGGCAAGGGAAGGGCAATTGTTCAAAGGTCTGAATATAACAGCGCATGGGTGGGTAAAGTTCATCAAAAAACTTTAAAGCAGCAATAGTGCTGTGGCTGTCAGGCGCTTTTCTCTATGGGTAGCCTCACAGGGGAAAACACCTGACAGACACAGAAATGAACCAAACACCATTCGTGTTTGCCCCTCAAAGGGACTAAAAAAAATAAAAAATAAAAAAAACAGCAGGACCTGGTAAAACTATTTTGCTTTTTACTCTGGATTATGCCCACAGAGGAATTAGTCTAGGAGACCTTTAGGACATCTTGTAACTGTATGTTGCTTGTGAAATGGGAGTGGTCAGAGAAAACTAATTGCCAGGCACCAAGAAAGCTTTAAGTGCTCATATTATGATTTTTTACTTTCCAATATTGTGTTATCCATCTTTTTTTGTGCATGTTATAGGTTTACAAAAGTGAGAAAGCCCAAAGTCTACCCCAAAGGGACCACTGTTCACAAACACTGTTCACAAACTGCTCCAAACAGTCCAAACTATTGTAGTCCAGCCTTCACTTCCATGACAAACATGCGTCACTTTGTAACACACGTTATAATGCTTGCCTAGCTGCTAGCGTGGCACGTCCTCATAACCTGCTTCTGACTGGCTGGTAGTCCTTACCTAGGTACTGCGCCTGTGCGACTCCCAACAAAGATGTAACAGAAGTAAGATGCCTCACTCTGTAGCTAAAACAGACACACAGGGTGAATAGAGGAGCTGCAGCAATGTGCAGGACAACTAAAATATATTTGAATAGTGTTTTTTGAAAATGAAACCATACAAACCTATTCCGATATAACCTCTAAATACAAATATGAACCTGAAAATGAGCATAATATGATCACTTTAAGTCTTGAAGTGTAGCAGTGGAAGTGGAGATGGGATTCTTGACCTATATAAAGCTGGACTGGTGGGCTAAATATAGAGCTGGGTAGTTTTCACTGAGGACAGAGGACTGTAATAATGGGGAATGCTAGCTTTAGAAGTGATACTGACTGTCCTGATTTTCATTGGGGATGATTGACACTATCATGTGATTCAGCAGTACTTGCACATTTCGCAACTTAAGGACGGATTCAATCAATAAGACTACACTGGAGGCATTGTTCATAGAGCTGGCCAGAATCACCAGGGGACCCTATACTGAGCACACACTCTCTGGCTTGTCTGGACTACTTGAAGTATATTCCCAAAGAAAAAACTGCTCTGGTTTCTTCTTGATGAAAGAGACTTCCCCAAAAAATATATATTCAGTCTGAATCTAAAATTAATGCAAAACAAGCTGTGTATCTTGTATTAAAGTTTCGTAAAAAATCTGTTCTGAATGCAAATTTATGCAACGTAAAAAATCAGTTTGTCTGCTGCAATACATCTGTAATAAGCAGAATGGGAGCTGCGTCAGGGAAAGATGCATACTTGCACAAGATTTGTGAGTTTTAATGCATCCTATGTGTTCCAGTCACATCACACACACTTTTACTATTCCTGCATGATGAGAAGTGTCTTCACACTACATTTACTTTTATGTTAGTGCTTAACCAGTGTCAGAAACCGTCTGGGTTAAGCTGTTTTCACAGAAGAAGCAAGGTGGAAAAAACTATCCAGTAAGGATGCTATTTCTTTAACCAACCTTGTAAATCCAGGCTGGGGCTCAGACGGGGGAGATGAAGAGAAAGCCGTTGATGTAGGAAATAACACCGAAAACTCAATGAGAAAATGCCTTGTGTTACATTAATACACAGGCTACTATGGCAGAGAGATTCACAAATATATTTCATTTAAATGAATATTGTACTGTACACATGAAGAAACATTACATGTCTCCATTGCATTGCAGCTGTGAGGGAAGCTACTGCATGTCAAATCTTAAAATCTTAAACTATCCTCTTTAGTCCATTATTGCTAGCAGGCACAGGAAAAAAGGGAACTAAAAAAGATTGAATTTAACAAAGCAGTGTAACGAGGTGGTTAAGGTAAGACTGGGTCAAGAAATTGTTCTCATCTCCACCGCCTGCTGTGTTTAGTACAGGGCTATAGAGAGATTTCATGCTGAGGAGCATGGCTACACGTTACTACTGATCACACCAGTGTGAGCTAGCTGAAACACCAGTGGCCGTATGAGCAATGGCAACGCTAATGAGACTGAGAAGAAAATCACAGTCTGTTTCAAGTAAAATGACTAAGTAAGAGAGAGAGAGGGAGTAGATGCCCCCATAGAGAATCACTAAGGCTTCGTAAATATTTTTTTAACAAACTGTAAAAGAGCCAACAAAACAGTCTCCTTTTATCCCTTTCAAACTGATAGTTTTGTTCTGTAATTGCTCTTCAATAAAAAGCCAACCATAGTATCTAAAACGCCACAGATTCCGACAAGTATGCACTTAATGCAGGCAGTAAAACGACAAGGTAGCGCACAGAGTATAGTACAGGCAGTTCAGCAAAGCGTAGCACAGGTATACGTAATCTTTGCTTCTGGCTACCTCCTTTCATGGTTGTGCCTTGAAAGGTCAGTGGCAACTTTGAGCGCAGTCCTCAGTGTCAATTTTGAGTTGTGTGCCACGCTAAGGGTTGCGCTTCCACCGCTCTCCCCATAAGAAAACAATCAACAAACAGCCAGCGCAATGTGGTTTTACTGCTTTATGCTGTTTAGCATAAAGACTGGAAACATGGAAAACACCTAGCCTGGCTCTGTTAAAAGGCAACCAAATCCACATACCTGCACGTCTAAGCACTTCTGTCTGGTGGTGACAGCTTCATATTAAGCGTAAATATGAGAAACAGGTGTGGCATGTGATTGTTATCTGACTGTTACCTGGAAAGCTGCAACAGGATTGTGACAGGGTCCTGGGAGACCTAACAGAACCAATGCCTCAGGGGAAGAAATACTAACAAGCCTTTGTCTGTGTTCACATACAGCTTTCATTGAAGGTATGAAAGGGATGCATGCAAACAACACAATGTACCTGTGTTGAGAGGAATGAGGGTGTGTGAGAGAGAGAGAGAAAGAGAGAGAGAGAGCTACAGCAAAGCAGAAGGAAAGTGAGAGCTACTTTTTCTAGTCGTGATCGCAGTGTGGTGCCTCACATCATACAGCAGCACTCTTAGCTGTCTAAAGGCTGAGGATGATTGTGGCATTGAAATCTTGGCTCCACAACTTTGGTAGAAGCCTCAGAGCAGCCAATCAGGACTTCCATCATTATTCTGAATAATAAAAAAAAAAAACAGTTATTTCCAAGATCAAGAATGAGCTTTCATGCTCTAACTTTAATCCAACAGAGACAAAAAAAAGACAAATGCCATGCATAAAATCATAACGCTAAAAAAAACTGAGCAAACTCCATCTGCTAAAGACAGAAGCAGCAGAAAGCCTGTGGGTGAACCTCGAGTTGAGATTGGAGGAGCTATTATTTCCCAGTTCAAGAATGAACTTTGAGTCTTCATATTTCTTTTGTCCATCTTTTAGCAGCAAGCACACAGAAAATGATGCAGTGTGCCATGAGTGAAAGTATTATTTAATTGTATGTTTTTTCACCTTTATTTTTACAGACATGTAAGTATTAACAAGTTATTATTTATAATGGCGGCCTGACAAGCGACAAAAGCAACTTAGAGGAAGGGAAAGAGGGCTAGGAGATACAATACAATCTCTCTCCCTGCAGAGTCTACAGTCCTTCTCATGACCACTTTATAAAAAAAAAAGTTCAGTCTTTTGCTTTTCATGTGCAAACTGCAGCATAACTGAATGTAATTGTTATCAATACATGTCAATTTTTATTTTTGGTACAGGTACATGTGTTAATTCCTGTTCTCAAAGGATTTGTGGAGTTACTTAGCAACAACACTAGATGCAGTCTACCACTTCCTCCTTGGATATGTGCTGCTTTTAGACCATCACAAATATAAATCTGTTGCTTTAAATTAGTCTGGTCTGTATGTGTAATATTTCTAGATTTTAATTATATTTTAGGTCCGTTCCATACTTTACTGACTTATTAATTTACAGTACATATAATTGCTCTAACGGGATCCTTCCAAAGAAATAATGTCCATGTTCAGAAAGAGAGAAAGAGACTAAAGGACTGTAGAAACCTGTTCACAACATAGAATCTTCGAGAAAAAACTATGTCTTCAAAAGTAACAACATGGAAGTCTTCAATAGATACGCCAAGGAACAGACAGGTTAATACCTGCTACTTCAAAACGAATAATCAGCTGTCCATTAGACTACATTCAGTTTGTGTGCAGGTGACTGAATACAATTGTGTGAAAGAATTGTGTGTGCCAAAAAGCTCACGACTAGATCATATTAATAAAGAGCCTTATAGTTGGGAAATACACCTCTTCAGAAAATGCTACCATCACATTTAACAACAATATGAATAAGCTATAATAAGGTAAGAAAACTTTTGTCTGTCATGAGTGTCTTGTCAGGCTCTGCCATATGTTCATACGTCTAAGCTGTACTTTGTGCATGCATGTACTTCAACCTCAACTACAGAAGCTCTGTTATGAGCTGAATGCCAACATGTTGGAGCTCCTGAACAATGAGACATTTATCACCACCATAATTAGGATTCAAATCACCAAATTCAAATGTTGGATTATTTTACTCTGGACCTGGACCATTTTTTATACCTAAGTGTCTTTAAATAGGGCTTTTTCCCTTTAATTTTAGATAAGTAAATGGTCACTGACTATTTTTACAGTCACACACAAACAAAATGACAGAGTAAATTTAAACAAAATATGTGCAGTGTGCAGATTGAGATTATAACAATCAGGTAAGTCTTGGGCTAAGTCTCCCTAAGGAAGTCAAAGTCACTTTTAAAAAACACATTAAAAAACGTCAGCCCCAACTTTGCTATAAAAAAACTAGCCTTTCAAAATCTGGATATGACAGGCAGCACTTAGTTCTCTTCTTTCTCAGTAAATGAAAGTGATTTAAGAGCTGTTTTGATACAGGTACAAGGCAAGTAACCTCTCTGTGTTAAAAAGAAACAATGAAGAGGTTGTGCAAATTTAAGCATCTTCCAGAATAATAAAACTTCAGACTAACAGAACAGTTTAGGAATGTGTATTTTATGCAAATAGTGGAGTGTATGTATACTGAAATAATAATAGAACCTCTGTGCTTCCCTCTCTACTGGACACAAAAAGAGAATGCAAAGAAGCCAAAACTCTAGACAGGATATGTTTTTTTCATTACAGTTGAGAAGTTATTCCTCTCCATCTCTCCCTCTTTCTCTAGTAAAGTAAAAAAAAAAAATAGCCTTGGTACATAAATAAGACACACTTTCATGATGCAGTATACTATTACTGGGCTAAGGCAACAAGATAAATATTTGACCTTGACCTAAAATGAAGAATGAATGCCTTTGTTTGGACTTTGCAAAGAAACAGTCAGCCTTCATTACAAAAACATGAATGCTGTTAAATAGAGAATTTGGACCACACATCTAAAAGCTCCTGTGGTGTATGTGTGTGTGTGTATTTCCACAAATGCCAATGTCTGAAAAATCTAATGTATGGACACATCCTGACTCATTGCTCTCTCTCTCTCTCACACACACACACACACACACACACACACACACACACACACACACACACACACTTGAGTGACCATTTATGTAAATGCAGATGAGGAAAACAATAGAAATGCACCTGAGTATCATATCCCTGCAGTGCAGCCTAACTCACTTTACTCCAAACAGTGTCGACAGTATGAGTCAACGTTAGCTTCTTGTTATGCTAATGTGAGATACATGTCACAGTGGATATGCAGCATGCATGATTGGACAAACACGAGTCCAACAGAAGTAAGGTTTTCTTGTTTGTGGAGATGCTCGAAACAACAATGAGCTTGTGACTCTAGACATTTCCCAAGGTTAGTGGAATTAGGCACCAAAACAAATACAGCAACACAATGACAATTAACCTTCTGTTAGTGGTTACACAAGTCTTAAAGTCTATTTCAACCTTCATACAGTTTTGCACAAATTTTATATAAAAATTGTGGCATAAAGGTTGTGCTAAATATGTGTCTAAATATAAAATGTGTGTACAGTATAAACCTGATTAATTAGGTTTAGACAATATTAAAGAAAGAACATTGGTGTGCAATACAACCTGCAAGAAATACAAACATTTTAATATTTTAAGCCAGTATATGCCTACAAATAGACACCAAATTGCATTATTGAGGATGATATTAAGTACCAACGCAGACAGGATATTATGCATGACCCTCAGCTTCTCTGGTGCACATATTGGAGATGGAGCAAAAGGAAAGATTGCATTGTTCTCTGTTACATTGTCCCAGCAGGGTGCTTGAATGATGGCACACAACAATGTAATCTCAGAGAAGAAAATAGAGGATGGCCTAAATAATATAAAAACAGAAACCTGTGAGACTTGACTCTATACACCTGCTCTCTTCCCCCCTCCATTTTGTCCTCATTATTACAGTCTCATCACTTAGCATGAGCTGTGCCCCTAGCATGCCTCAGCACCACGTCAGGCCAGATTTATTAAATGTCTCTCCCCCATCTTTGGCTTCTAATACATCTCATTTTCCCATCATATATGTGGTATGTTGCTTTAGGAAGAATCTGATGAATGATTGACCCAGACTAATATATCTTACCTTGTTTAATATGGATGTTAGGTTCACTAGTCTATACTATGCTTGGGTTTTATTGGAATTGTGATTAGTAATGGCAGGTAATTAAGTCAGCTTGACAATGGAATCCCCCCCCCCATTTCAGAGTTACATTTTGATGCCAACATGCAGCATTGGCCGACTTAGTTATTTTCATATTCTGCCCATGAGCGTGATGCCTGGGGGATCTCACAGATTATGCAAAAGAACTGTGCGGAAAAAAGGCATTTTAGGATTTAAAGAGGAAAAATGAGCAAGCCATATGTGCATTTCATCCAACCTGAGTGCCTTTTTTATATATATATATATATATATATATATATATATATATATATATATATATATATATATATATATATATATATATATATATACACACACACACACACACACACTACATGCAAAGCAACTCTGTGTGTATGTATACAGTACATGGTTATTCTGTGTGTGCATGTACCCACCAGCCATACACTGAAATGCCATGGCCTTAAATGTCCTTTAGTCTCCCTCTAGTGCTTCAGTACATATTCCTCTATTCACTGCTACATGGTTAAAACAAAGACACCATGGAGAAAGACATCTATATGTTTAATAAGTAATCCTCTATTTAATTTATTTACTAAATATTCCTCTGCTTTAAATTGAGCAGCTAATGACTACAAAGTGAGAAATGGCAACATATGTTTCAGTGTCACAAGGGATGGAAGAGGAATCCCTTCAGAGAGCAGTGTAATTAGCAAGACTGCTTTGGCACACACACAGATGTATAGATAAAAGTTGTTATTTAATTATTGCCTGGCATTTTTGTGTACAATATGAAGATCATTAATTTAGAACTCCCCAACCAAATGCACACAAAGTGCTATTTTCTGACTTAGGACTGTAACCATAAACACTACATTTTGAACCCTAGCCGTTACCGTATGCTCAACCAAAAACCAAGTCTTACCATGTGGAGACTAGCACCTTATCCCAAATGGCAGGAAAATCCACCAATTGTCACTTTGTAAAAAGATGAATGTCTCCACAACATGACTAAAACAAGTATGGACAAACCCATACACACACCCACACAAACATACACTTTTTGTCAGTATAATTGTTTCAGAAAGTTGGATCGTAATTCTTTTAGGTCAGGCTCAGATACAAATCTGTCAACGGGGATACAATGTAAGTAAGATTGGCTTTCTCAAGGTAAGTTTGAGAATTGGGACAGGTTAATAGTTAGGGCTCTGGGGCGAAAAAATTGTATTATAATGATTGTGGGCTAAACTGGGGGGACAGCAAAGAGAAGCGCTATCCAATGGCAGTGGATGAATAAGCCATGAAGCCAGGCAGCAAAGGCACGGGTCTGAGATAATGTATTCTTGCCATGGTAAACCTCTGATGGATGCACACAAGCATACAAATTCATATAAAAATCAAATATCAAACAATGCTGTAGAACTGGGTCATAGAGTACCTCTCCTACTGAGTGTATAAAGTTTTAGAGATAACAAGAGGAGCAAAAAAGAGACAAGGACTGAGAGGGCAAGTGAATGAACGCAAAGCTTTCAGCATGGCTGAAATAGCAATACTGGAGTGTGCCATTTATTTGGCAAACACATTCGTATACCCATTGTCCTATTTAGACAACTATTTTCTTCTTTGGTGGGGTTTACCTCCCTTTTTGGAGATAATAATCTTTCCTCCCATGTGTATACATAACATGCATTATTGAGAGACCTCTGCAGCGCTGACATCCTTCCAGCTCCTGTAGCACAGTGGTTGTGTTGCTTGTCCCGGGTCCCCATTTAAACCATGCTAGATTTAGAAATGTGCGTGCCTGCAAAGCAAGCCAAACTCTATACTGGAGGTAGAAGCAGGTACATCACTTCTTGAGTTATTCTGTAAAAAATATGTCTACAGAGCTTGCAGAGAGGTGGAAAATAAAAATATATAAAAATAAAAATGCAAATAATACAACAAATGACAATCCATGAATGAACCAAAGATAAACAGCAAACTATTTAAATCACTTATTAAATGGCAATATTCTAAAAATACAAACCCAAAGACTATTAGTCAACATGACGCTACAGTAAAAACTACAGATTATCTACTGCATGCACCTACACTACCGTTCAAAAGTTTGGGGTCACCCAAACAATTTTGTGTTTTCCTGAAAAGTCACACTTATTCACCACCATACGTTGTGAAATGAATAGAAAATAGAGTCAAGACATTGACAAGGTTAGAAATAATGATTTGTATTTGAAATAATTTTTTTTACATCAAACTTTGCTTTCGTCAAAGAATCCTCCATTTGCAGCAATTACAGCATTGCAGACCTTTGGCATTCTAGCTGTTAATTTGTTGAGGTAATCTGGAGAAATTGCACCCCACGCTTCCAGAAGCAGCTCCCACAAGTTGGATTGGTTGGATGGGCACTTCTTGCGTACCATACGGTCAAGCTGCTCCCACAACAGCTCAATGGGGTTCAGATCTGGTGACTGTGCTGGCCACTCCATTACCGATAGAATACCAGCTGCCTGCTTCTGCTCTAAATAGTTCTTGCACAATTTGGAGGTGTGTTTAGGGTCATTGTCCTGTTGTAGGATGAAATTGGCTCCAATCAAGCGCTGTCCACTGGGTATGGCATGGCGTTGCAAAATGGAGTGATAGCCTTCCTTATTCAGAATCCCTTTTACCCTGTACAAATCTCCCACCTTACCAGCACCAAAGCAACCCCAGACCATCATATTACCTCCACCATGCTTAACAGATGGCGTCAGGCATTCTTCCAGCATCTTTTCATTTGTTCTGCGTCTCACAAACGTTCTTTGTGATCCAAACACCTCAAACTTGGATTCATCCGTCCACAACTCTTTTTTCCAGTCTTCCTCTGTCCAATGTCTGTGTTATTTTGCCCATCTTAATCTTTTTCTTTTATTGGCCAGTCTCAGATATGGCTTTTTCTTTGCCACTCTGCCCTGAAGCCCAGAATCCCGCAGCCGCCTCTTCACTGTACATGTTGACACTGGTGTTTTGCGGGTACTATTTAATGAAGATGCCAGTTGGGGACCTGTGAGGCGTCTGTTTCTCAAACTAGAGACTCTAATGTACTTATCTTCTTGCTCAGTTGTGCAACGCGGCCTCCCACTTCTTTTTCTACTCTGGTTAGAGCCTGTTTGTGCTGTCCTCTGAAGGGAGTAGTACACACCGTTGTAGGAAATCTTCAATTTCTTAGCAATGTCTCGCATGGAATAGCCTTCATTTCTAAGGACAAGAATAGACTGTCGAGTTTCAGATGAAAGTTCTCTTTTTCTGGCCATTTTGAGCATTTAATTGACCCCACAAATGTGATGCTCCAGAACCTCAATCTGCTCAAAGGAAGGTCAGTTTTGTAGCTTCTGTAACGACCTAAACTGTTTTCAGATGTGTGAACATGATTGCACAAGGGTTTTATAATCATCAATTAGCCTTCTGAGCCAATGAGCAAACACATTGTACCATTAGAACACTGGAGTGATAGTTGCTGGAAATGGGCCTCTATACACCTATGTACATATTGCACCAAAAACCAGACATTTGCAGCTAGAATAGTCATTTACCACATTAGCAATGTATAGAGTGTATTTCTTCAAAGTTAAGACTAGTTTAAAGTTATCTTCATTGAAAAGTACAGTGCTTTTCCTTAAAAAATAAGGACATTTCAATGTGACCCCAAACTTTTGAACGGTAGTGTATGTTTACGACCAGCAGACAATTAAGGACAATTATGATCGTAAGTAGTTTTTGCTTTGTAAATAAACACTTCTGACTTAGTATGGCTATGGGATGCATCACTCAGCAAAGATATGGGAGCATTTCTGAGGTACAGTAGCTCCGTCATTCTGTGAGAGTAATGGCCACACGGGAATAAGCCAAGGGGTCCAAGTCCATATAACTCACAACCAGAGAGAGAGATTTACTACATGCTCTACGCAGGTACCAGGCAAAGGCATCTTGCTGCAGCATGTGATGATGGCATATTTTGATGTGAAGGAGGATTATCCAGGATTACAAATATAAAGACTATCCATTTTATTATTACTGTTGGCCCGAATATAATATTTTCCCCCTGGAAATATGTCTAAAAAAGGGGAGTAATCTTATATTCAGGGTCTAAGATTATTTAATTTTTATGGAGCTTATGGTGAATACCATTAGTTTCAATTTACATGTTATAATTGTATCTAAAATATATCTAAAATATATAATATAATATACAAACTATTTTATTTATTTTTTGAAAATGTTTTTTCTTTACAAAAACAAGAAGTAGGATTTTATTTTTTAATTTTATTTACAAAAATGAGTCTTGAAAAAGAGGGCGTCATCTTATATTCCATGTCGTCTTATATTTGGGCCAATACGGTAAAACCTCTTAATGATTGGCCTGGCCTGGCTGACATACTGACTTTAAGAAACACATCTCATTAGCGTTGAAGTTAATGGTACCATATGAAACAGGATGATCCAAGGAATCCATTGGTAAGGGGGCTTCATAATGCTCCAAAGTTGGTTTGAAATGGGGTCCCTTAACCTCTCACCTCAAGAATATCTGAATGAAAATGGGTTCTACCCCTTTACAGATATACCTACTTTATGCTAATCCCATGCAGTTTTACTCATGCAGTACAGCTGTATCATTTCCGTCTATTCTGGAGTCCCTGGACAGTCTTGGATTTGCATAAGTAGCCTTTTTATTATAGTGAGACTATTTTCAACCACAAAATAAATACCTAGGGCAATCAGAGAATGTATGGCTTTTATAGATATATTTACAATAAGGGGGTTCCTCAGCAGTTTTCACAACAGAGTTGCTCACCATCCAATTGAAAAGAAAATGCAATTAAAAAACCTTTAAAAGTTTTCTGTAGTAAAAAATGATTAAATTTAGCACAACATCTGTGTATCAAAGTTCAAATTTCAAGCATTTCAAACTTTTCATTACCTGCGTTCTGGTGAAATTTTCTGCAACAAGTTAACTTTATTTATGTAAAAGAAATTATATTAAGTTTCTTTTTGGGGCACATACGTCTATGTGCTGTAACGACTTATGAGACATACAGTAACAGAGCATGGAATGGCCATTATATACTTCAATCATAATGTTCTAAGCCCTTACACATTCACAATTTATTTGAATTAATTACTTAATTAATAACTGCAACTTTACTGTTTTGGTTAAGCTTCTCTGCCCTCAACCTTGTTCCAAGTTAAAGTAGGCAGCTGTTTTTAGTGAAACAATATACTATACTCCACTATCCAATACCTGCCCAGCACCAAACAGCAGGTAGAAAAGGTTAACAACTAGCCGAGGAAGGTAATGGAGCACTTAGCAGCTAAATAGCCAGATATTTACCACAGGTGCTGGTGGAGCCCAAACAGAGCAAGCAACACATCTCCAAATGAATGTTAATGTTTCTCTGTACCATCTGGGTGTTTAAATAAAAAAATTTAAATAGAATAACTGTTTGCTAACATTGTGTACCTAACTGTATATGGTGATCACATGTCAATATAGTGTTTAAAGATTGCTCTGCAGTCATCAAAACAGTTCCAGCTGCTAATAATAGTCAAGTGTACATATATTACAGAAAATGCACAAGCATAAACAGAAATAAAAACATTATTAAACACTGCATATGATGCCACATTAATGTTACAACCAAGTTACAACAAACATGCTTTTGTGAGGTGATTTTATCTAAGTTCTCAGAGGCATAACCCGAGGTAGGAAAACACTAAGGACAAGCTGCTCTGATTTTGAAGTATCTTCAAAACACAAAAATACACACGTCGAACCACGCAGGCATAGGCGCACACATGCATCCAGATACATATTCATTATCAAACAAAACATCACTGCAGCTGTATTGCACATCCACTTTCTAGACAATGTGTCAGTAAACATATTTAAAATATTATTAGCCTAGGATCCAGGCCCATATTCTCGAGCTTCAGATAGCTAATCGTACTTGTATTTTAATTGTTTTGTGAATAAGCTGAAATTGAACTAGGCTAAAACCTGACCTCAGATGACTGTAACCTTCCTGATAAATGATTTTCTTCTGTGTTAATCTTCTATTCAGACTTTTAATCTCAATCAGCACAACGCTTCCAGCTTTCAATTTTTTTTTAAATATATTCCCATCTCCTACTGCAGCCTTTAAATGAGATATTCAACATTAAACAATTCAACAGTTTTTTTGTGATTTTGCAGGTGGATTACTTCATCATCAGGCAAACTTGAGCTGACTTTGATTGCTGACCAAACAAATCATCAATAATTCCCTTTCAATCATATTCTGCTCTTTGATTTATAAAAATGTCCAGAGTTCAAAGAAACAACTCAATTCTCCAGCAAGTCTTTCTTGCTGTAGAAAGTCTGTGTTGTTTATCCGCATGTGTGTCTGCGCTGCTTCTGTTTGTATCCTGGTGAGTAAGAACATTGGTGTTCTTTTTGGGTGAGTTACTGGAGAGCTGCAGGAAGGTAACACTTTCTCATCATTGCTTCAGTGGCTTATGGGGCCTACCAAAGAGACATATCTTCACAAGAGCTAAGTCCATGTATCCACCCCAGCTCTCTCATTGAACGTAACTGTCAGGAACCAACAAAAAAAGTGACCCAAAATCAAACCGGTTGTGTCTCGCAGGAAACAATAACAATCCGTGACTAACATCCTAAATCAGCCACACATGAAAGAGAGCGTGAGACCTGAGAGAGGTGCTGAAATGCAGAAATAATTCATTGGAATAAGGAATGAGCTTTGAGGTGGACAGCCCTGCAGCAGAGTGAACTTTACTGAAGGGCAAAAGTAATGCAAAGGTCACATACACACACTGGCGCTGGTCAAATACCAATTTCCTCTCTACATATGCTCAGCACCAATTTAACTCTAGAGCTTATGAAAAGAAGTTGGTCAAAGTCATATTGATTTTGAGATTCACTGAAGGGAATCAATCCGTGGCTTGTGGAGATAAAAGCAGTCCCCCCTTCCCTCTGCTGAGCGATGTAAACTCAAATTAACCAATTTTCTGCAACAACTAACTGGGTGGGGATTAGAACATTGTATTAAAATTACAGTAAGCATCTGTTCCTTAACTGGCCAAATTAATTGCATTCCTCTCCATGTCAGTCTGCGGCATCCGACTGCTTGGACAGCAGAACTAATTTGAACTTTGAATAGGCTCGTCCACAACCCAGAATTAATCATGCATGCTCATAAAAAGCTGATCATCTTTTAAATGTTTTCTCACTTGATAAAGCAACAAGCAATATCTCAACAAGCATATCATACGTGTTACGCATGCATTGCTGACTGTTCTGTGTACTAAATTCATGCTCCAACACTACACCAGCAGCAACTCTTCAGGCCATAATAACTGTTTGTGTAAAAAAGATTTTAAATATTGTCCCTGTCATTATTTAGTACAGTCCAGGTTTAAAACGAATAATCTTTTTACGTTAAAGGAGAATTCCGGCTAATATTTATGTTAATCTTGATCGCTATAAATATGCGAGTACTTTTGATTAAAAAAGAAACCCCAACCTGAATCGGTGCAGGCAACACTGAGTAGCTGCAGCTACGTGTACAAGCTTCCACTAAGCTAAAACGGCAGTCAACTGGGCAAGTTTTAGAGTGCCTTTGTGCCTCTTAACAGACACACAATATAATTAATATGTCTGTAGAACATGAACAGGGCCCTCTTCTCTTTTGGCCGGAATTCTCCTTTAAACAGCATCAGATCATTGTACTACAAAGTAATGTAATGTGCTTTCATTATGTAATCATTTTATTTAAAAAACTGACAGTTTAGACAGATGTTAGATGTTTTTGACCCTTGTTATATTAACCATCTATTAACAATGTCTGAAATCCATATTTGTGTGACTTTATTTTCAAGACCCCCTTTTATTCATGTTGCTGAACATGTAGCACACATGTGTAGGTGGAGAGAGCTATAGTAAAAGTAATGAAGACAGAATAGGAACAGAAACTTCTGAATACTGAAGCAAACTGTTGACATTTTGGAAAACTGATTTAATCATCTTCTTCCTGTTAATAAAAAGCATTGTGACTAAGGTGACCAGACGTCCCGAAGAATTTGGGACAGTCCCGACATCCAAGCTGTTGTCCCAAATCCTGAATCCTGCCAAAATTATCTTGAGAATTAGAGCAATATCTTAAGAGCAGACTCTCGAGTAGTTATAGTCCAATAAAAACGGTTCATGGTGATTGAGTTGTCCTGCAGCCAGCTCCGGTTGCTGCTCATTGGCTGCATTAAAAAGACACATTGCTATTTTTCATTCATTCATTTTTGAAATGGAGGCTCAGACCTTGATGAACACAAAAATAAAAAAGCAAAAAACTTCTCTGCAGGTACCCCCCAAGTATCATGGGAGGACTTCATGTTATCCTCAGGAATTAATAGTACAACAAATGGGCCAGAAACACCAGTGTCGTGTGTCTACAGGGGAGTAACTGGAGGAACTGGCAAGTCTGTACTGTTCAACACCTGCATGAAAGTGTGCATGCAAAGGCAGGGGAGAGGGCATACAATTATGGCGAATAACATGGGATCCCCTACAGGAAATGAAAAGCATAACAAAATTGAGAGGATTGCCAAAGGGGAATATTTTCACTATGAGTGTGAAGGATAAAGGAAATTGTTTGTTAATACAAACAGGACATTGCATCGCTGCACTCTGTAAGTGACAGCACACTAGATAATGAAATATATGTGAGAACACAGTGTTATTTTAAAGTAACATTTTATTGAGAAATACTTTCTGAATCAGCTTGAAATGCAGCGGTCACAGCGGGCCAGTGAACAGCAGCAGTAGTAATGGCAAAAAGTTAGCTGTAAAATTAGCTTAAAGAGTTACCTAAATAAAAGCAGTGTTATACTGCCCTCAATCACCTCTGATCACACCTGCACCATATTAAACCAGTGGAAGTCAACAAAAACACAATTTTAAGGGGGTGTTAAGTCACTCTTTAATTGTTAATCACTCTATAAAGTTTTAATAAATGAGTATGAGTCATGTATATGAAGGCACTGTGTTCTGTGTAGTTGATGATCTCTTGATCTGGGGGGCAAAAATTACTTCACATTTCTCACTATACATACGCTAAAAGCTCAATTTACAATAAAATGCAAACAAAGAGCACCTTCAGTTTACACACAACAGGCCAGAGCGGTTTCCTCTTTCTCTGAAGTGGTGCAAAGTATTAAAACAACCCATTTTAAACCAATGCATGAATTTAGCTTCACATTGTCAAAACAGTCTATCCTCTTACCAAAAGCTCTGGGGTGTAAAATGACTAAACCTACCAGCAACATGTCATTTCATGCTTGTCAAGCCTTGGTGGCCATTTATTTATAGACCTGAAACATACTTCTTAACAATCATGTCAAGCACATGAAGGACACCATTAATCAAGTTCAGGAGGACAGCTTATGTGTTGTGTGTGACATGTCAATGTAACCTCTTCCAATCTTCTGTGAAGCAAAATTACTAATTATACCCTTACAGTTCTGTCTGGATGGCAGGGCTTTAAGTTATACATGTAACTTTCCAAAAACAAAACCTCTAGCTTTCCCTTTATATTTTCTCTATTGGCGGCTTGATTTTATCAAGGAACTATTATACATTAATATGACTAAAAGCAGCGGGCAGATCCAAGCCATCTGTTTGTTTTTTCTGTTGATTTGTTACTTTATGGTTAGTCTGTGATTCCATGTGGATACCAAACATGTTAAAATGTCCTTGAAAAATAACATGTTTTTGGCCCACCTTTCAAACAAGACACCTGTATTTCTTCTCATTCCTTTCATTTTACCACCTCACTTATCCATACTTGTTTCATCTCATTTACCACTAAAAAACAGACCAGAAAACTGTATTCCCACATGCTAACACCACATCTCTGATAAAAACAACCCTGGCAGCTACTGTTACATTCCTAAAGCTGCTGTTGCAACATCTGTGAGCAGGTTTCTTTTCCCAACTCATCTCAGTTTGATGTTTAAGTTGGTCTGTCAGTTCTTGTGTGAAGAAGCATAATCTTTGGACTCTGAAGTCTGAATTTTTTTCTAGCCTGGAGGAACACGGAGAGCAATGAACAGAGTATGACAGAAACATGCACTTACCTGAGACTTAAGGTCAGTCGTTCATCTTTAGCCCTCAGCAGATCGCCTACTGAAAATGTGGCACAACCCAGGAAGCTGCTCTGTAAAGCCAGACAGAGAATAAGTAAATTGCAGGTTAAAACAGGGCAAAGTATTTCAGCAGCAAGTTAAGAGTTTAACAAATATAAAACATTTAAAAAAAATAACTACTGAATAACTGTTTTACAATCTCCTCTCCTGTCACTCTCTCCCCTTTCTCACTGCTCTGACAACATGTGTTTGCTGCAGGCATGATGTGAACAGGGGGTGTCAGCACACGGGAACTGGGTCATGGAGAAAGAGGTATGGGACGAGCCCATCAATAACCAAGAGAGATGATCTACATTCATAGAACACACAGACATGCACGCACGCACGCACGCAACACCACTAACATACTAGCTTGTGCTGCAGGAGAGGAGGGCTAAGACCGTGCCAAGGACACAGGCTGCTCCAAACAAAGCTGAAACACAGAGTAGGTAATTAACAACAGGTACAAAGGTGACTGCACATATTTCATCATACAGGGGGGAAAACGATCTTAATTAAAGTATTCACAGCATGTCCACACTCTTCTCTGAGATACTGAGATGTTAAAGTACTATTACAGACCTTTTTTTAAAATGGTTTCTTTTCTTTTTTTAAGCTTTTACAATAGTGCCAGTGATTTTGTGTCTTGCCGCCTGTTGCTTTACATAGCTTTCAAAGGCTGTACTTTGCCTCTGAAGATAAAAACAGGATTGTGTCTGTTGTTGAAATGAATGCAAATGAGATTCAGGTAGGCCAACACCAGAAAGCCTCCACACACTATATATTTTTACTCTCCACACACAAAACAAAGCAGCATGTCAGACATTGAAAATGGGTAGGACCGATTCAATATGCCAGATCAGTACCTTTCCCAACAGTCATGGCAAGGCCTGTAAGCAACAATAATTTTTCATTATTGATTAATCTGCACAACATTTTCCCACTTCATCGATTAGAAGATTTACCTTTAAAATGTCTCAAAATACCAAAAAACATGGCCATAATAACTTTCCAGAACTCAACATGGATTGTTTTATAACACAATCAGTCCAAACCAAAAGTTTCAGCTTAAGCCACATAATGTTTGGCACATTTGCTTATAAAAAAAGTCAGACATTTACTTGATTATCAATTAGGTAAAGGCAATACACTTTGGACTTATCAATTAATCGACTTATTGTTTCAGCTCTAGCCATGACAAGACAAACCCATATTAAATACATGTTTCTTTGTCACTATCATTATATAATTCAGTGACTCTGCTATAAGTTACATTTATTCAGTCACAGAAGGCCACCGACTTATTTCCCAGCGTCACAGCAGTCGCTAACCTCACCACCTTACATAAAAATTACTTTAATGAGCTCTAAAGAGAGTACTAATATTAGATCAAGAACAGTATCATTAGAGACTCTGTGAGTTGAGGTATCAGCAGAGAAAGGGCTGGACTGGTGCATTTCTACAGTGAAATATTGTATGTATACAAAAAAAAAATACACCGCTAAGGACAGGTAACAGTTGTGTGTGGTAAAGAAGGGAATGACTGATGAGAGTTAGCACCCCAAAAACACAGCAAAGCCCACAGCTTACAACTGTTGCATTACCTATTATAAAGTAGTTACAGACTTGACTCACTGATTTTTAAATTTATGAGATCAGATATTTATGGGTGACTTTATTATGCATGGCGGATTTGAGTTAGTTATCTTAACATGCTCTTTTCTTCTATTGTTTGGCTATACTTTCACCTCTAATCTTAGTTCCTCCCTTTTCCGACAACTGCACTTCTCATTCTCTACATTTTTTGGGTCTCTCAGTCTTCTGTATCAGATAAAAAGAAGGGCATCCTGTCTACTGACCTTTCCGCTCAATCATTTCCTCACTGAGCATTTCCCTGCTACCCCGAACAATCCCCCATATGCTTTAAGCAAAACACTGCCCCATACACACATTCTCCTGCACCGGCCAAGTCACAAGTAAGCAAACGCACGCATGTGTGCACAGACACACAGAAACAGCTCAAAATACATGGTCAGTCAACAATGCTATGAAAAAATAACAACATTGAAACACAGTGACATTTTTAAAAAGCAATTCAAATTTACTAAAAAAGACACACAGCCCCAAGCATCACATTCAGGTTTATGCAGCGTAGTGTCCTTACTGAATTAACAGAGCTAGGACCCACAGTAGGCATCACTTAATATACATAACGTCATATTCTCCGGCAATGACGTATCATAGCCAATCCTAGTTTGCCCTGATAACCCAGAGCACAAGGCACAGAAGGCCATTACGCACCATGGAGGAACATTATATCCCTATGTAGTCATTACTCGCAAGTCGGTACAGAACGTCTGGTAAATGGTCTTAGAAATCCATTCCTTAGCATCTTTTTATGGCCCCTCACGACGAAGGCTTTAAAAGTAATGAAGCTCTGGAGACTGTCCTCTTATGCAAGATCAAAGAGGCTGTACCACAGAAAATGAGAGAATGATGGGGGCAAGAGGAGGAGTGGGGTGAAAAAGAAGACAAATGATGCTCTTCCAGAATCATGGAGGATTGATTATGATGGTCTCGCTCTGTTGCCTTCTTACATGCTCATGCTCTCTATTTTTTCTATCCATCTTTTCCGCCTGCTCTTGCTCATTCCCTTGACTGTTTTTTGGCCATGCAGGTTCCAAGCTACAAGAGAAACTTTTGATCCATGATCTCCTTCACTAGTTTTCAAAAAAAGGAGACAGCAAGACATTTAACACAAGCTCAGAGATAAATACACATACCTAACCAAACACAAAAGTGCTCTTGAGAACATATGCGCACAAATTGAAGCACAATCACGGACAAAACAAGAATTACTGCCTTCAGGTTGTATGCCTCCGCCAACAAGTCAAGTTGCAATTCACATCCATGTCTGTCCAGACTTACATACCATATGTAGCAAAGGCTTTGAAGGACTTTAATAAAATGTATTAAGTGTATTTTTGGAGAAACATGGAGGCTTCACACACATCTTCAACCCTGCAGCACAGAAGATCTATATCTTCACCACAGTTTCAAGGTGGGCACCCAACATT